>MU223220.1:1984566-2044411 GCA_018584345.1 Thuja plicata
ACCCCTTATGGTACGTAATAGGTCCTAAGGGATTTTAATGAGTCTAAAGGGGCCTTAGGGGTGGTAGGACCCATTCATAAGACTAAGGGGTCATAATAGATCATGTGACCCCTTAAGACCCATTAAGGTACATACTAGGGCTACAGTCTAAAGTCTCCAGGATGTAATTATTTTGTCTTAAGATCTAGTGAATCTAGTTTAATGCAGATTACCTACTGTTTCTATAAGACGTCTTAACAAGGGTTTCTATTATGTGTTAAAAATTTAAGTTTACAATTACAAGTTATGTGTTTCAGGTATGTGGTGTGGGTTTCTCATTTGTTTTAGTTTTCTATTGCACATGTGTGGTTTATACATTTTCAGAAAAAAAAAATACAAACAAAATTACATCTATATATATATATACTAAATACAAGAACAAATTAAATAGATTTATTAAAATAATTTTAACATCTAAGAAACATCGCACATGCATCCATCTAAATCATGTATATCTAGTACATTTTCATATCGATCTACATTATGTATATCTAAAATAATGCATCCATCTAAAGGGTACGTAATAGGTCCTAAGAGCTTTTAATGTGTCTAAAGGGGTCTTAAGGGGTGGGAGGACCCATTCATAGGTACTAGTGTTTCTATTATGTGTTAAAAAAGTAAGGTTACAAAATTACAAGTTATGTGTTTCAGGTATGTGGTATGGGTTTCTCATTTGTTTTAATTTTCTATTGTACATTTTCTACTGTACACTTTAAGATATATATACTAAATACAAGAGAAAAATAAATACATTTACTAAACTAATTTTAACATTTATGTAGAATAATTTATTAAATAAATTTGACATACATTGCATTTTTCATAATAAAAATAACAATAAATACTATTAAATAAAACAATAATTATACTTAATATACTAAAAAAGACCTACGTGCAAGTGGTGTAGATGGCAAGCAAAGAGGTAGAGGTGGTGTAGACGGCAACTAAGGAGTTACAACTCTAAAGGGAAAAAAAAAACAACAAATATGATTAGAAAATAGTTAAAACTACTAAAAAGTTAAACAAAATGACAACAAAACAAAAAAAGAAATTGAAAACATCATCACCTGAAGGAGTTTGGGCTCTAACAAAATGGGGTAGAGCTATGGAGCGGGATTGCGCTAGCTGAAAATGACAATAAAAGTGCCAAACAAATATATATAGTTTTCAAAATGGGGTCTCGTATGAAACGTCACCCCATTTTGAAATGAGATAGCGTTCTAAATGTCACCCCATTTTGAGCGTGACCCCGTTTAGCTTTAGGACCCCATCTCTTATGGGGTGACAATTTGAATTATGGCTCGGGGTCCCGAACCAAAACATCACCCCGTTATTTTAGAATGTCACCCCGTTTCTTGAAGCACGATTTCAAAAAAATGACTAAGGTAAAAAGTTCCTAGTCAAGAGGACTCATCTTCTTGCACACACCCATATGTTTGCACCATAATATAGAATTGGCTGGCTTGTTACTGCAATTGTTTTCTGGGTAGATTGTGTTAGTATTTATATATAGCTATATTTTTTATTTTCCGACCAAAGTAATTTCAATTGAATGGATAGAAAATTTTATCTAGTTTTGAACAATAATTTTTTTTCTCATACACATGTTTTTGATTTTGTTTAACAACGTCCCCAGGGAATGAAATTTGTGCTTTAAAATTCCACTATTTCTATTCTCAACCATGATTTAGAAAAAAAAAAAAAGATAGAATCTATTGGTTTATGAAAAAGGAAGAGGTGGAAGAAATTTTTTTATTTCTAAATAGTTAAACTTTTGATTTAGGAATATTGAAATATAAATTAAGTTAAATTGGTGAGGGTTTTTATTATTTTAATAGCCCCTCAAACTGTGCTAATCCCTACAACCCCTTATAACACCTTATGACCCATTAGGAAGCCTAAGAGTACATCTCAGTGGTCGTATAGTGTGTTAAGGGGTCCTAGGACCTATTAATGGGTCCTACTACCCCTTATGACACCTTACAAACCATTAGAAACCTTAATCGTACATCTTAGGGGTTGTAAGGTGTCTTAAGGGGTCCTAGCATCCATTAATGGCTCCTACGAACCCTTATGACACCTTACAAACCATTAGGAAGTCTAAGAGTACATCTTAAGGGTTGTAAGGGGTCTTATGGTGTCCTAAGACACTGTAATATGTCCTATGACCCCTTGAGATCCATTAACGTATACTAGTAACCCCAATATATATTCTTAGGGTTCCTAAGGGGTCATAAGGTGTCTTAAGGGGTCCTAGGACAAATTAATGTGTCCTACGACCCCTTATGACACCTTATGACCCATTAGAAAGCCTAAGATTACTTATTAGGAGTCATAAGGTATCTTAAGGGGTCTTAACATCCATTAATGACTCCTAAGACAGAGTAATATGTCCTATGACCCGTTGAGACCCATTAATGTGTACTAGGAACCCTAAGATGTTCTCTTAGGGTTCGTAAGGGGTCAAAAGGTGTCTTAAGGGGTCCTAGGACCCATTAATGGGTCCTAAGACACCTTATGACACCTTACGACCCATTACTAAGCCTAAGAGCACATCTTCAGGGTTGTTAGGTGTCTTAAGGGGTTGTAGGACCCATGAATGACTCCTACTACTTATTATGAACCCTTACAACCCCTTAGGAAGACTAGGAGTACATATTAGGGGTCGTAAGGTGTTTTAACAGGTCATAGGACCCATTAATGGGTCCTACAACCCCTTATGAGACCTTACCACCTATTAGGAAGCCTAAGAGTACATCTTAGGGGTCGTAAGGTGTCTTAGGACTAATTATTGGCTCCTACGACCCCTTATGACATGTTACAACCCATTAGGAAGCCTAATATTCCATCTTAGGGGTCGTAAGGTATCTTAAGGGGTCCTATGAACCCTTATGACACCTTATGACCCATAAGAAAGCCTAAGAGTACATCTTAGGGGTCATAATGTTTCTTAAGGGGTCCTAGGACCCATTAATGGTCATATGACCCCTTATGACACCTTATGACCCATTATAAAGCCTAAGAGTACATCATAGGTGTCGTAAGGTGTCTTAAGGGGTCTTAGAATTCATTAATCTCTCCTACCAACCCTTATCACACCTTATGACCCATTAGGAAGCCTAAGAGTACAACTTAGGGGTTTTAAGGGGTCTTATGGTGTGCTAAAACATAGTAATATGTCATATGACCCCTTGAGGACCATTAATGTGTACTAGGAACCCTAAGATGTATTCTTAGGTTTCCAAAGGGGTTATAAGGTGTCTTAAGAGGTCCTATGACCCATAAATGGTCCTACAAGCCCTTATAACACCTTACGACCCATTAGGAAGCCTAAAAGTACATCTTAGGGGTCATAAGGTGTCTTAAGGGGTCGTACAACCCATTAATGGGTCCTACAACCCCTTATGACACCTTACGACCCATTAGAAAGCCTAAGAGTACATCTTAGGGGTCTTAAGGTGTCTTAAGGAATCCTAGTACCCATTAATGGGTCCTACGAACCCTTATGACAACATACGACCCTAGAGAGAGAGAGAGTAGGGGAAATAAGGTGTCTTAGGGGGTTGTAGGACCCATTAATGACTCCTTTGACTCCTTATGAACCCTTAAAACCCCTTTGGAAGCCTAAGAGTACATCTTAGGGGTTGTAAGGTGTATTAAGAGGTCCTAGGACCCATTAATGGGTCCTACAACCTGTGAATAGGTCTTACAACCCCTCTTAACTCCTTACAACATATTAGGAAGCCTAAGAGTACATCTTAGTGGTCCTAAGGCGTCTTAAGGTGTCCTAGGACCCATTAATGGGTCCTACTACCCCTTATGACACCTTAAAAACCATTAGAAATCTTAAGCGTACATCTTAGGGGTCGTAAGATGTCTTAAGGGGTCCTATCATCTATTAATTGCTCCTACAAACCCTTATGACACCTTACGACCCATTAGACAGCCTAAGAGTATATCTTAGGGGTCTTAAGGTGTCTTAAGAAATCCTAGGACCCATTAATGGGTCCTACAAACCCTTATGACAACTTATGACCCTAGAGAGAGAGAGAGAGAGAGAGAGACCCATTAGGAAGCCTAAGAGTACATCTTAGGGGACGTAAGGTATCTTACAAGAATGTAGGACCCATTAATGACTCCTAAGACTCCTTAAGAACCCTTACAACCCCTTAAGAAGCCTAAGAGTACATCTTAGGGGTCGTAAGGTTCCTTAAGGTGTCCTAGGACCCATTAATGGGTCCTACGACCTATGAATAGGTCCTATGACCTGTTATGACACTTTACGACCCATTAGGAAGCCTAAAAGTATATATTAGTGGTCATAAGGTGTCTTAAGGGGTCCTAGGACCCATTAATGGGTCCTACAACCCTTATGACACCTTACAAACCACTATAAATCCTAAGAGTACATCTTAGGGGTCGTAAGGTGTCTTATGGGGTCCTAGCATGCATTAATGGCTCCTACGAACCCTTATGACACCTTATGACCCATTAGGAATCCTAAGAGTATATCTTGAGGGTTGTAAGGGGTCTTATGGTGTCCTAAGACACTATAATATGTCCTATGACCCCTTGAGATCCATTAAAGTGTAATAGTAACCCTAATATATATTATTAGGGTTCCTAATGGGTTGTAAGGTGTCTTAAGGGGTCCTCAGACCCATTAATGGTTCCTACAACCCCTTATGATTCCTTACAACCCATTATAAATCTTAAGAGTACTTATTAGTAGTTGTAAGGTGTCTTAAGGGGTCTTAACATCCATTAATAGCTCCTAAGATAGAGTAATATATCCTATGACCTGTTGAGACCCAGTAATGTGTACTAGGAACCCTAAGATGCAGTCTTAGTGTTCCTAAGGGGTCGTAAGTTATCTTAAGGGGTCCTAGGACCCATTAATGGGTCCTACAACCCCTTATGACACCTTACGACCCATTAGGAAGCCTAAGAGTGCATCTTCAGAGCTGTAAGGTGTCTTAAGGGGTTGTAGGACCCATTAATGACTCCTACGACTCCTTATGAACCCTTACAACCCCTTAGGAATCCTAAGAGCACATCTGTGGGGTCATAAGGTGTTTTAACGGGTCCTAGGACACATTATGACACCTTAAATCCCATTAGGAAGCCTAAGAGTACATCTTAGGGATCGTAAGGTGTCTTAGGACCAATTAATGGCTCCTCCAACCCCTTATGACACCTTATGACCCATTAGGAAGCCTAATAGTACAACTTAGGGGTCATAAGGTCTCTTAAGGGGTTTTACTACCCCTTACGACACCTTATGACCCATTAGAAAGCCTAAGAGTGCATGTTAAGGGTCGTAATGTTTCTTAAGGGGTCTTAGTACCCATTAATGGTCCTACAACCCTTTATGACACCTTGTGACCCATCAGAAAGCCTAAGTGTACATCATCAAAGTCGTAAGGTGTCTTAAGGGGTCCTAGCACCCATTAATGGCTCTTACAAACCCTTATGACACCTTATGACCCATTAGGAATCCTAAGAGTAAATCTTAGGGGTTGTAAGGGGTCTTATGGTGTCTTAAGGCATGATAATATGGTCTCTAACCCCTTGAGAACCTTTAATGTGTACTAGGAACCCTAATATGTATTCTTAGGGTTCCTAAGGGGTCGTAAGGTTTCTTAATGCATCCTACGACCACTTATGACACCTTAAAACCCATTAGAAATCCTAAGAGTACATCTTAGGGGTCATAAGGTGTCTTAAGGGGTCCTAGCATCCATTAATGGCTCCTAAGACATAGTAATATATCTTATGACCCCTTGAGACCCATTAATGTATACTAGGAAGCCTAAAATGTATTCTTAGGGTTCCTAAGGGGTTGTAAGGTGTCTTAAGGTGTCCTAAGACCCATTAATGGGTCCTACAACCACTTATGACACCTTACGACCCATTAGAAAGCCTAAGAGAATGTCTTAGGGGTTGTAAAGTGTCTTAAGGGGTTGTCTGACCCATTAATGACTCCTAAAACTCCTTATGAAACCGTACAACCCCTTAGGAAACCTAAGAGTACATCTTAGGGGTCCTAAGGTGTCTTATGGGGTCGAAGGAACATTAATGGGTCCTACAACCCCTTATGACACCTTTTAACCTATTAGGAAGCCTAAGAGTACATCTTAGGGGTTGTAAGGTGTCACAAGGGGTCTTAGGACCCATTAATGGGTCCTACAACCCCTTATGACACCTTACAACCCATTAGGAAGCCTAAGATTACATCTTGGGGTTCATAAGGTGTCTTAAGGGGTCCTAGGACCCATTAATGGGTCCTAGGACCCTTTATGATACCTTATGACCCATTAGGAAGCCTAATAGTACATTTTAGAGTTTGTAAGGTGTCTTAAGGGGTCTTACGACCCATTAATAGGTCCTATGACCCTTATGACACATTGCAACCCATTAGGAAGCCTAGGAGTACATCTTAGGGGTCATAAGGGGTCTTATGGTGTCCTAAGACACAGTAATATGTCCTATGACCCCTTGAGACCCATTAATGTGTACTTGGAACCCTAATATGTATTATTATGGTTCCTAAGGGGTTGTAAGGTGTCTTAATGTGTTCTACGACCCCTTATGACACCTTATACCCCATTAGAAATCCTAAGAGTACATCTTAGGGGTCGTAAGTTGTCTTAAGGGGTCCTAGAATCCATTAACAACTTCTAAGATATAGTTTATGTCCTATGATCCCTTGAGACCCATTAATGTGTACTAGGAACCCTAATTTGTATTTAGGGTTCCTAAGGGGTCGTAAATTGTCTTGAGGGGTCCTAGGACCCGTTAATAGTCCTACAGCCCCTTATGACACCTTACAACCCATTGGAAAGCCTAAGAGTACATCTTAGGGGTCGCAAGGTGTCTTAAGGAATCCTAGGACCTTATGACACCTTACAACCCTAGAGAGGGAGAGAGAGAGAGAGAGAGAGAGAGAGAGAGAGAGAGAGGAAAATCCATCAAGATACCAATTACATCAAAGAAGATCAACTATGAAGTTCTAAAACCTATAATGTTTTTCTAAATAGCATGTGATTGTAATAATCATAAAGGACTAATATGCATTGTAAGTTGACCAATAGTGTCCAAGAGTGTCAAGGATTATTTAGGAGTAACTAAGAGGTTAGAAGTGTTTTGAATAGGTCTCCAAGATGTTGGAAGACATTAGGAAGTTTATATTTTATAAGTTTTAATTAGTTTTGAGTTGTTTTCATAGTTGAAAAATTCAGATTTTCAAACATAATGGTTACATTGTCTTTTAGTGGGAAACACATGCATAGGAGTCTTTTGGTATTCCTCTTCGAATGTAACTGCCAAGAAATGGTTGGAGTGGAAGAGGAATCAAGTATTAAATGATAGTAGAGTCTATTTTTTGTGGATAGGATGCTGAAATGTACGAATTATTCTCTGAGGTGTAAATAAAGTTCAGATTTTTTGCAAGTCCAGTCTTGGTTTTTTATCACAAAAAATTGGGTTATGTTGCGTGGGTAATATCTCCCAACTCAACCGTTGGATCTTTCTCATCTTGTAATATGTCTCATATAACCTAATTATTCCCATCCTCACCAGAGGGATTTTTCATATATTGTTTTATTCAAAAGTTATTCATTACACAATACGGGTCTATGCAGAGGGTAGCGACAGGACAGTTTTGGATGAATTTTTAAGATGCATGCACTAGTGCCTAGTGCCTCTGCATCAAAGATCTCCTAGGTATTATTATTATAATATTAATACTAATGTTAATATAAAAACATTAATATTATAAAAATATATATCTATAACAATAATTAAAAACTAAAAAAAAAATTGAAAATAATATGGAATGAAAAAGTTTGAAATTGCAAATGTTGAAATTTTAAATGGAAAGCAAAATTTAGGCAGCTGAAATCTGATATCCGGTTTGAAAATCTGATATCTGATTTCAAATTTGATATGTGATTTTAAATCCGATATCTGATATCCAATTAGGCGTGTGCATTGGCTTTTGGTTTGGCCATGTGTACTGACACCCATGCCTACTAAAAAGTCAACACGCTTTTTAGCACATTTTTGGATGAGTGAAAAGAGAATTTTTTTCACATCGCCACTTTTTTGCATACCATGATCCTACACATGCCCACCAATAAAATGTGACTGAAGAAGAGGATCGGCATGCAAGAGAGGCATTGGAGAAACCTACTTGGAAAGGGGAGATTTGGGGAAGTTTACAAGGTTTATATTATTATAGTATAAAGTGAACAACATTGGCTACTTTGGTTTCTCCGTAATACTAATTCTAAGCATTTGTGTTGAAGGAAAACTTCTAGATGGGAAAGTTATTGCCGTTACGAAGCTTAGTCAAAGACAAACAGCACAAGGCATGAGTGAATTTCTGACAGAAGTGCAGCTGATCAGTAGTGTCCGTCACTGCAATCTTGTTCGATTGCTTGGTTGTTGCTCGCACGGCCATCAACGCTTGCTCATTTATGAATTCATGTCAAACAATAGTCTTGGCAAAAATCTTTTTGGTGGGTTTTATCACATTAAGTTTCTTTTTGTTCCATTAATTGTAAAGTCATACTGAAGATGGGTTTGCTTCAATTTAATTGTTTAAATTGCAGGAGATAAAGGGATGTTTTTGGATTGGGAAACCCGTTTGAGCATCATAGTGGGCACAGCTCGAAGCCTTGCCTATGTTCATGAGGAATCCAATGTTCACATAGTGCACAGAGATATCAAACAAAAAAAAAAAATTCTAGATGATAAGTTTCTTCCAAAGATAGCAGATTTCGGATTGGCTTGATTCTATCCTGAAGGAGAATCCCATGTCTCCACCAAATTTGGAGGAACAATGTAAGTGCATGCTAACATATGTTGGAAGTTTGGAGATTATGCTAACATATATTTGCAACATCAGAGGTTATACTGTGCCTGAGTATGTCGTTCGTGGGCGATTAAGTGAAAAAGCCAATGTAAATAGTTTCGGGGTGGTCGTTCTCGAGATTGTTAGTGGAAGAAAGTATATAGATGAAAAATTGCCAGATCCTCTTCAGCTTCTTTTGCAATGGGTACGTTCCCAGTCTTCCCACCCTATATTGCTCTATTATTTGTTCTTGAATAATCAAAGACATATTTCCTTTCAATTTGATGAATGAATTATAAAATTTTGTGGTTGTAGATTTGGCAACTCTATGAGAGGGAGCAAATATTGGAGATAGTTGATCCGAAGTTGAAAGAAGAGTACCCAGATGGGAAAATGGTAAGAGTAATAACAATTGCTTTGCTGTGTGTAAAGGCCATTCCATCCCTACATCCGAGTATGACACAAATTGTACCAATGTTAACAAGTGATTCAAAGATAACTGATCAGCCTACCAAACCAGTGTTTGTAGAGAGTAATGTGAATGATAGAACTCCAACTTCTTCGTCAAGGGATTTAGCAGGATCTCATGGATCTGTTATTGTATCTTTATTCCCTCGTTAGTTATTCCTTTTCACTACTAGGTCACTATTTCATCATAGACCTGCCTAAGGACTATAGATACAGAAATTCATAAGTTGGTATATGGAAATTTATATGAGTTCGTTTATCAAAATTAAAGATACAGGCGTGTATTTCAAATTTTTTCACCAAAATTCAGTGACTTTGGTTTCACATAACGAATAAAATTAAGAGATTATGAAAACTAATTAATGGGATACTCGCACAAACTGAAGATTCAACGATTCAGCTAAATTGCAATGCTTCTTGTTAGTCCCTGACGTTAAGGCAAGAGACTAATGTTTTCAATTGTCTTTTGAGTATTAGTTTGCTCTTGGAAATGTGTCGGTTGTAAAAATTTGCCAACAAATTATAATGTTGCACAATTTCTTGACGTCAAAAGTATTAATATCTTTTTTTCTGTTGGCTAGTGGCATTTATCTAGATAGTCTTTTCCTTTTCCCATCGAAATATTAGAGAAATTTGCAAAAGGCATTCTTTAGATGGGCTACGTGGCAAGAATGTTTTCCTTCTGGCATGGCCTGTCTTTCTGGAAGTTTCTCTTCCCTTTTGACGTTTCTTTTGCATGCATGTGTAATATGGCACATGCTTCAGCAGGAAGATGGCATCGAACATGCATTTCTCCTATTGATAAATAAATGTGCTCTGCTGATTCTATGGCCAGTTTCCATATTCTGCTCATGAATTTACTAAAGGGAGCCTTTCCCAGATGTTTTCATGTGTTCTGCATCACAGAGTGAGCAATAATCAAAGTAGAGGTAAGTTTTTCTGACTCCATATTACTCTGAAATCTAACAATGAACTCATTTGAGTGTTGATTTTCTCAGACTGTTCTCTCTGCTAGCTGTTCCATTTCTGCAAGCTTTCTCAATCTTCTTAAATGGTTTTTTTACTAGGTTTTTATATAACATATGCATTGAATCTAGACTCTAAGCCAAATATCAATGAACTTCACATCCTCCCCTTCATTCATCGATTCAAATGCATGAGATTCTATTTCATGCATTTCAAACTCCATCTCACCTTCACTATTTGGTGGAGCCATTTTCCCAAACCCCTTATACCCAGTCTTACTAGGGTTTGAAAATCCATAGGAAAATTTTCTATTATAAATGAACAGAACATTTACTCTTACCTAGATACGGTGTTAAGTGTTTGGATAGTATTAATCACCCCTATTATATTAGTATAAAATACCGCCAGAGTTGTAAAAAGGCACTTCACATGATACAATGTTGAAAATCTATGAACACCTAGTTTGTTGTGTATGCAACCTAAATTTTTTCTTGAATTAGCTTCTTTTCTATTGTTTTTGGTAGTATTCTTACCAATTATCCTTTGGTGAATTATGTCAAATGGACAACTAGAAGATTAATTTTATTACCATTCAAATTTTAAAAAATCGCTCTTCATTACAATGGTGGCACCAAGAGAGTTTTAGACCTCTTTTTCATAGTTATAAATAGGGCCAAATTTGTTGGAATAATGAAGTACGTGTTTCACACCGTACATCAGAAAGTCACCGTATGGTGAAGAGAATGAAAAGAGGAGTTTCCGTTCGGCAAGGAGACTACCGTACAATGAAGGCTGGAGGTACAGTGGAGTGATGTCGTACGGCTGGAGTGTGGCGAAGGTTGGAGGTAAAAGGTCACCCGACGGAGGTAATCATCCAACGGAGGTAAAAGGTCACCCAGAGCTAAAAGGTCATCCTGAGGTAAAAGGTCACCTGATGGAGGTAATCATCCGATGGAGGTAAAAGGTCACCAAGAGATAAAAGGTCACCCGACAGAGGTAAAAGGTCACCCGACAGAGGTAATCACCCAACAGAGGTAAAGGTCACCCGACAGAGGCAAAAGTGCTGGAGGGAGTGTCCGAGGCGAAGGGAGTGACCCAATGCCGAAGGGACCATCGACTAGAGGAGTGCCAAAGATGCTAGTAATTGTTTCATGGAGCGACAGTTGTTCTACCGAATTCTATAACGAATCACAAAGTGTATAAATGTCTGTGGGATTCATTAGAAATGTAGGGCTGGATGGGTGAAGTGTGAGGTTGATTGTAACGGCAATCTGAGCCTATGAGCCTGTGCAAGAATCTGTTGTTCATTGTATGTAATATTGATTACTATAATACAAAGAGTTGGTCGGGTTCTTGTGTGGTGGGTTTTTACCTGAAAGGGTTTCCCATGTTAAATCTGGTCTCATGCGTTTATCTTTTGTGCATTATTGTGTTTTCTCTATTCTTTGCTTTCCTATGCATCTCCGTAGTTTGAACTTTATATTATTTCTCCTGTAAGTTGACATTTGGAAAGTGGTTCTGCAAGTAGCTTTCCTAACAAGTGGTATCAGAGCCAGACCCATTAGCATTATTCCTTGGATAGGGTTGGTTGTTTTGGTAGGGTTGGTCATTGGTGTCAATTTGGTTCCAGTGGGAGTTAGTGAAGTGTTGTTCTTGCAATTGAGATGGCGGGTACATTAGGTAGAATAGAAATTGAAAATTTTAATGGCACAAACTTTGAGTTGTGGAAACTTAAAGTTGAAGATATGTTGGTAGACTGAGATCTATGGACTGCTATGTCTAGGAATAAGCCTTCAGGCATAAAGCAGGAAGATTGAGATCTGGCAGATCAAAAGGTGAGAGGAATGATACGATTGACACTGGCAGATAATATTCTGTTAAATGTCTATGAGGAGAAAATTGCACATTCTTTGTGGAAGAAATTGGGAGATATTTATCAGGGAAAATCTTTGGTGAACAAGCTTTTCCTAAGAAAGAAATTGTACTCTCTGAAGATGGACGAAGAAACTGTTGTGGTTGGTCATTTAAACATGTTCAATATGGTGACTGCACAACTGACATCTATTGGTCTATCCATAAGAGAAGAGGAGCATTGCATGTTGTTGTTGAGTTCTTTGCTTGATTCGTGGGACCATCTTGTGATGGCCATTGGAAGTACGACTACTCAGTTTAAAATGGATGAAGTAGTTTTTGCACTTCTATCGGAGGAGATGTGGAGGAGATCTTCTGAGGTGGCTAAGGAGGCTCTTGTTGTTCGAGACTAATCGAAGGACAATAGCAAGAAGAAATGCAAAGCAAAGTGCTGGAATTGCGGGCAGACTGGTCATATTTGAAAGGATTGCAAAGAGAAGAATAAAGTGGAGAGTTCTTCTAATTCTGAGTCTTCTGATAGTGATGGTAAAGATGCTAGTGGTGCTGCTTTGGCTAATCGTTCATCTGATGATGATTGGTTGGAATAATTCAATCTTCATGTGGAAGATGGTGGTCATGATGCCATATGCAACTCGCCACTACAATAGGGTAGGAGTTTTTGGCAGTGACATACATGTCATGTGTAACTCATCACCATAGTTCAGTGGGAGTTGTTGGCAGTGACGTAGAAAATGCTCTTCATCAGTATTGCAGATGGTGGAAGGTTAAACCTTGATGTGGCAGAAGCATTTTTTCACAATTACTAAAGTACTGTTTGGAGATGTTTATCATCATGTGACTGAAGATGTTGACATCTTAAGGGCTGAACGGGGTCCTCGATAAAGGTGAAGATTTTTCTTTCATGTTAACCATGTTGAGGAACTCCGTACTTCATCAAGTGGGAGATTGTTGGATTAATGAAGTACGTGTTTTGCACCGTACGACCGAAAGTCACCGTACGGTGAAGAGAATGAAAAGAGGAGTTCCCATATGGCAAGGAGACTCCCGTACGGCAAAGGCTAGAGGTACAATGGAGTGATGCCGTATGGCTGGAGTGTGGCGAAGGCTGGAGGTAAAAGGTCACCCAATGGAGCTAATAATCCAACGGAGGTAAAAGGTCACCTAGAGGTAAAAGGTCATCTGGAGGTAAAAGGTCACCCGGCAGAGGTAATCATCTAATAGAGGTAAAAGGTCACCCAATGGAGGTAATCACCCGACGGAGGTAAAGGTCACTCGACGAAGGCAAAAGTGTCGAAGGGAGTGTCCGAGGCGAAGGGAGTGACCCGATGCCGAAGGGACCATCGACTGGAGGAGTGCCAAGGCTGCTAGTAACCGTTTCATGGAGTGGCAGTTGTTCTACCGAATTCTATAACAAATCACAGAGTGTATAAATGTCTATGGGATTCATTAGAAATATAGGGCTGGATGGGTGAAGTGTGAGGTTGATTGTAATGGCAATCTGAGCCTGTGAGCCTGTGCAAGAATCCGTTGTTCATTTTATGTAATATTGATTACTGTAATACAAAGAGTTGGTCGGGTTCTTGTGTGGTGGGTTTTTACCTAAAAGGTTTCCCCACATTAAATCTTGTCTCATGCATTTATCTTTTGTGCATTATTGTGTTTTCTCTATTCTTTGCTTTCTTATGCATCTCAGTAGTTTGAACTTTATATTTTTTCTCTTGTAAGTTGACATTTGAAAAGTGGTTCCGCAAGTAGCATTCCTAATAGAATTCGGTTCTAAAAATTCTTGAAAGCTGTTCAAGACACACAAAAGAATAGAATTCTAGCCAAATGACTTAAGTTTGTTTCAACACATGGCCTTTGCCTAGAAATTTTGGAAACTGATGCCTGTTTCTAAATTTTTTTGTCAAACAAGAAAAATGAATAATCTGCAATGTCCAAAAATATTTCTAGAACTGTTCCAACCCCACTCTCAGTTCTCATGCCTCCAAAGTTATCACCATGTATCCCTATTCCTAGACTCCTATTTAAGTAAATAAACATTTAAACCTTAGTAGTGTCTTATGCATTGAAGACACTATATCACATTTCAAATGAGATTTGCGCTAAATTTATTGGCAATATTCTATAATATAACATTCAGTGTGGATAAATTTTCAAGTTTATCGCATCACTGGGCAGGGATTAATTTTATTGCAATTTACGATGATGGAATATTCAAGGGTACGGTATGTCATTGCAGTCTAAAATTTATGAAAAATATTTTAAATTATTTGATTGGGCTTAGGTTGCAGAAACAGATTGTCTAGAGAGCAAAATGCAACTCAGGAGACAAGAGCGCAGACATATTGCAAGGTCTCTAGCAGTGGGTTGCAACTAGTGTAGGACAAAAGCTCATCCTTCGAGGTCTCTGGTAGTGAGCTCCAGTGCAGAAAATTAGATCAAAATTTCTCTGATGCTTTTTGTCCCATACTCTCTCCCAGAAACTCACATTTTTTTAGACCATCTATTGTTGGCAATAGAAAAATAATTTAAATGACAATTAATGTCATAGCTACAGAACCGTGCAGGCAGAATGTACCCACAATCTAACCAGTCAGGCCTCGCTAGCCGTGATCTTCTGCACTCTTGTTGTCGAGCCTCCAATGATGAACATATATAATACATTGCATGGAGGGGCTGTCACAATAATTGTGAGTATTGTGGTATTGGTCACTGTAAAGATGGTTGTGGTAGATAAGAAGATCTTTCAGACCAAAATGAGCATGTCTTACCTCTTTGTTGGATGCATTGGACTCTAAAAGATGGTAACCTCAAAGACAGAGAGATTTGAGAGCACTGAATTCGGGTATGATGAATTTAGTTTTCTAAGCTTCTATATATGTGCAAAGATTTAAAGATTGATGAAATAGTTAGACAAGCAGGATAGGAATACAAAAAGTCAGGCATCAGTTTCCTCTACATTCTTTACATATATGTAAAGTTCAATTTTCCATTCAATTAATTGTAGAAGGTCCAATTTATTTCTTAGTAATTCTTCTTTATATTAGGCAAGGTTCTCTTTCATTGTTGGGAAGGGCTTAGTTACTATTACAAAATTTTGATCCTTTGACATGATGTGATAGTGCTAGCTTAAATATTAATGTAGACTTTTGAACATTAGTTATCTGGTTTTTAGAAGTAGAGGTTTTGGATTTACAAACTCTCAATCAAGGCTTGATATGTATCAAAACTTGATCCCTCTATGCGATGTTCATTCTGCAGGACTTGAACTTGGTGCTACTCTTCACTACAACAATGTACATGGAGTAATTAATAATGCATGTATGGAAATTTGTTTACTATGAACTTTTTACCCTACATTTTTTTTAAGCTTGTGATGTTTGGTTGAATGTTTGTATGCTCTGGTGTCAAATCTTCTTTTCCCTAGTGCAAGAAAACATGTACATTTTCTTTTACAATACACAAGTATTGGGATTCTTAACTCACTTGTAGTGTACACTACCTGGACTTTGACTCTTCATAAGCATCTAAATGAAGAGTTGGCATTCTCTAAGTTCTTCAACAATTTTTTAAAATAATTTGTTCTTACTCTTTTTTATTAAAATTGCAAACGTTGTTTTTACATTGCAATCAAATTGGTCCAAAAAAGCACATACCGTACATTATGACATAATTATTAGCCGATAGGCTTTCATTGGGGAGAAAACTCTGATCGAAAAGTTGTCTCACACAACCAGAAAAGCCTTCTCCGTTGTCATGTTTTCCCCATTTCTAAAAGTTACCGATAAATATAGAAGCTTTATTATATGTGGAGATGGGACAGATTACGAGGTGAGACTTCCTACACAAAAATGCCTCAACCTCTGTTACGCCGCCTGGGACACCACCACAGTTTCTTTCATACCTTTCTTCACTCTCAAGAAGCTTCGTGTGCGCTCCCATCCCCTACCCCACCGGGGCAGCTGTAATCATGGTGTTCTTCCGCCCATGCAGAGCAATGCTGTGGTGGCACAGGAAGAGCAACCAAGATTTTTGAAGGGGAGGTTGTTGAATGATGATGTCACTCAGGTATCCAGTTTCTATTCCTTATTTCTGATCACAATAAATAATTTTAACTTCTGAGATATGATTCAAAATTAGATTTTATTTTATTGGCAGATTTAGATTTGATTTCTATCTGACAGATTTAGATTTGATTTTCCCCATTCTAGTTGTTGGTGATATGAATTAAGCAAGGAAGAATGGACAGATCTTTGGTCTGAGATTTCTATTTTAGATGCATCTTCCACACTAACATGGCAACACTCCGCACCTCCGTGGTTGGCTATACTCTATCTGCTCACACCAATTACATTTACCTGCAACACCAACAACAAAATTTGCCTCAAAACCAAAAAAAGTCCTAATCACAAATTTTTTTGATGGCACCGACTTTTAGAAAACACTACAACTTTAAACAAAGAGTGAAATAAAATAATCACTTCACCTTTGACAAGAAATTAGAGGGCATCAACTAGAGATCATGATTTTTTCTGTGTGTCACCAGTAGAAGGAACCATAATCTCTGAAAATGTGATTGGTGAGACTCAGTTGGATTGCAAGACAAACTTACATTGCAATAACGATGTGTGAAGAGTCAATATTGCATTGACAGAGCCTGAAATTGCAGAGGGATCTGAAAGAAAAATAAGCTTGAAGAATTCAATACATGGGGTAATTACGTTCTCCACCAAATATCACCAACAGAAATAAGATTGCCAGAGATGACAAGAAGTTATAGAGCATCCCCTAGCTCTGGCATAAATGATTCCATTATGGAACAAAATCATAAGGCTTGTAAGATAGATTTGTCTTTCAATATCTTGCCTGCCAAGTCTATTCTTCATTAAGAAAGCCCAAACTTGTTTGTTTTAGCAGTGCAATATTTGTTTTAGGTTCCTCTCTTTGCAATAATGGTTTTCTCTTTTTCCAATAATCTGTGCATAACGTCTTATTTGAGGAACACATTCGGAATATGTGGTGTTTTATTTATTTTTAGGTCACTAAGTTGACACATTCGAATATGTAATAAAAAATAATAATTTTATGTTTATGTGTTTGCAGATGGTTTTAGTTATGGCAGGCCACACATTGAAGAAAATTACTTGGAAAATCACTGGACAGTGGAAGGTTTTCTCCACCATCTCCTCAAGAAAATAGAGGATGTGATCTTGACTATGGCCCATGATGTCTTTTGATGTTATATACCGCAATAAGTATGACACCAAGAAAACAAGTTGGATCTAAACATGTAAATGATAGAACAAGGCTGCTGAAATTGTATACAATAGTGTCAAAGCTCTAGTAATTTGATAGTGTGTTTTAAGATTGCATATTTATATTGTTTATTTGGTCAAGAGTTGTTTGAAGAATATAAGGTTGGGGAATAAGGGAGCTTAATATCAACTTTCCTTTAAGTTTCAAATTATTGTGTCTATTCTATTCCGAATAAACTAATATGAATTAATCACATAAAATTATATTTGAAAAGTGAATTTAATTACATCAATCAATTATAACTTCAGAAATTGTGTATGCTGATGAAAGGAATGGTCATTTCTGAGCTAAAAGACGATGTAAGATGGTTGTGGCATCATTTTAACGGTGAAGTATTACAAGAATCTGAAATATACTATAAATTTAATCTCTAAGAATAATGCATGACTATTTATCAGTTAAAATTATTATTTTATTGTTTTGATAGGCAAAGGTTGAAGTCATGATAATTTTATTAATCATTCCGTTAAAATTACTAGATAAAGATTAGGAGTGATATATTTATGATTACGGCACGTAAGAATTATGATTTTAATTTATTTAGAATTTAATTATATAAAATTAATTTACACATCTAATTTTATTGTAAAGATAAATATTTAAATAGTGATTTAAAAATATAAATTATTAATATTGTTGTGGTTAAGATAATGTTATATTTATGTGAAAAAAAGTTACTTTATTACTTATATTTTCAAAAATTAATGTGACGTTCTTATTTTACTTTATACATCCTTAATATAATTAAGAAAGTCATTAGGCATATTTATGTGATTAGACTAAGATTATTTGATATATTAAGAATTGCTTTGGACTTTAATTATGAAATCAAAATTATATTCAAGTTAGTAGCATGAGTATAAAATCTACAAGTTTGGTAAAGATTTTTACAAATGTTAGAGGTACCATAATTTGTTTTTTTATTATTATGATTAGATTCAACTAAGTTTTCAATTATAGTTAGAGTTTAATTAGATTATGTTTGAGATTAACAATCATTTAATAGTATAAATGTTAATTTATGATTATATAAAATAGCAATAATATAATTTTATATATGATAAAATATAAAAATATAAATCAATTATCATAATAATAATAATAATAAAATAATAAATATTAATATAATATTAAATTAGAATATTAATATTTTAATAAAATAATATTTACTTTAATTTTCCTTTCCATTTAAGTGCAACTAATATTAAGAGGACTAGATTCGTTTTCCTTTCCAATTAAGTATCTTTTAAGTGCATAATTTTCTTTTGGATTTCGTAGTTGAATATATTTCATGTTTCACAACTTCTTAATAAAAATGAATATTGTGAGGTCAAATATGAAGATAGTGAGGTCCAATATGAAGATAGAGAATAGGAAATTACTAATGAAAATTAACTTATACATAATTTCCTATCGGCTAACCCTTGCACCTTCTTTTGGTG
Source organism: Thuja plicata (assembly GCA_018584345.1). Taxonomy (NCBI): domain Eukaryota; kingdom Viridiplantae; phylum Streptophyta; class Pinopsida; order Cupressales; family Cupressaceae; genus Thuja; species Thuja plicata. Next base: position 2,003,530 of record MU223220.1, read on the forward strand.
CAAGCGCTAGTTTTTATTCTCCTTGTTTGTTTCCACTGATCTTCATCCTATGTGGTAGTTTCACCTAAAACCTGTTGGCGACAAGTTTTGGTGGTTCACACTAAAATTTCAGTGTATAGAATTTGAATATTGTGTGTTTGGCCAGTTTCTAATATTTGACGAATATAAAGACTAGAATTGTTGATATTTGTAGTGGAGAAGACATAATTTAGTGGAGAAGACAAAATATAAAGACTACAGAGACATCACACTAAAAATACAGTTAGCCACTTCTCTCTAGAACAGAGACTTCTTTTGTCCTTGGAGATTTTAAGTATGCCTTAATTTCTCTTTTGATGTACTCTTTATATCTTTGGCCATTAGTGGCATTAGCTTCTTGTACATAACTTCTAAGTGTGAAATAAAGATTATAGACCAATTTCTTAATTTGGAACAAATGTGCATAGAGAGCACTACTTTTATTGAATTAGTTAGATTTTTTCTTTATATCTTTTGTAATTGAATATCTGGGATTCTTACGTTGAGGGTCTATATAAATTACATATTCAAGTGAATTAGAACATTTTTCAGTGGTCAAGTATACTAGTAGTTAATATTTTTTTTTGATATTTTAAATTCTACTAAAGATAAAGCAAGAGGAAAACACAAGAAATCTTAAACTATTTTTGATTGTTGAGTTGAAGGCATAATTATAAATAAAAAACAAAAAAAAAATCTTGGGTGTAATAAGGAGTTGTTGCCTCCAAAATGTTTCGATTCACCTAATTAAGCTCTCTCTGGAATGTTAATCATCTTGAAAACTACAAAACTTTTGTTCAATCATCAGCGCTGAACTCATCAAGGTAAAAACCATTTTCCACATAAAATTCAACACTTGAAATTGGATGCTTTACTGCACAAAACAAAAAAACAAAAACCATTTTCCACATGAATTTCAACACTTGAAATTGGAATCTTTTCTCTACAAAGTAGAAAGCTTTGTGTGACATGTATATTGAACTTTTTTGGTTTGTAGACTCTCATTATGATATATAGTCATCTCACTTATAATTCTTTCTTTTTTTTTTCATTTGAATTGAGTTTTCTTTTTATTTTGTTCTCTTCTTTTTATTTATTTTATTGAGTAGGCCTTGATCTATTTTTCTTGCCTAGTTTTGTTTTATTAAATTTCTCATATATCTTCCTTATCTCTTGTATCAACTTTTTTCATTTTATTCAAATTTTTTTGTTCATTTCTATACCTCCCTTCTTCATTTTTACTCAAATTCCTTATCTTCTTTTCTTACCTACTACCTACCCTTTCTTCCCTAGGTTCTAGTGCCTTCCTTCTTAGATTTGATACTATATATTTACTTTCAAGGCTTGCACTGCTAACTTTTTTTATCTAATTCTCTTTTCTTGTTTTTCCCCTGATAATGGATCATAGCATTTGATCCAAAATGTTGGCATAAAAAAATTACATGGTCTAATCCAAAAGCAATGAAAACTTAAATAATTATTTATAAATTATTTTGTATTAAGTTTTCAAGGGCTTTAGTGGATTGAACATTCAAATCAAAAAATATTCATGAAAAAATAAACCGAAACTCAGAAAATAACTATTTATGAATTGTTGTTTTATAGAGATTATTTTGTTTTCAATCACTTGAATAATTATTCATATATTATTGTTTTATTGAGACCACTTGAATAACTAGGGGAAGAACACCACTCGCTACTTGTGGCCAAATGTCCCCATAGTCGTACGCAAGTAGAGGTGAAGAAATGGGCCAATTACTAACCAAAAATGGTAAAAAAGAAAATGATTAAAATTTGTAATTGGAGAGTCAAACATACATAGAATATGAAGTTATTGAAATAGGTTGAATTAATAATATTTATTTTTATCGAATGCTTTTATTTTCAATCACCTACTCTATTAACTCTTGATATAACTCAATTTTCCATGCCATTGAGATGCGGTCCCATGAGGGGGCTTCAGGATTTATTTTAATGGAGGGGGTGGTCGATTTTGGAAGTATGTCAGTCTCAAAGTGTATTCTTCTTAAAAGCTACCGTATGGAAATGGAAGTTTTATAGTCCACGGCTTTTCTTTTGGAAAACACAATTCATATTCTTTTCATACTCCTGTCATCGCAAACCATGTATATCAATAACCCAAAAAGGCTCTTTAAAATGCATATACAAAATGGAAGCCACCGAGTCAGGCTTGTGACAAGAAATTTTATTATTCTGCGTAGGGATATGTCAGAAAGCAGCATAATATTAGTTGAGGGTATAATCGCAATTGCAAGTGCACTGGTTTAGCGGCAGAGGACCCGCAGATTACTTATCTTGGCTCTGGATGCAGCGAGAGTCTAAACAGGACCTACAGAAATGTTACTGTATTCAACAACAATGAAGCTGCTGTTTTCAAATCGCTTGCCTCAAATCTGTCTTATAATGTATCCCATTTCGCCACTTTACTCATCAACAATGGCACGACAGATCAAGTGTTCAGACTTGATCAGTGTAGAGAATATCTCACAACCAATGAATGCTTAGAGTGCTTTACCGCAGCCAAGGGAAAAGTGAAAGAGGTTTGACCTACATCTAATGGAGCAAAACTTCAACTTGATGGCTGCTTTCTGCGGTTTGAGAATAACACTTTCTTTGATGAGGGAGTAGACGGTGGAAGTACTGAGAATTGTTCCTCAGTCACTGAGAATCTAGACTTCTCAAACACGGCGCACAAACTGCTAATTGGGCTCATGGAAACCGCTTCAAGAAACGATGGTTATGCCGTTGCTATATAGGCTGCTGTAATACATTCAGTAACCCCCAAAGATCAACTGATCTTTGATTTTCCGACCAAAGTAATTTCAATTGAATGCATATAAAATTTTATCTAGTTTTGAACATTTTTTTTTTCTCATGCACATGTGTGTGATTTTTTGTTTAACAGCGTCCCCAGGGAATGAAGGCCGAACAAAGTCCAACAGCGTTACTATATTGCTTGGAAGCATTGGGGGAGCAGTTTTCTTTGCGGCCTTGTGTGTTGTAGTGCTTTGTAGATACGTGGTTTAAGCCCTTCATCCCAATCTTCGCTAAAGGAGGTGCTTTAAAATTGCACTATTTCTATTTTCAACCATGATTTAGAAAAACAAAATAAAGGAGGTGCTTTAAAATTGCACTATTCCTATTTTCAACCATGATTTAGAAAAACAAAATAGAATCTATTGGTCTATTTCTATTTTCAACAATGATTTAGGAAAAAAATAGAATCTATTGGTCTATGAAAGAAGAGGAGGTGCAAGAAAAATTTTGATTTATAAATAATTCAACTTTTGATTTAGAAGTACTCAAATATATATAAAATTAATTTGGTGAAGTTTTTTATTTATTTTAATAGCCCCTCAAACTGTGTAAGACTTCTATACATATATTGAGGTGCTTGTAATGAGTTTATTATGGACCAATTAAGCTATAATGTAAAGTGATTAAGAATACTGTAGCATTTCATTAATGAAGACAAAGTGCTGAGAGCTTTTTGTTGAGAAATTTATGTATTTCTTAATTTTTGTGATCTTGTCCACGTCCATCCACCTCAAACAAATCAAATATAAAAAAACTCTCTACCTTATAGAGTTGAAAGTGGGGATAACTACATGAGTCACGAGAGCATACCACGTGATACCTTTCAAAGAAAGACACTGTTGAGGTGCACAAATTCAAACTACTGAAGTGACTGAAGTATAATATCTAATGTTTTTTTGCAGAAGAGGATTTGCGTGCAAGAGAGGGAATGGAGCAAGTTTCAATATTCAATTATGAAACCCTAAAGGGCCCGTTTGGCGCAAGGAATTAAACTGGAATAAGCTAGAATAAGCATTAGTTAATGCTAGAATAAATTTATTCTCTGTTTGTGGGCATTTTCCTTATTCTCAAATTAGAAAACTTATCCCCATTTTGGGACTTATTCCAGCATAAGTTAATTCTAAAAAAAAGCTGGAATTCATTTCTTATTCGAGAATAAGCTTTTTATGGATTCAAATTTATTTTATTTTATTAATTTTTACTTTTTTTATAATTTTTTTTTAAAATCTTTTTTTTTAATGTGGGTATGTATATATATACACGTGTGTACATGTACACATGTGTGTAATGTGTATATACATACACATGTGTATACACACAAATGTGTATATACACACATGTGTGTATACACACAAATGTGTATATACACACATGTGTGTATACACACAAATGTGTATATACACACACGTGTGTATACACACAAATATGTATATACACATGTGTGTGTATACACACGCATGTGTGTATATACACATGTGTAATGTGTATATACACACATGTGTGTATGTGTATATACACACATGTGTGTGTATATACACATTACACACATGTATATACACACATATATATACACACCTGTGTGTGTATATACACACATGTATATACACATTTGTGTGTATATACACACATATATGTGTATATATGTGTGTATATAAGTGTATATATACACACGTGTGTGTGTATGTATGTGTGTATGTGTGTATATGTGTATGTGTATGTGTGTCCACAAGTTAAAAATACATATTGTTCAAATTAATTAATAAAATAAAAAATAACCTTTTATTCCAATTCCACATTATGGGATCCAAACGCAGAATAGCTTATTCCAGCTTTCATTTTGAGCATTAATTAATTCCAGAATAGGCCTATTCTGGATAAGTTAATTCCATGCGCCAAACGGGCCCTTTGATGCAACTGATAATTTCCATCCCAGCAACCTACTTGGAAAGGGGGGATTTGGTGAAGTTTACAAGGTTTATATTATTATAGTATAAAGTGAACAACATTGGCTACTTGGGTTTCTCCGTAATATTAATTCTAAGCATTTGTGTCCAGGGAAAACTTCTAGATGGGAAACTCGTTGTCGTTAAGAAGCTTAGTGAAAGACAAACAACGCAAAGCATGAATGAATTTCTGACAGAAGTGAAGCTGATCAATAGTGTTCGTCACCGCAATCTTGTTCGTTTGCTTGGTTGTTGCTCGCACGGTCATCAACGCTTGCTCGTTCAGGAATTCATGTCAAACAATAGTCTTGAAAAACATCTTTTTGGTGGGTTTTATAACATTAAGTTTCGCCCATCTTCATAAGGAATCCAATTTTCGCATAGTGCACAGAGATACCAAACCAGGAAATATCCTTCTAGATGATAAAAGTTTCCCAAAGACAGCAGATTTCGGACTGGCTAGATTCTATCCTGAAGGAGATTCCCATGTCTCCACCAAAGTTGGAGGAACAATGTAAGTGCATTTACAAAATTCTAATAACACAAGTTTGGAGATTATGCTAACATATGTTGGATGTTTGGAGATTATGCTAACATATATTTGCAACGTCAGAGGTTATACTGCGCCTGAGTATGTCGTTCATGGGCAATTAAGTGAAAAAGCTGATGTGGTGGTGGTTCTCGAGATTGTTAGTGGAAGAAAGTGTATAGATGAAAAGTTGCCACATCCTCTTCAGCTTCTTTTGCAATGGGTGCGTTCCCAATCTTCCCACCCTTTATTGATCTATTATTTGTTCATGAATAATCAAAGACATCTTTTCTTTCAATTTGATGAATAAATTATAAAATTTTGTGGTCGTAGATTTGGCAACTCTATGAGAGGGAGTAAATATTGGAGATAGTTGATCCGAAGTTGAAAGGAGAGTACCAAGATGGGAAAATGGTGAGAGTAATAACAATTTCTCTACTGTGTGTAAAGACCATTCCATCCCTGCGTCTGAGTATGACACAAATTGTATCAATGTTAACAAGTGATTCAGAGATAACTGATCAGCTTGCCAAACCAGCGTTTGTAGAGAGTAATGTGAATGATAGAACTCCAACTTCTTCGTCAAGGGATTCGGCAGGATCTCATGGATCTGTTACTGTATCTTTATTCCCTCGTTAGTTATTCCTTTTCACTACTAGGTCACTGTTTCGCCATAGAACTGGCTAAGGACTATACATACAGAAAATCATAAGTTGGTATATGGGAATCTATATGAGTTCGTTTATAATATTAAAGATACAGGCCTGTATTTTGAATTTTGTCACCAAAATTCAGTGACTTTGGTTTCACATAATGAATAAAATTAAGTGATTATCAAAACTAATTAATGGGATACTGGCACAAACTGAAGATTCAACGATTTAGCTAAATTGCAATGCTTCTTGTTTATTTATGCTTTTGTAAGTGTTTAGATTTGTATTTAATATTTTTTTTCATTTCTATAACAATACATTAGTTCATATAATTAAAAATAGAGATATAAACATATTTTTATATAGAAGATTTATCATTCTGTATTAATAAAAATGTGTTTTTTTTTTTTTTCAAATCTTGTTTAAAAATGTGGTTTTTCCCTTTTGTTGAATTGGATAACATTTTCCATTTACTTAGATACACTCACTCCACTAATTTATAAGCATAATCTTGATTATACCTTTTCTATGTTGTTAGTGTAAGAATCTTTCTATTTCTATTCTTATTTTTAAAATAAGCTCACATATAAGCATTTTCATTGAGACTTGTAATTGTTCAATTGTATGCTTATATTTTAGATAATAGTTGTACTATTCTAATTGATCTTCCTTACACCATAAATTGATTGAATTTTCTATTGTAAATCAATAATAAATGATTAATGGAATGTTTTTCTTGATCTGATTATGTGCATTTAATGTTCCCATTTCTTGTACGTTGAGAATGTTTTTACTTGATTCTATTCTATACCACCATCCTTTCAGTTGACTCCCAATTTCTACATGGTAGCACAACATCATTTTGGATGAACTTTCGGTCAAATAATTTGGCAAATTTAAGTTTTTAAACATTTTATGCAATTATATTTTGGCAACTAGTGTTTTTGTTTGATCTAAGAATGTTTGGTATGTGGGAGGAATAATACCCTTGCTATGTGATGTCATGATCTATGGTTTTTGGGACCACATTTGGGTGAAGGAGGTGTAATTGGCTACATAAGGAACACACATTATCTATTGTTCTCATTAAGGCCTTATGCCCAGGTACTTGCATGCACTTTCTACCTTCTTTGATGAATGGTTCACATTCATGGAGGGAGATGAAAGCTCGTGAAGGAGGCTCAAAGTTACAGCACTATGTTATGCATTTCACAAGTCATAGAAAAGTTGCATTAATAATATTTTAGTCTTGTTCTTGTGCTAGCAAGACTGTTGGTTAAAAAATATTTTTTTCCCTATTGGTGTTGTTTAAAAATTATTATTTTCCCTAGTGGTGCAATTTGCAAGTTTACAAGTGGTTTTTTTCTAAAGTATTTGTTTTCATCCCTTTTTAACAGGCCACGTTGAATCTATTTGAGAAATTGATGTTTAGCGCTAGTTTTGCTGCTTAACAAAAGACATTTTTTAAGTCTATTTGAAGAAGTTAATTTATTTTATAAAAAAGGTTTAGCTCATTGTCTGGGCACTAATGTTTTTTTTATGGAAGGTGGTTCCTTTGAAAGAGTCCACTCCTCCTTGTTGAAGGTATAGTTTTTCAGAAGTGGTTATCTAGTATTTAAGATGTACCAATGTATAAGTTATGGTGCATGAAGGTAATTTATGCATTGGTGCATCTTAAGAGATAGACAACCCTAGTGCAACTTGTGAAGTTCCTTCTATGACATTTAAGCTACAATATCTTTTTTTATCCTATTCGACAAAAACTTTTGAATGTAGTGTGACTCTTATTTTGAGTTTGACCTGCGAAATCTTAGCCTAATGTTTTTAAAATGTACCCAAACTTATTTCCAGTGCAAGACCAATGATAGGATAATATTGAATATGTATTTTCTTCATAAGGCTTTTTAGCATTGTAATATAGATGTGATTTGCATAAGAAAAGGTAGAGATATGTCAGTAAAATATAGATGGGATTTGAATGTGAAACGGTAGAGATATGTCTTATGAAATTGCTTGTATTTTGTTTTAATTATTTCAATCTGGAAAAGGATTGAACCCAAAATAAACATAAAAAGACTCAAAATAAGGGGGGGAGCTCACAAGCTATGAGACCACCAAAACATCAAGAGAAGGGAAGAACCTTACTATAAAATACTTTGACCAGTGAAACAAACTAGCAATAAGAAAGTTCTTATCCCAAATGAAAATTTACATTTGAAGAATAGAGGGGTTTTAGAAAGAACCCCGAACCATCAACCACACAAAACTTTCAACACTTGAAACAATACAACCTAGTAATCTAAAGACTAGCGAGGAGTTTCGAAATGATTCTTGCAACCTATTAATGGTATGCCCCCTTGATCTAAGATAGTCTTAGACAAGGAAAGATGCCACAACCTTGAAAGAGTCATCATGTTTGAAAGGCACCCTGAAAAACTTTATAATAGAAACCACCATGAACTAGCGAGTTCATCAAAATGGAGAGGGGTAAAACATCCAAACTAAGAAGAAATTCAAAAACAATCCACAACAATAATCTAGATCTTCATACTAGAAAATCCCCTCCTCAGAAAGCCTCATCTCCACCTCAAAGGAAGAGGATCCCACATTAATGGGAGTAGTTGAGGAGGGGAAAATAAGGAAGAAGAAGCACCCATAGACCAGGCCCACCATGAAGCAGAAAGAGAAAGTAGGCCCATAAATATCTTTAGACCATAGATAACTAGCTATGGTTTCCTGACAGGAAATAGGGACATATCTCAACGAGGACCACCATCTAGCCTTCTTCACAATAAATCATGTAATCCAAACACTATTTTCTACCCACACCAAAAGACACGGTCTAGTCAAGGAGAGAGAAACTAACAAAGGGTTTTGAAAGGAATCCCAAAACCTTATGCCTAAAGAACCAATTTTCACAGAGACATTCTCAAACAAGGATAAAGACAACAAAGGTCTCAAAGAAAAAACTAGTTTTGGAAGGCACCAAGAAACCTTGAAAGAAAAATAACTAGCTAACAAAATTAGTTGAATCAAACCAAAAGTAAAATAACCAACTATCAACTGTAGTTGAACCAAAAATGTAGGAAAAGAACCTGCTAACACCAAAGGTTGAATCAAAAAGATCCACCTTGATAGGACCTCCATTGGGTCAGAGACAAAAGAGACTGCATGAAAGAACATCACAAAGAGGAAACCCTTGAAATATCCCCCATCCACAACACCATTAGACAAAGAAAGGTAGGTAACCCTAATAGAAATGTCAACCTCAATATCAAACATATTTAGAGCCACCCACACACTCCAACCAAAAAGGCAATAGTAGAACAGGGGAAAATACAAGCTACAAATGAAACCCCTCAATCCCCCCATCCCCAAAAAGAGGAGGAAGATAAGGCAAAATAAAGAAAAAAGTAGCTCCGTCACCAATACCAAGGAGCCCAAAGGAAGGAACCAAAACCTTGTCATCAAGAGAGACCACATGGAACATGGTCACAACAAGAGCGAAAGGGAAAAATGTAGACCTAAAAGTCACAAAAAATTAGAGCAACTCTCACATAGGAAAAGGTAAACATAACCCTAAATCCTACATGGATGCGCATAATCCAAACTCCATAGTCCAAGCCAAAGCCTCTAAAGATCATACACCTCGGTACACTCCATATAAAAGACCCGACAAGACAACAAGGGCAACCTGATGAAAAAAATGACCTAGGAGGCAGGTGCAAAAAATAGACCAACCCCTAAGGGAGTTCAGAAAATAAGTATAGGAAAGGCCCAACTAAGAAAAAAAGTACCATGGAAGGTGGTGCAGAAGCACCTATTTGTGATCATGTCTCCATGAGGAAAGAGTCTTTTTTGTTTTTTTATCTAATAATGTCCTAAGGACCAGTTGCACTTAGTTAAAAAAATGTTGTAATAAATTTGAAGCCATTTGTCCAATGAACACCTATAAGGTCCTGATAGGGTCAAACATGGTCAAAGCATGTAAAAATATCCAATATTGGTTGAAATTATTGAATATGGGTATCCTAGCATGTATAGAGGGAAAATGTGTGATTTTGAGTCAATAGGAAAGGTTTTGAGGTCATATAGTCAAGTTTGTCAAAAATTTGTAATGTTCTCATCTCTTCAATGTTGCAAAATTACAAAAAAAGATGTAATCCAATGGTCTTGGCATTTGGAAAAGAGTTTGAGGTTGGTTAAAGGGTTTTTGTTTATATGTGTATGTGTGTGTGTGTGTGTGTGTGTGTGTGTGTGTGTGTGTGTGTGAAAGGTTGAATGTAAGGTTTTTCATAAGAGGAGAGACAATGTAATGTAATGAAGATTAAATAAGGAAATAGTAACTATTACACATCTCTCCTGTTTTGGGTCTATACAGTGGTTATTATGATCTTTTATGATGATATTTTTACCTATAATTTTTCATGGAGGATATTAAATTTATTTACCTCTCTTATGGTACTAGTTTCATTAAATTTCATGGCATATTTTGTAAGAAATTGAAATTTTATTTAAAATTGTATGAAACCCTTAGTACAGTAAACAAAGTCCATAAGAAAATATGTTTATCTCATTTTAACCAATGAAAACTTCTATGATTTTGTAATTTGTAATTTTATAGGGTTTATTTTTAATTTTTTTAAGTGTGTGGGTTTAGTGGTGAAGTCTACACGCATTCCAATAATGCCCTTGGTCTGTCACATTTTGGTGCAGACTATATTAGACTGTGACCAGTAAGAATTTTGCATTTATTTGTTAGAGAGATTACCCAAAAAGTGTAGAAAATATTTTAACATGTTTTAAGGGTGGCTTAGGTCCTTTTACAAGTCAGGGCATTTATAAACTCAAGGTGATGGAGACAAATATTAAAAAGAACAATGAAGGCAAGATGTTAATAGTCATAGATCAGGTTGTAGTTTAGTTCAAATTGTAATTTATTTCTGCAAAGGTCATGAAACCCCCTTAAGGGTCATTTTTCATAGTTTCATTGAATGTTATCAGGTCTTTGTGAATAGTCAGAACCCCTTGCAATGGTGAGCTTTAAGTGTGTTGATAGTGGACAGTCTAAAGAACCCTATTAGGGCTAATTTGGTTTGTGATAGTGGGAAAAAGGTGAGTGTTGTTACAAAAATAAAATGTTCCATCATTTGGTATGTTAACAAAATACATAAAGGGTATTTATAAGACTGATCCTTTTATGAAGATCCTATTGGTGGAAAGAGTTATGACTATTTTAGTCCCTAATTAGGGCTACTAGGCACTAAGATTGTTTGTAGGAAATATACAACAGTTTGGGAGGTCAGATTTTACTAGCTTTCCAAGAGTATCCATATATTTAAAATGATTGATTTTGAGTGCTCCAGTGTTTGTGATTGGGTGTTGAATTCCTAAGCATGGGTGGACAAGGATAGTAGGCCTATTTTTTCCCATTGAACGAAGTGTTATGATTGAGTGATTTGGGTTGGTGTCAAGAGTTAAGGCATATTTTTTGGTGTCCTCTAATGCCCTGAATGTCAAGTATCAGTAGTTCCATTGAGTGGAGAATTTAACTCCATGGTGTTTGTTGATTGTGACCTTGATTGGTGTATGCCCTATCAACTTGATGGGAGATCTTGAAATACTTGCAATTCTCTTCTATTTTTTCAATGTTTTAGAGTGTCTTGACAGATTTCTAATCCCTATTAGGAGTTCTCTACATCAAAAGGCCACTTCAAAATTTCTCAAAGAGGCAAGCTAGGAAAGAAAGAAAACAAGGTGACCACACACCAACCCCTCAACATCTAAATTTGAATCCCCATCCTCTCCAACATCATTTCCCTATCTAGAAAATGTAACACCTCCTCCTCTTTTTCTCCAACTATCATCTACCTTTTCATACATATTATGTCAATCATTCTTTATTGCCTAAATTTTGTTTCTTCTCTTGGAAGGATGTTGATATCTCGCATTCAACTCTTTGTCTCTTTTCTTAAGATTCTAACTTATAAAATTTTAAAATGTTTATTAGGAATTTTCTAAGCATGAAAATATAAGAGGGATTTGGTTTAGTTCATGCACTCAACTTATAAAGTGTCAATTTAAGGGGGTTTGTTATCATTCTTTGAAATATTATTTCTTTCATGGTATCTCATCAACTTTAGAGAAAAATGAGTGGGTCCTACACTCTAATTTTTGAGACCATGTGTATCTATTCACACTTGATGACTCTTCATCTATTGACCCTTCACAACTTTGAGATGCTTCTTTGAGAGTCTTCAATGATTTTGTGTAGTTAGGTTATTAGAAAGGTGCTTCCTCTATCATATAGCTTCATTAAAGTTTTGTGTGCCTTCTTTAGAGGTTCCTTGTTAATATTTATAGAAATTTTACATTACCTTTTTCTACCTTCAATTTTTCTTGTACCTGTACATGACATTCCAATGTTTCAACTTTATTTTCCTTGAGAGATTTCTTTCTAATAGGATTTCTTGCTAAATGAATTTTCAAGGCCACATCTTAATGTGCTTCTAGAGATTATTTGTAAGACATCACCTCAAAAATGAGTTAGCATTCAAAATTATTAATTTCTAGAGGATTATTTTGGTTTTTTTTCTCTACTTTTGTTTTCGATTGAGGTTAAAACAGGTTTTGAAGGGAAAAGTAACCCTATACAAAAGAAACTAAAGATAGACAGGATAGAACACTACAAAAAGTGAGACATATAACAAAGAGAAACAGATGGGGGTAAAAGACAGAAATAATAATAACCCTCCAACATTACAACCAACCAAAAGATGAAACCCAGACAAAAATAAAACCAGCCACAAAGCATAGTTAGTTCTATTTTTCCACCATCTCAGCAGAGTCAGCCATCACATTTTTATACTTTTCAATAGCCTCTCTAAGATCTTTAATTTCCTTTGCGTTACCCAATTTCACCTTTTTGGCACTAGGTTTTCCCCCTTTCCCATCTTTATGAGATTTTTTCTTTATATTAATTATGTTTAATTAGGGACCACACATGAATATTGCTACTTTTGGTGGTATTATCACATCATCACTTTTCTAGCTTAAGTGAGACTTCCACCTTTTTTGCACTTATCACTTTATGACTTTTATATCTTTAGTAGATGTGTTACACAAATATATTTCCACCTTAGAGGGTGTTCCACCTTTAATAGACATGTGACACTTTCACTTTTCCACCCTAGATGGGTGTTAATTCCTCTTTATGTATCATGTCATTAGATTAAAATTCTTGTAATAATATTATGCACTCCTATGTTATCACCTTGATCTATTTAGCCATGAGGTCTCCTTTATAATATTACTCCAATTCCAATTGATTTTATTGCATCCTTGGTGAGAATATGGGTTGTTGCAAGAAGTTGAGTCCCACTTTTGGGAAAAAAAAGTGGAAGTGTTTTCCCTATTTTTCAAATTTGTTGTCAATTGATGTCAAAATTTGATTAACTTAGAGATTGAATCTCCTAAAACTTTACTATTAGAAAATGTACTGCTTGGTCTCTAGTTTCAAATATGTAATTTATTTCAATACCCACATGGTATAAAAAAACATTTGTAGGCATGTTTTAAAACCACTTTTTCATAATGTTTGTTTCACGACCATACCACACACGTGTATGACCACAATATTTTGACCTAAATAAATAAATTTGTGTGAATCCTTCTGAGGAAAGATACCTAAGACACCAAAGATTGATGAACATATTTTTTCTATTTTTTATTGAATATTTCTTTTATAAATTTTGTACTGACTGTAAAGTATATTTTTGAAACCTCTAGTATACGGCCATTATAATTTGATGCAAATTTCAAATTTTTTCTAAATTTTTTTTTTTTTTATATCTTCAACAAATTCTATGTAGATTGATTTCAAATAATTTATTTTCAAAAAAACATATTAAAAAAAAAAAAAATTGAAATCTCGATAGTAAGATTTCTAACAAGATTTTATTTCATTTAAAAATTCAATTAGGAAGGCCTTGAAAAAATTACGACAAGGCATAAATCTAGTATTTCAGTGCCTTACCCATTATTTTGGAGGTCCAAGCAAAGGCTTGGTCCCACCAAGCCTATCTCAAACTAAAATCCAATGCAAAGGGTGGATTGAGAATTCAAAATTTTAAAAAAGGGCACATTTCAAAAAACGGGTACCCATTTCTTAAATATAATAAATCGACATGTAAAAATGAATCTTTAGGCATAATTTAAAAAAAAAATAGAAATGGACACCTATTTTGTAAAATGGGCACCAGTCTTGAAAAAATAAGGGCACCTATTTTTTGAATTTTTGGATCACGCGTCCGACCCTAAATCAAGTGCCCATTTTTAAAAAAATGGGTGCCCATTTGTAGCGGCATTTTTCAAGTCCACAAGACTTCTGCCGAATTGGGACCCAACTTCTTGCACCTACCCATATAACTTTTATTCTTTTCATATTCATTCTCTCTTGTTATTGTGCTTTACATTTGGCTTCTACATCTTGGGTGGCTATCTCCGTAGAAAAATCTTACAAAAGTTAGAATATTTCCATTCTTATTATGTCTTCTAAGATAAGATTGCATAATGTGAATTTCCTTTTATACTCTTAGTTTTTCCATTGCATGCCTACATCCTAGATATCAGTTTCTATTCTAGTTGGCCTCTCTTGTAGTATATATTGAATATTATATTATAATTTAATGAGAGATTAATGGAATAATTATCTTAGGCTAATTTTGTACACTTAATTTTTCTGATTTTTTGCATGTTGAGCATGTGTTAGCTTGACTAATGTATCTCTACCTAGTATCTTCATCCCTTTAGTTGATTCCTTATTTCTACAAGTGATGCACACTGTGATGTTTTATATTTGCCCATTTTGTCACATATTAGTAACATTACATATTCAATTTGTATTCATGATGTTTGTGAGTCTTTTATTGTTATTATTTATATACATGTAATGATGTCTAAACTTCTGCTCCTTTTGATTCATGTTCTTTTCATAATAAACCTTATGATGAGCCAAGGGATAGTAATTTTAGCTAAGTTAAATCTCACTATACATGATAATATTGTGCCTTATTATTATTATTTTTCCTTACTATTTCATGTAATTTCTCTATTCCATCCTTTCTATAGTCTTTCTTTTACGAAAACATATATTACTTTTTTTGGCTTATTTTAATTTATTTATAAATATAAATTTATTCATAAATTTTGTATTATATAACTATTTTGAAAAAAATGAATAATAATAATTTGAATATATAATAATATCACTTGCAGCTTATTTAGATGAGAATAGAAAATAAAAATAAGATTTTTTTTAATTTAAAATTTCAATAAATAAAGAAATTTTTGTTAAAAAGGGTTTTGCAAACTACTATTTCTCAATTGTAGTGCTAAGTATTAGTTGTATTCAATAAATATTTTTTATGTTATAGTTTTTTGTGTGTTTATGTCTACTTGTAGTTTTTTGCATGACATTGGGTATCACAACCAACTGTGCATACATTGGAAGCTATATAAATTTATTTTGGGTCATGTTGTCAAATGTTTTATTATTTAAACATTATTGTGTGATGAATTTTATAATGAGTATTGACAATATATAGTTCATACTATCTTTGCTATCAAAGTTTGTTGTTGTTCAATGCTTTAACTTAGTGTAAAAGAAGTGAATTGAGATTTGTTGTATCAAGTAGTCGAGTTGGTTCATTTGAATGTAAATTTTAAAGGATGTCTATTGACCCTTTGATTCATTTATGAATTTAGTTTTGTAGAAGAATAGTGAAGTGTAAGAAAGAAAAGAGATTTACATACTAGAGAAAAAACGTAGTTTGCTGTGATACTTTTTTGTAAATATGAGCTCCCTTGTATTATTTTTTTATTTTATATTTAGATTGAAATTTGATTATATAGGAATGTGGAGGTATAACATAGAAGCTAGTATAATTTTTAACAATTCTCTAGATTGATTACATTTTGAGTTGAGTGATTCTATGAAGTAGTATCTACTAAAATTATATAAATGATAACTAAATAACAAAAATAGTTGTGTAAATTGATAGTGTATAGTATTCTAATTGTAGACACCAAAAAAAGGTTCACACCTCTCACCTCTTCTTTTAACATATCTTCTATATTGCCTGTTTGATCATCAATATTGTGTCATTATTCTATTAATTAAATAATGAAAACTATTTAATTGATTACTAATTTTTGTCCCTAATTGCCATCATATTCAGTTTGATTTGACCTTTTGATCATGTCTAATAATGTCATTTTTCATCGTTGATCAATTTAATCTCGTCAATCAATTTCATATTCTATAGGGGTAAATGAACATTTATTTATTCCCTATTCCTATGTCATAAACTACGATAAATAAATGATGTTTATTTATCCCAATGTTCCCCATTTTCCCTACAATTAATTAATTATATTAATTAACTGTCTAATTTCAAATTTGAAAATTATTATTAATTTCCTAATTTTTAATTTCTAATTTTTCCTATTTCCTAATTCCTAATTTACTAACATGAGTAGAATTAATTTAAAAATTAATTATTCACTCATTTACCTTTTCTAGCCTCCACTTCCTAAATTATAGCCTCCACATTCCCTTTTCATTTTGTCATAATTCCCATAGTTTATGACAATTTTCCTTTTTGTCTTTTATCATAATTGTCATAGTTTATGACAATTTTCCTTTTTTTCTTTTGTCATATTTGTCACAGTTTATGACAAATTTCCCTTTTTCTGTCATTAATTTCTAATTGTGCATCAAACATGTCATAATTAAAGACAAATTTCTTTTTTTTTTCAAATTTGTCAACTGTCATAGTTTATGACATTTTTCTAATTGCATATCAAATTTCCCTTTCGCACACTTAATTGCTAAATTTGCAATTCCTCTTGCAAATTCTATTAATTGATATCATTTCTCATCTTTTTGCCAACCACATCTTTCTAATCTTCTTGTTATCATGCCAAATTTCGTTCATGCTTTAGGTGCATCTTGTCATAATGGGAGAAACATATGAAATTGAAAGAAGAAAGAAAAGCATTGAAGCATTTTGAGAGAGTGTTTGTTTGAATTTGTTTCAATGTTTTTATGCACTTTTCCTTCATAGATTTAATGTTATGATAGGAACTATTTTGTATGCATTTACAGTTAGTGATTCCTCTAGCGTGCAAATTTTTTCCACTTTGCCCTTTCCTTCATTTGGTAAACTTGACATGAACATGCAAATCTGATTTTTCTTTGGTGCTTTTTTGATGTGTTTTGCAATTAGTGAAACAAGATCTATGCACTTGGGAATCTAAATTTTGATACTTTCAAGATTTTTTGTTAAATAAACATGCAACAAATCAGATTTTTAGATTGATTTTTAAAATGAACAAAAAACTGCACCTAGCCTAATTAGGAGGATAAATGAACAACAAATTGCACATAGTCTAATTAGGAGGATAAATTAACAACAAATTGCACATAGTCTAATTAGGTGGATCAAAGAACCCAAAAATTTACACATAGTTATATTTAGGAAGGGAAATAATAACAATTGTCTTCCTTTTTATCACATTTCCTTTCTTAATGAGTTAATGAACAACAATCTTCACATAGTTTTAATTAGGAAGGGAAATAACAACAAATTGTACAATTTTGATCACATTTCCGTTCTTATTGGAAAATAAACAATATTTTCTTATGTGTTTGAAGTGTCTTTCAGATTTTAATCCTAAGAATTGAATGAGTATATCCTCTCTCCTCACCTTCATGAATATTGGGTGTAAGAGAAACTCATAATTTATTCTAGATTCGCT
This sequence comes from Thuja plicata, assembly GCA_018584345.1. Lineage (NCBI taxonomy): Eukaryota > Viridiplantae > Streptophyta > Pinopsida > Cupressales > Cupressaceae > Thuja > Thuja plicata. Next base: position 2,021,331 of record MU223220.1, read on the forward strand.
ACCTCTTGAGAGCTTTAGCATAGCCGGTGATAGGGATTGCCCAAGTGGGAACGGGGAAAAGAAAGCTTCTTTGGACCCATTATAATCAAATACCTCTTTGAGATTAATGTCTTAGGGTCCTAAGATCTCTTGTGTCTGGTATTCGTGGGGCTATATGTCTCAATAGCATTTGCGCTACCAAGTTGCCTTGTATGATTCAAAATTTATCTTCAGAAATAGATACCCTAATTAAAAACCTTTTTTTTTAGTGGCCCCATAAAACCTTTTATTTTATGGTGCAGGGGGAATGTTGGATAAATAGTTCACTGTTTACTCTTTACTTAAGTTTACTTAGGTACATTCATTAATTGGGTAGATGGATATCATTGAGTCCAACTTTGACTCCACCTTACCTTAGAGGATATTGTTGAGTTCTATCATAACTCTCCTTCCTCTAGGTTGAGACAATTGTCTCAACCTTGTCCATGTTTCCTATCTACTCTTGCCTATATAAGCAGAGCCTTTGTACCTTTGTAATCACCTCATTATCTCATTACCTCAATACCTCATTAGCTCATTATCTCAATACATTCTTGTGTTTTGTCTCTCTATTCTTGAGGATGTCTGTAGAATGGCTCCTGGGTATAGGATAGTTTATCCTAACATGGTATCAGAGCCTATAGTCTCTCAACTTGTTTTATTCTTTCTTGAGAGATTTTTTCATTTTGAGTTTTGAGGTCTATGGTTTTCTATCTTAAGTTTACTGGGGTTTATTAGTTGCATGCAGATCTGTGTTTGTCATTTTTGTGAGGTCCAGACTAGTCAGGTTTGTAGATTGTTAGTTTGTTTTTTGCAGATCTTAGAAAATCTCCAAATTTCTGGCAACTTCATTTCTTTTGAAAAGATCTGCAAGTTGAACATCAGATCTTTGATAGCCTCCTTGTATTAGTCATGTTCTGTGGCTTCTCTTAGATCTGTTGCAAAGAGTCTGTTGAATAGGTGCCTCCTAGCCTGTCTTGAAGCAAGAATCTTGTGTACGTGTCTGAGCTTGTGTATATACTGGGCGCCACTTACAAATTTGGTTTATCTTGAGCCTCTTCATAGTTGGCTCTATGGTTCCCATGGAGTTTGGCCCATATCACTTGTTTCATTCTGTTATTTCGTGGGGCTCTGAAACTCTTTGCGCTAGATTGAGTGCTCTTACTAATGCATGAAAATCAAACCACTTCTTTCTTTGGCGACTAGAGGGTACTCAAAAAGTGGTGAAATAAGTAAGGGAACAAGAGGCTCACATTTCCAGCAATCAACCTTTCTGTATCTTCATTAGACTTTCTGCATTCATGGTGACTGACCCGCATCAAGAGACTCCTCCAGCTTCTCCGCCCTGTGCAACGTTTGTGGGGCATTCTTTGAGTTCACTCATTCAGCTTTGATCTTCTTTTCTAATTGGCACTTCTGCTATTTCAGTTGCCGACGCCTTCTTTATTAGGCCCATGCAGTCTTTCTAGTGGTTGGTGCATTGATATCTTTTAATAGTTTGAACTTCGTCTCACATTCATCGTGCCACCTATGGTCTCACACAATGAGATTTGCAGCTTGCTAGTTGAGATAATCCTAACAGCGAAGGTTGCAGAATGAAAAGTGGTTGTGTCGTCCACCACACTTTTACTCTCTAAGCGCTCCATCACGAGTACCAGAGCTACCATTCCTTGTCTTGGACCGAGTAGTTGATTTGGTTTGCACATTTCCTCATCGCCAACACTAGATTTTTCATGAGATCCGATCCTACTCTAAGGGTCGCGACTTATGTTCTTACCTAACTTGGGCCCAGGCGTGACTTACAAGTAACATGCCCGTAGAGCTTTGATGTGGAAAGCTAATTTGTGAGAACGTGCTATATGCTGGTGGACATCTTTTGCGCGCAACTTTATTTCACAAAATGTCTTTTGGTCTCCATTATTGGATCGACAATCAATTGCTCAGCGAATTTATTGGTGAGTCTATCTCTCTCATCTACTTTTGCTGTCTTTCTTTTCTTCCCTGCGGCTGGAGAAGTTCGTTGACATCTGAGTTTGTCATTCGCTTGCATTGAACGATATTTTATAGTCTTTCCACCAGAGGAGATCAAAATCTATAAAAAGGCTCACACATTACGACCCATGTGGGTCTCTATTGATTTGTCAAATTGTTTTAGTGCAGTTGGTGTGAAGGCTCGCAGCCCACTAGCTGAGTTTGGGAATCTTTGCAAAATTGTGCTTCATTGACCAGTTGGTTCCATCTTGTTATTTCGTGAAGATAATTTTCCATCCATATGTTGCAGGGTGTCAACTATGAATGGTGAGCGCACATAGAGAGTTTGGTTTACTTGTGGTGACCTGCTGCGTGCTCTCAGTGGGAGGATTGGATTGCATCTACTAGTATTGCCTGCGTAGACTCGCTACTTTGACCAGTGTTTCTTCATGTCTTGTCAGTAATTATTCATCTTTCCAAGAAGATCTATGGATGCATCAAAACCTTTGGCGCACTTAAGAGCTAGTGGCCCACACTTGGTTTGAGGCAGTGGCCTCCTCCGCAATTTCCAGATTACGTGTGCATTCACTGCTGGTCAGTTCTCTTTTGTTGGCGCCTTTACTATCTTGGTTGGCACATCACTCTTGCTTGATGTTTTTGGTGCTTTCTTCCTGTGCAGTACACAGTATCCAAGGCATCTCTCATTTCCTCTTGGTCGAGTTGTAAGTCTATTTTGAGGAGCTGTGAAGGTAGGCTCATGGCGTGAATGCTAAGGCTTTGGAATTTATTCTATTTTTGCAGTGGGTAAGACATTTTGTTTCTTCATATGCAATTGCCCTCTCTGTTCTCACTTCTGTGTGGATTTACATTGTGTTTCGTAATGTTATGATTTTACTCTCAATGGTTCTAGGATGTTATGGGGGTGGCATCCAAAGCCACCATCAGACCCATTCATCTGTTCAGCTGTTCTTGGGCCCGCTCCATCTGGGAGGGACAATCTTTTCTAACATGTTGATCTGATGGTCCCATGATGGACCAAACCCATGCCCCCAGCTATATAAGAGGGGTGGGCCATTTTTTCACCTTTCAGCCCTAATAAGCATTTTCCTTCACATGACCCTAACTTGGACATCCAGAGTCCGGTTTTGGAAAATGAAGCATCGTCACAAACGTGATTTCATGTACTACTCATGGGTGCACTTTTTTCAAGTTTTTCTTGAGTTTTTTTCCTTTGTTTCAGTTGAACATCCTTTATAAGCACTAGTTGTAGACACATTAGATCCAGTGTCATCTTTTTTGGGGACTTTTGCACACATGATGTGCCATATTATTATACTCGCACTGAATTATAAAGTGCCATGGGGGGTTTTGTAGAGCCTTTGTATTCCAATCACAACTTTGTCAAAGAGAGATTTCATCCATGACAATAGAAAAATTGCTGATATTCTTGCCTCATGCGAGTGTGTAGTTTGACCGCACACACCCTTTTCTCAGTTGTAGATACATAGTTTCTCTGTTATGGATAGCATGGTGACACATAATTTCAGTGGATCTGTCAAGCCTCACCCAAGTCATCATTATGGGTGGTATCATACTATCTGTGCTAATGCTTCCTTGGTTTCGCTTGAAGTGCATTGAGACACTCTTGCATTCCTTTTTGTGGAGGCTTCCTTGGTTTCGCTTGAAGTGTGTTGAAACACTCTTGGATTTCTTTTAAGACTATTGCACCTGCATTTTCAGCATAGTTGAGAAGTGAAAATGGTATCACTCAAACAACATCATTGGTTGTGTAGTGAAGGTCACTCATGTAGATTCTTGTGTCATCTGTATATTCAATCGACAGATGTTATTTCCATTATTGTCATCTGATTAATGTTCAAAAAGTGCCATTTGGAGCACTCATACAGATTTTTGTCTTCCTGATCATCATCTTCTTCATAGGAGATCATCAGATCTAGCACTGTATCAGTCATCAATAGTTGTCTACAGATTCTTCATGCTTGAACAATTTTCATGTTCATGATTTCAGGACATCTTTTTGAAGGCTTCTCAAACCTTCATGTTCTCTCTTTTGGACAAAATTTTTCTCCCATGGGGTTTTCTCCTTTTTCTCTAGTTATGAGAGATTGCATTGTATTTGTACATGGGTACCTAACATGGCCTTTTTTTCCTGGACCCATAAATATTTTCTTCTACATTGTTGTACTCCCTAAGTTACACTTAAGGGGGGTGTTGGAGTAAATAGTTTACTATTTACTCTTTACTTAAGTTTACTTAGGTACATTCATTAATTGGGTAGATGGATATCATTGAGTCCAACTTCAACTCCACCTTATCTTAGAGGATATTGTTGAGTTCTATCAGAACTCTCCTTTGTCCAGGTTGAGGCACTTGTCTCAACCTTGTCCATGTTTCCTATCTACTCTTTCCTATATAAGAAGAGCCTTTGTACCTTTGTAATCACCTCAATATCTCATTACTTCATTATATCAATACAATCTAGTGTTGATAAGATCTCCATTCTGGAGGATGTCTGTAGACTGGCTCCTGGGTATAGGATAGTTTATCCTAACATGGAAACCCTGAAGATATCCCACACTTTCATGGCTCTTGGTAGAGACAACGGTCCCTTGGAAGGTGATGACCCTTGGGATTCAAAGCTTGGTGTTCCTAAGAAGTCAATGCACTGTAAGGAGGAGCCCGTGCCACCAAGCTTCTAGGTTGTCTTCTATGAGTATGTGCGACCAAACTTGTTCAAGTGGAAATTCAGCAGTTATTGTCCTTTCCATCCTAGGTTGCGGTGTGATTGTCTACATATTTACAACAACCATTCTAATTGACCCGTCTTGTGTGTGTGTTTCAATAATTTTAAAAAACAATTTCAAAAACACTCTTAAACATTCAAATCTCATTAAAAACATTCTTAAACATTCTTAAATTCTTTAATTTGTCACATAACATATTGTCTCAAACTCTTGTAAACATTTGGACCCTTAAATCATCCATCGTGAAGTCTTGTGGTATGCGTAATAGTTCATCTTTCTTGCATATTCATATCATAGTCCTTTTGCAATATTTGCACACATTACATATTTTTCATTAGTCCCTCTTGCATTTGCTTTCTCAAAATCCTCTTGCATTATTCATCATCATAGTCCCTTTTGGATAAAGATCTCATCTTAGAACTTCTTACAAACTTTACAAAATCCTAAAAATAGATCCAAATCCTAGAGTCTTTCTTTATGTTATTGAAAACAAGATATTGACTTGGTCCCTTGTCCCTCAATCCAATTACCCCCTTTATAAATTGGTCAAACACCACCTTTTCCATGATGGATTTTATCTAGTCCTTTTATCAAATTATCCTTTGTCCCTTTTTATCCCCTTTTCAAGTCTAGATCCATATTCAATTTCCTAAGGCTATACTCTTAGGTTTTTATTCTTCCAAAGATTTTGAAAGTCAAAAATTATATAAAAAAATAGTTGCATTAAGAATAGGTTCCTTTGCATAATTATCCAAAGTAGAAAAATTTCACTTGCATACCTTAGGTTTTATTTTCATTCTAAAATCATTTAAAAAGTAAAAAAAAACCTTACGCTTGCATATAGTCATCATTTTGGTATTTACCAAGTCGCAAGCATCCAAAAGGCAACAAGAAATTAAAATTTCAAGTGAGAACACACAGTTACCTCTGATCCTAGATAATGTGTATATTTGCAACAAAAACATTTTGACCCAAATATCATGGCATCAACACAATCGAATAGTCAATTACATCAAACCCATGCATGCTTGATCCAAATATTATAATTGAAATTGGATAAAGAAAAGAAAATGTTGGAAGAAAAGATGGACAAACTCCTTAGACGTCCAAATGAACATTTTGATGATATTGGCATACAATGTCTCATTAACATACCAAAACTACCAAAACTTATTTCACAACTCAATGAGGTAAACTAAATCTTTAACCAACTCCAACTCATTCACATGCAAGAGCAAGCCTTTTTTCACCAAGTTCCAGATCAAGCCCAATTCAATCATATCCAAGAATTTTTTTTATTTATTAAGTTCCGAAATAAAACCCTTCAACTAGAGCGTGGTATAATTCAACTTGTGCCACCACCAAATTGTGAACCAATTTTCATTCCAATACAACAAAATGTCACTCAAGTAGTCACACAACCCCTTGTACCAATAAAACAAATCAATTGGACTTCACCAAGTTCACAAACAACTTTGTCTCCAATTATATCACATGTTAATGAACATCATTTGCTGCCCTCAAGCTCACTACAAAGGTTTTATCAAGTAAACACATGTTCAAATATGCCACCTTTCGGGAACAAACCAAGCATAATCAATAAGAAACCTTTTGTTGAACTTGTTCAATGCAAACATTTTGTACAACATATAAATATTGATGTGGAATCACCAACAATAGCAATCAATAAAAAAGGTTCAAATCTAAAATTTTAAATAATTTGGTTCAAAAATTGGATCTTGTAAATGAAGAGGATGAAATAAATAATTCACCTATGTCTAGCAATGTCTCTTCCCAAAACAATCACATGGATGACACACCTATTTCCCCTCAAGACATTGACCTTCAAGAAGCATCCTTGTTTCCCTCCATTCCTTCATCCCCACAAACCTCGCAAGATAAATTCCCTCCATCTCCATCAAGCGAATCTTCCAATAATGAAACCTTCTAATGGTTATCTATAAAATAAATCCAAGCTAGTCATATACATATCCCAAGTTCCTTTGAACCAATTTCATCATGTTCTCCATTTCCAATCAAACCCACTCAATAGAGTCACATGAAAATTCTATTTTCCTCACATTTCCAAAGTAATATATCATGTCAAGAGGATGATCCAAAGCACGAAGAAATATGTATGAAAAATATATCACGATCAATATCCCAACAATGAAGAATCCCATCCAACTTTTGACCAAGATCCCATTAACGAAGAACCTCATGATGGTCCCATATCCATTGAGCCACATGTTGATCCAACTATCCTTATCCCCCTTATCCATGATGATCTCATTATCCCTAACCTTCCTATCCAAGATGATCACTTTCCATGCCCAAATCAAATTTCCCCTCTGAAATCTATTGATCTTTTCCCTTCCTAAGAAAGATCATGAACTCCCTTTCATTTCTTCCCATGACCCCATTCCAAGTCAAGATCAAGATATCCTCTCACCTACAAATCCTCCACAAGATCTCATCATCTCTTTGGATCCTCCACACGATCCCACCATCCCACCAAATCCTCCAAAAGATCCCCCATCCCTTCATTTATTTTTCTTACTCCTCCAGATTACCCACAAGTTCCTATCCTACCAAATGATTTTGTCACTTCTCCTATTCCATCATAGGATACCATTGTTCCTCATGACCCCCCTTGTGATTTGAGAACATCTATGCAGGTTGTTCATGAACCCCTTACATGTCAAATGGGTTCCTCTTCTTCCATCTAATTCAAATCATTTCATGATTCGATTAGTCCTTCCATATTATGTCCACCTAAAATAATGGACTCACATCTTGTAGAAAGCATCCCATTGGTCAAAGAAAGAATTATCAAGTCAAAGGGTTAGACCTCCAGGTAAAAAGTATATTAAAACCCTTTCATATGAAATAAAATTTTGATGGTTGTGGTAATAACAAATCTCACTCTCAAGGTGTTGTAATCCCATTAAAATCCAAATCCAAATGTATACCTACCCCTGCAATCCTTCCATCCATCCTGGTCCATATATTCCTCCATCCAATAGTTCTCAATCCACTTACCCTTTCCCAAATGCAAGTCAACAAAGGCACACATCTTGGAGAACTATCCACCCATCCAAAAGATCTTCATACAATTCCTATCCATCCATGAATCACATTCCCTTTCCAAGCAATTTTGATGCCAAACATAAAGTTCATAATTCAAGTAATATACATGCTATCAAGGATCAACATGGGTTCTAGCAAGAAGTTGATTCCACTTTTTGGCCAAAAAGTGGAACTATTTTTTCTGATTGTTCAAATTCATCCTGTTTGAAATGAATATTTGAAGCACTTAGAGATCAAATCTTAAAACAATTCAGTAATAGAAGTAGTAATCAAAGTCTACTTTCCAAATATGTAATGTATTTTAATAACTAGATGTTAAAATTTTATTTTCAATAGGCATTACTAAAACCCACATTTTAGAAGTCCTTGTTTTAGGACCATACTATGCCCATGTACGACAAGGAAAAATTGACCTAAATGAAACTATTTCTCTCAATCCTTTTGGGAAATAGTATGTAACAGAGTTAAGATTGATGACAATATTTTTTTGTTGAATATATTTTTTTGTACTAATTTTTAACTAGGCATAATTGTTGCTTTTAAAATCTCTCATGTATGACAAGCATAATTTGACCAAAACATATGATTTAAAAAAAAAAACTTAAAGTGTGTAGAATTGTCTCTAGTTTGATGTCATATAAATTTTTTTGTGACAAACTTTCAAATAAAAAAGTTATTAAAATAAAAAAATAGCCTGCTATCTTTAGTTTGTAGGCCTGTTTCAGTAGATTCAATGAAAAATAGAAATTTTAATCAAATTTAAAAACAAATTACATATTTGGAATCTCTACGGTCTGATCTATAATGGGTTTTTATTTTGTTAAAATATTCCTCTGAAAAATTCTTCAGATGTATGTCTAAAGTCCTTTTTTTGTATGGACACTAGCAGAGCCTTCAAGTTGCAGGTCAAACCAGGTCCAAGGCTATGGTTCAACTACCAAATCCTCTTTCCAAACCAAAATCCAATAGTAAAAGCGAGCTTGAAATTCAAAATTTTTAGAAACAGGATCTCATTTAGTAAACATTACCTTGTTTACCATTTTTAAATTCATAATGTATAAATGAATCGATGGAATGTTTTCTTTAAAAAACAATATAGTTTTTTTCAAAACGGGATCCCGTTTTGAAATGGGGTCCCATTTTGTTTTTTGAAATGGGATCTTGTTTTGAAATGAGACCCTGTTTATAAAATTTTACGCTCGAGACATCAAAGCTAAACAATACCCCATTCATTCTAAGTGGGAACCCGTTTTGTTGAGTGTGATTTCACAAATTTGGCTAAGTTTGAAATTTTTGCCTTAAGTGGACTCATCTTCTTGCTTCAACCCACATGTCACATCTAATCGACATTTAAAAACAAAGCAAAATGTTATCCAAAAATTAAAAAATAAATTTCCAAAAGGCCACAAAGGCCCATTAAGAAAAAAGAAATGTCAAAAGAAATATGGGTTCCTAAATCTATTGTGCAAACAATGCATTCCAAGAACCCACAAAAAAAATGAAAAATCAAAATGCATGTTGATTCCCAAGAAGCTTGTCGAAGCAAGAATTTCTAAAGAAAAATCCAAATTGGTATCTATAATTTTTATCCCTCCATCTAAAAGACTTCCATCTTCCAAATCCATTTTGGGTCCTTGTGTCCCAAGATCCATATCATTTTCTCCATCACATCTATCATCTCCTTTTCCTCTATCACTCCATCACCCCTCAAGGTGTCTTCCAATGTTGTTCTTGCATCCATTTTCATCCATTCAAAATCAAGCCTACTTCCACTCCCTCCATCATCCAACACCTATTTTCCAGCCTTTCTTTCAGCCTATCCAATCCTTTTTAGAATCTTTATCCATTCTTATCCAATCATCCATTTCATAATCCTCTGCCATTACCCTACCACCATCTTTGAGCATATTTTCATAGTCATGGTTTGTTATTAAATTTCCTTCAAGAGAACCATCCAAATATTAAGGTGCTTGAGTCTGTCATCCATGTCATATCATGCATCCATATTTCTAAAAGACAAAAAAAGTCCAAAAAGGTCAAAAAAAGAAAAGAAAGAAAATAAAAATAAAAAAGTTGCCTCGATTAAAACCTAGCAAATATGCGCCTTGGTAACACAAAAAATAAATAATTTCATCCAATAGTGAAAACCTGGAAAGCAGGTATTGTCGGCAAGTACCATGATGAAAACTAGGCAAACATGTGTCATGTGTAATTTATGAGCTTCTCTCATTCTATACTTGGGGGAAGGTTTCATCCATGTTTTTGTATCATATTATACCCATGTCATTATCCTCCATTATCCCCATCATTTCCTCCATTGTCCTATGCTTTCTTAATCCCTTATCCTACTGACATCCATATGCCCCTTTTCCCAGCTTTGAGCTTGACAAAGTTACAAATCTCCCTAAAAGAATTACATACACTATCTATTATACATTGTTCATCCTTGTTGGTACATATTTCCTATCATATCCCAACTTTCAAATTCATATCCCTTATCTCTTATTGATCTTTCTTATCCTATCCATATTCTATCATTGTCCTATTCATATCCTGTCATTTTCCTATCCAAATCCCCTTCTTGGTCTTGATGAAAATAAGGACTTAAACTATAAAGAAAATTTTCAAAACTTCTTGAGATTTCCATTCCAATGCATCACATTCCATTCAATGCTTTATTTTGTTCACCTATCATTGACATGTCCAATCCCTTAGCTTGGCAAAAACATTTTATCCCATTTCTTGGATAGTTCTTAGTAACCTAAATAGATCCAATGCAAGTGACCCTTGGCCTTCATCCATCTACTAGTCTATTTCGCCTTTCAAAATGTTCTTGACCTGCTAGACACTAGGGGAAACACAAATATTTTTCATGTAAATATTAATGTCCTTAAAATTTTAAAAAAAATATTAAATGTCTTGAAAAAAAATAATTCAGAAAAATCAAATATGATGTTGAAAAAATCAATAAAAAGCATAAAAAGTCGTGAAAAATCTTAAAATTAAAAAAAAAACATCAAAAAATTAGTAATAAATGTCATTTTATGGCACTCATTTCATTTTCTCATCATGTACATAATCACTTGTTGTTTTGAATAAATCATTCCTTTTCAACAAGACAGACATTTGAGCAGACACAATTTGAAGACTGATAAACATTGTGCTTAATGAAATCACACATTAAGAGACAATCTATCCAATCACGTCAGCAATCAATTAGATCAAAATTTTCCTATCAATCAATATCAATTTTTCCTTTATCAAACCCATCATTTGTGATATAGGGTGTGGTATACTCGAAACCAGGTGGTATATGTCTTGGACACGGTACTTCATTCCTGAAACAATACATCATCATTAAAATTAGAGCGGTTGTTGAATTTCTTAGTTAGTGAGTCTTATCTTTTATTGATTATCTTTGGTCATGTTCCTATGCTACTCCAGGATATCACTGGGTGATGAGAGTAGCTAGGATTGTTCATGATTCTATAATTTTGTTTTTGTCTTCTATTTGTGGGGTGTTCTTCAAAAATTTATAGGGAACATATGTCATATGCTTTAGGATGGATGGAAACATTCCTTGTCTGCATTGTGTTTGTTTTTACACAAAGGGATCACATTATCGCCCTAACTTGCTGTGTCATGGTGTGACACATCCATTTTCCATATTAAATAAATCTCTTATGATAATAATTCACTTATAAAAGCAATGTTTTGTCATTATTAATTATTCTTCTTCTCCATATAATTCTTTCCTTTTACTAACATTTCTTGAGTCAATCATTGCAGTCACTCTTTCTTTTCAAAAATATTTCCTTGTGTCAATTTCTTATCAATGTTTCGAGGGGGCATCCCACCTCCATTCTATCGATCCACTGGGGTGTGTCTTTTTATTTTTCTTTGAAGCAACGCTCATAATTGCATTGTCTCAAAGAGGGGCAAAATGTACACACTAAAAAATGCTTCGCAACTCTTGCCCCCTTTTTTTAACAAGTCTTCTATATTATGTGTTTGATCACCAATATTGTGTCATTCTTCTATTAATTAAATAATTAAAACTATTTAATTAATTCCTAATTTTTGTCTTTAATTGTCATCATATTCTGATCAATTTGACCTTTTGACCATGTCTAATAATGTCATTTTTCATAATTGATAAATTTAATCGTGTCAATAAATTTTATATTCTACAGGGGTAAATACTCATTAATTTATTCCCTATTCCTAAGTCCTAACCTATGATAAAAAAAAAAACTTTAATTATCCCAATGTTCCCGCTTTTCCCTACAATTTATTGATTATATTAATTAATTATCTAATTTCAAATTTCAGAATTATTATTAGATTCCTAATTTTTAATTTCTAATTTTTCCTATTTCATAATTCCTAATTTACTAACATGAGTGGAATTAATTTAAAAATTAATTATCCTCATTCCTCTTTTCGAGCCTCCACTTCCTAAATTCTAGCCTTCGCGTTCTCTTTTTCTTTTATCATAATTATCATAGTTAATGACAATATCCCTTTTTCTCTTTTGTCATAATTGTCATAGTTTATGACAATTTTCCTTTTTTTCTTTTTTAATATTTGTCATAGTTAATGACAAATTTCCCCTTTTTCACTCACTATTTTCTAATTGTGCATCAAACTTGTCATAATTAATGACACATTTCCTTTTTCAAAATTGTCAATTGCCATAGTTTATGACATTTTTCTAATTGCATCTCCAATTTCCCTTTTGCACCCTCAATTGCTAAATTTTCAATTCCTCTTGCAAATTCTATAAATTGAGATCATTTCTCATCTTTTTGCCAACAACATCTTTCGAATCTTCTTTTTATCATGCCAAATTTCTTTCATCCTATAGGTGCATCTCATAATGGGAAAAACATATCAAATTGAAAGAAGAAAGAAAATCATTGGAGCATTTTTAGGGAGTGTTTGTTTGAATTTGTTTCAATGTGTTATGCACTTTTCCTTCATAGCTTTAATGTTAGGATAAGAACTATTTTGTATGCATTTAGAGTTAGTGTTTCCTATAGCATGCAATTGTTTTCCTCTTTTTCCTATCCTTCACTAATTTATTTTGAGATAAAAATTGATATACTTGTAAACATTAACCTTGTGTAGTAATTATTTGAATTTGATCCACACTCTAAATAGAAATTTTGTGTTTCAACTATAATAGTGAGAATTCCACATTATATTAAGTTTCTAAAAATGAAGCCTTCATGTATAGCACCTTCATGTACCTAAAAGTATTTATTTTTATCTCTTCTTTGAATCTTGAATAGTTTTTCAACATATCTCTCCCTAGTGACCTATTAATTTCATGTGCCACTTAGGCAATTCATCAAAATTGAAGAGTTAAGTTGTCTTCTATTATTGTTGGATATATTGGCTTTTAAGTCTTTAACTACTCTTGGGTTGGTAGATTCAACTTATCTATTTTCTTGGAAGTTCACAAGTCTAGTTCAAGTAAATATCATGACTGGTCAAGCATATTCACCAATTGAGATCCAGCTTAATTTTTATCATTTCAAGTATTGTATCACAAGCACCTTTTATCAAATAAAATTACCTAACCTTATCCAAGATATCACATTTATACATGAAAACCAAAAGATCCTATCAAGGCCTTCAAACATTATAAACATCTATCTAAACAAACTTGGTTAGTATATAACAAAATCTCTTAAGTGAGATTATGGGAGCATGCAACGAGTGGGAGAGAATTCAAATTTCAAAAATGGCGTGGGCGGGATCTGTGGCACTCTTCAAGCGAGTCACGTAGGCCCCTCTATTTGAATCTGGATTGATTCTGTTCAGGCAAGGGATAGAGATACAAAATGTGCGAAAGGAAAGAATGACCCAAAAGATGTGAACCCATGGGATGGAGGTAAGACTTTCAACATAGGGGGAGAAGGATGTTCCTAAGAAGGAAAGACAACGGTCCTCCTTGTTTGGTGTCAAACCGTCTAGGAAATCGAGTTTCCCGGAGGTAAGAAATTTACTAGAACCTTATAAAGGGGTATTTTTTATTTTTATACTAGATTCCATTATTAATGATTTTGTTTTTGCAATGGCATTAACTCTGCTAAGGAATTTTGTTCATCCTAGACCAAATATTGAGATTGTTAGAAGTTTCATTAGGAGAAAGTGGTTTCTAAAGGGAAAAGTGGATATTGTTGCCATGCCAATGGGTTTTTTCTCCTTTATTTTTAACAATACAAATGACTTTGGTAAAGCTTTATGCAGGGGTCTGTGGATGTTGCGTAAGTCATCTTTGGTTCTTCAAAAATTGACTCCTAATTTATACATGGATGACTCTTTCTTTGTCTTGACTCATGTCTGGATCTATCTTTAGGGACTCCCTATGGAATACTGGAATGAAGGGGTCTTTAAGGGAATAGAAGAGTCTTTTTGTGAGTTCCTCTTGATGGATCACATGATAGCCTCCAAATCTAGGTTTGTCTATACCTTCTTCTATGTCAATGTGTATCAATTTTCAGATTATCTGCATTTCATTGACATTGTTTCTAAGCTGGAGAAGTGGGTTCAACTAGTTGAATATGAATCTGTTCCCTTTGTTTGTTTTTCCTACAAATAATTGTGCCACTGGATGAAATCTTTCCCTTCCAAGAAGTCAAAGGAGAAATAGACTTCTGATAAATGCCAGGATAATGACTAGCACTTTATGTGGAAAGTCAAGAATATTAGTGGTGATTCAAATTCTGTGAAAGAACCGAGTGATGAAGAAGGGAATATACTTCTAGAGAATGGGAATCCTAAGATGGAGACGGTAGATGGTAATACCCAAGAGGAAGTCAATGATTCTTCTTCTTTTACTCCTAGCGAGCTGAGGGGAGATCAAATAATTGAGGAGGAAAATAAAAAATGCCACAGAACTTCCATTTGAAAAAGGTTAAATTATAAAAAGTCTAGGATCACAATAGAATTCAGTCAATAGGAATGGTACATGATCTAGAGTGGATGATACTCTATATTTCTAAGGTATCTTAAGTTTAGATCTGAGTCTCTTTGAGGATTCTTAGAGATGCAATATCCTAAAGGGAAGTAATGTTAGGCTATAGGGTGAAGACGTTTCTGGGTAGGATCTCACATCGATTATTGAGTCTCCCTTCTAGACTCCTAGTAGGAGTGAGTCTACTGTAACTCAGCCAAAGAAATATAAAGAAGAGACTTCGTGGGCCTCGGTTAATAGAAGGGGAAAAAATAAGGGGAGGTTCCTCACGGGGAGTCTTCACAAGATGCAAGGAAAATGAGAAAGAAGATGTTGGTAAAATTAATAAAAAAGGAAAAACATCTATGAAGGCATGTCTAGAGCATGAAAGCATGCATGATATAGTGGATGGAAGGAAACTTACCATCTAGGATGCCTTATCCCCTAGTAAAATATGAAGATAGTTTCATGGAATATTAGAGTTTCTTAATGTGCCCCATAAGCAGGACGTTCTTAGTAACCTTGTTAGAGATCACAAGTTTGATTGATATTTTACATTACCTTTTCTACCTTTAATTGTTCTTGTACCTAACTAAATGACATTCTAGTGTTTCAACTTTATTTCCTTTGAGAGATTTCTTTCTAATAGGATTTCTTGCTAAATGAGTTTTCAAGGCCACATTTTAATGTGCTTATAGAGATTATTTGTAAGACATCACCTCAAAAATGGGTTAGCATTCAAAAATATTTCTTTCTAGAGGATTCTTTTGGTTTTTTTTCTCTATTTTGTTTTTTGTGGGGAGGGGGAGTTTATTTCCCACTAGGTTTTTCCCATTTCTCCTCTTTATGAGAGTTTTTCTTTATATTAATTATTTTTACTTAGGGACCACACATGAATATTGAAACTTTTGGTGGTATTATCACATCATCACTTTTCTAACTTAAGTGGAACTTCCACCTTTTTTTCACTTACCACTTTACGAATTTTCTATATTTAGTAGATGTGTTACACAAACACATTTTTACATTGGAAGGTCATCCATATTTAATCATCATATGGCACAAATATATTTCCACCTTAGAGGGTGATCCACCTTTAATAGACATGTGACACTTTCAATTTTCCACCCTAGGTGGGTGATAAGTTCTCTTTATGTATCATGTCATTAGATTAAAATTCTTGTAATAATATTATGCACTCCTATGTTATCACCTTGATCTATTTAACCATGAGGTATCCTTTATAATATGGGTTGTTGCAATAAGTTGAGTCCCACTTTTGGGCAAAAAATGGAAGTGTTTTCCCTATTTTTCAAATTTGTTGTCAATTGATGTCAAAATTTGATTAACTTAGAGATTGAATCTCGTAAAAATTTACTATTAGAAAATGTACTGCTTGGACTCTAGTTTTCAAATATGTAATTTATTTCAATACCCACATGGTATAAAAAACATTTTGTCGGCATGTTTTAAAACCACTTTTTCATAGTTTTTGTTTCACGACCATGCCACACACATGTATGACCACAATATTTTGACCTAAATAAATAAATTTGTGTGAATCCTCCTAGGGAAAGATACCTAAGACACCAAATATTGATGAACATATTTTTACTATTTTTTATTGAATTTTTTTTTTAAATTTTTTTTAATTCACTATAAAGTATATTTTTGAAGCCTCTAGTATGCGACCATTATGATTTGATGAAAATTTCACATATTTTCAAAATTCTTTTTTTTTTTTTTATCTTCAATAAAATTCTATGTAGATTGATTTCAAATAATTTATTTTCAAAAAAACATAAAAATAAAAAAATTTATTAAAGTTTTAGTAAATCTCACTATTTTAAGTTTATGCACCTTTTTTGACTATTAAATATTCCAAAAATAGTAAAATTGATCATATCACTATGAAATTTATATTTTTGAAATCTTGACAGTAAGATTTCTAATGAGATTTTATTTCATTAAAAAATATAATTAGGAAGGCCTTGAAAAAATTATGGCAAGGCATAAATCTAGTATTTTAGTGCGTTAGCCATTATTTTGGAGGTCCAAGAAAAGGCTTGGTCCCACCAAGCCTGTCTCGAACTGAAATCCAATGCAAAGGGTGGATTGAAAATTCAAATTTTTTAAAACAAGGCATATTTTGAAAAAACACGTACCCATTTCTTAAATATAATAAATCGACATGTAAAAATGAATATTTAGGCATAATTTAAAAAAAAAAAAGAAACTGACACCTATTTTGTAAAATGGGCACCAGTTTTGAAAAAAAAGGGCACCTATTTTTTGAATTTTTGGATCAGGCGTTCGAGCCTAAATCAAGTGCCCATTTTTTTAAAAATGGGTGCCTATTTCTAGTGGCATTTTTCAAGTCCACAAGACTTCTACCGAATTGGGACCCAACTTCTTGCACCTACCCATATAACTTTTATTCTTGTCATATTCATTCTCTCTTGTTATTGTGCTTTACATTTGCCTTCTACATCTTAGGTGGCTATCTCAAGCGAAAAATCTTACAAGTGTTAGAATATTTCCATTCTTATTATATCTTCTAAGATAAGATTGCATAATGTGAATTTCCTTCTAGACTCATAGTTTCTCCATTGCATGCCTACATCCTAGATATCAGTTTCTATTCTAGTTGGCCTCTCTTGCAGTATATATTAAATATTATATTATAATTTAAAGAGATATTAATGGAATAATTATCTTAGGCTAATTTTGTACAATTAATTTTTCTAATTTTGCATGTTGAGCATGTGTTAGCTTGACTAATGTATCTCTACCTAGTATCTTCATTCCTCTAGTTGATTCCTTATTTCTACAAGTGATACACACCATGATGTTTTATATTTGCCCATTTTTGCCACATAGTGGCAATATTACATATTCAACTTGTATTCATGATGTTTTTTAGTCTTGTATTGTTATTATTTCTATACACATAATGATACCTAGACTTCTGTTCCATTTGATTCATGTTCTTTTCGTAATAAACCTTGTGATGAGCCAAGGGATAGTAATTTTATCTAAGTTAAATTCCACTATACATGATAATAATGTGCCTTATTATTATTATTTTTCCTTACCATTTCAAGTAATTGAACTCTATTCCATCATTTCTATAGTCTTTCTTCTACAAAAACATATATTACTTTTTTGGCTTATTTTATTTTATCTAGAAATATAAATTTATTCATAAATTTCGTATTGTATAACTATTTTGAAAACAATGAATAATAATAATTTGAACATATAATAATATCACTTGCAGCTTATTTAGATGAGAATAGAAAATAAAAATAGGAATTTTTTTTTAATTTAAAATTTAAATAAATAAAAAAATTTCTATTAAAAAAGGTTTTGCAAACTGCTATTTCTCAATTGTAGTGCTAAGTATTAGTTGTATTCCATAAATGTTTTTCATGTTATAGTTTTTTGTGTGTTTATGTCTACTTGTAGTTTTTGTCATGACATTGGGTATCACAACCAAGTGTGCATACATTGGAAGCTATATAAATTTATTTTGGGTCATGTTGTCAAATGTTTTATTATTTAAATATTATCATGTGATGAATTTTATAATGAGTATTGACAATATATAGTTCATACTAGCTTTGCTATAAAAATTTGTTGTTGTTCAATGCTTTAACTTAGTGTAAAAGAATTGAATTGAGATTTGTTGTATCAAGTAGTCGAGTTGGTTCATTTGAATGTAAATTTTAAAGGATGTCTATTGACCCTTTGAATCATTTATGAATTTAGTTTTGTAGAAGAATAGTGAAGTGTAAGAAAGAAAAAGAGATTTTACATACTAGAGAAACAACGTAGTTTTGTGTGATACTTTTTGGTAAATATAAGCTCCCTTGTATTATTATTTTATTTTATATTTAGATTGAAATTTTATTATATATGAATGTGGAGGTCTAACATAGAAGATAGTATAGTATTTAACAATTCTCTAGATTGATTGCATTTTGAGTTGAGTGATTGTATGAACTAGTATCTACTGAAATTACATAAATGATAGCTAAATGACAAAAATAGTTTTGTAAATTGATAGTTTGTAGTCTCCTAATTGTAGACACCAAAAAAAGGTTCCCACCTCTCACCCCTTTTTTAACATGTCTTCTATATTGTGTGTTTGATCATCAATATTGTGTCATTATTCTATTAATTAAATAATGAAAACTATTTAATTAATTACTAATTTTTGTCCCTAATTGCCATCATGATCAGTTTGATTTGACCTTTTGATCATGTCTAATAATGTCATTTTTCATCATTGATCAATTTAATCTTGTCAATCAATTTCATATTCTATAGGGGTAAATGAACATTTATTTATTCCCTATTCCTAAGTTATAACCTATGATAAATAAATAATGTTTATTTATCCCAATGTTCCCCCTTTTCCCTACAATTAATTAATTATATTAATTAATTGTCTAATTTCAAATTTGAAAATTATTATTAATTTCCTAATTTCTAATTTCTAATTTTTCCTATTTCCTAATTCCTAATTTACTAACATGAGTAGAATTAATTTAAAAATTAATTATTCACTCATTCCCTTTTTCTAGCCTCAACTTCCTAAATTATAGCCTCCACATTCCCTTTTCATTTTGTCATAATTGCCATAGTTTATGACAGTTTTCCTTTTTATCTTTTATCATAATTGTCATAGTTTATGACAATTTTCCTTTTTTTCTTTTATCATATTTGTCATAGTTTATGACAAATTTCCCTTTTTTGAGTCACTAATTTCTAATTGTGCATCAAACATGTCATAATTAATGACAAATTTATTTTTATTTTTTCAAATTTGTCAATTGACATAGTTTATGACACTTTTCTAACGCATATCAAATTTCCCTTTTGGACACTTAATTGCTAAATTTGCAAATTCTATAAATTGAGATCATTTCTCATCTTTTTGCCAACCACATCTTTTGAACCTTCTTGTTATCATGCAAAATTTCTTTCATGCTACAGGTGCATCTTTTCATAATGGGAACAACATATGAAATTGAAAGAAGAAAGAAAAGCATTGATGCGTTTTGAGAGAGTGTTTGTTTGAATTTGTTTCAATATTTTATGCACTTTTGCTTCATAAATTTAATGTTAGGATAGGAACTATTTTGTATGCATTTAGGGCTAGTGATTCCTCCAGAGTGCAATTTTTTTCCACTTCGTCCTTTCCTTCATTTGGTGAACTCGACATGAACATGCAAATCTGATTTTTCTTTGGTGCTTTTTTTATGTGTTTTGCAAGTAGTGAAACAAGCTCTATGCACTTGGGAATCTAAATTTTGATACTTTCAAGATTTCTTGTTAAATAAACATGCAACAAATCAGATTTTTAGATTGATTTTTAAAATGAACAAAAAATTGTATCTAGCCTAATTAGGAGGATAAATGAACAATAAATTTCACATAGTCTAATTAGGAGGATAAATTAACAACATATTGCACATAGTCTAATTAGCTGGATCAAAGAACCCAAATTTTTTCACATAGTATTATTTAGGAAGGGAAATAATAACAAACTGTCTCCTTTTTTATTACATTTCCTTTTTTAATGGGTTAATGAACAACAATATTCACATAGTTTTAATTAGGAAGGGAAATAACAACAAATTGTACAATTTTGATCGCTTTTCCTTTTTAATTGGAAAAAAAAAATCTTTTCTTATGTGTTTGAAGTGTCTTTTAGATTGTAATCCTAAGATTTGTCTGAGTATATCCTCTCTCCTCACCTTCATAAATATTGGGTGTAAGAGAAACTCATAATTTCTTCTAGATTTCCTACCTCTTGAGAGCTTTAGCATAGCCAGTGATAGGGATTACCCAAGTGGGAATAGGGTAAATAAATATTCTTGTGACCCATTATAATCAAATACCTCTTTGAGATTAATGTCTTAGAGTCCTAAGATCTCTTGTGTCTGGTCTTTGTGGGGCTATATGTCTCAATAGCGCTTGCACTACCTAGTTTCCTTGTATGATTCAAAATTTATCTTCAGAAATAGATGCCCTAATTAAAATTTTTTTTTTTTTATAGTGGTCCCATAAAACCTTTTATTTTATGGTACAGGGGAAAACCCTAAAGATACCCCACACTTTTGTGGCTCTTAGTAGATACAATGGTCCCTTGGAAGGTGATGACCCTTGGGATTCAAAGCATGGTGTTCCTAAGAAGTCAGTGCACTCTAAGGAGGAGCTCGTGCCACCAATATTCTAGGTTTTCTGCTTTGAGTAGGTATGACTAAACTTGTTCAAGTGGAAATTTAGCAGATATTGTCCTTTCCATCCTAGGTTGTGGTGTGATTGTTTACATGTTTACAACAACCATTCTAACTGACCTATCATGTGTGGGTGTTTCAAAATTTTAAAAAACAATTTCAAAAAAACTCCTAAACATTCAAATTTCATTAAAAACATTCCTAAACATTCTTAAATGCTTTGATTTGTCACATAAAATATTGTCTCAAACTCTTGTAAACATTTGGACCCTTAAAACATCTATCGTGAAGTCTTGTGGTATGTGTAATTGTTCATCTTTCTTGTATATTCATATCGTTGTCCCTTAGCAATATTTACACACATTACATATTTTGCATTAGTCCCTCTTGCATTTTCTTTCTCAAAAGCCTCTTGCATTATTCATCATCATAGTCTCTTTTGGATAAAGATCTTATCTTAGAACTTCTTACAAACTTTACAAAATCCTAAAAAAAGATTCAAATCCTAGAGTCTTTCTTTATGTTATTGAAAACAAGATATTGACTTGGTCCCTTGTCCCTCTATCCAGTTACCTCCTTTATAAAATGGTCAAACTCCACCTTTTCCATGATGGATTTTATCTAGTCCTTTTATCAAATTATCCTTTGTCCCTTTTTATCCCCTTTTCAAGTCAAGATCCATATTCAATCTCCTAAGGTTATACTCTTAGGTTTTTATTCTTCCAAGGATCTTGAGAGTCAAAAATAAAATAAAAACAGAGTTGCATTAAGCCATAGGTGTTAGGATGAATTCAGAATAACTGAGAGGGGGGGTGACTCAGTTATCCTCATGTCCAGATGTGCCCATATAAAACTTTAAATCAACTTCAACAACTCAGATATGCTCGACAATAATAAACAACAAAAGTGTGCAGTTTATTGTACTAATGAAATAAGCTTGCAGATATTTAACAGTAAAACACAACAATAATATTCACACATTTTGACACCATGATTTAACGTGGAAACCTAATATGGGAAAAACCACCAGTAACATGCTACCAAAATTTTACTCTTTTGAAGTAATGCCCTATGAGGAGCCAACCCTATTAAAGGTTACAAAACACACTTTCAAATGTGACTTGGTTAAAGGATTTAATCACCCTTTTAGGAGTGGCCCTGTTAGAGGACTTAGAACATTCCAATCTAAATGTCACCTTGTTCAAAGGATTTATACAATGACTGTTAGGTCAACCTGGTTAAAGGATTTTAACTGATACAATGGTTAGAAAGTAATTAGCAGGTGTGATCTGATACATACAACTTACTTTGCAAATCCAGATCCAGTTTCAGCTATACTGCTAATTCACCGAGTGGCCTCCATTTACATCTCAAACTTTAGATCTGCTTGGAAATCCATCAAGCAATCTCTCTTTGCTTCTCTTCTCATCCTTGTTTGCTAGGTCTTGCCAATCAGTCAATTAACCATGCAACACTTTATCATTCAACTTCTCCTTACACTTGGATACAATAACAATAACCATAGTAGGTTATATTATACCTCTTCATCTAGGTTTGATAAATATTTTTCCTCTTAATCAAGATCTTAGATCTTAGGTTAGGTCAGATCCAATGGATCTTTCCATCATTACATTTAATTTACCTCTCCAATATAGTCATTAATTAAACATTGAATCCATGTGTTAATAATGGTTTCCCATGCATTAAATGAATGTGGACCAATCTTAATTAATAATGCATATCCCAATAGAGTCAACTATGTTGACCATAGATCTCAAATCTCATCAATAAAAAAAATACTGATGCTTGGCTTTCTCTATTTCCCTCGACATTTCACTGGCACTCGGCATCATCTTTGCTTTGCTTGGTGACTTTCACTTTGCTTGGCATTGACTTTCTAGTGAACTGTCAGTGATAGATAAATAATGTATCACTTTTCCAAAGTGCCAAATGATCAAGTACCCTGGTGTATACTCATAACTCAACCATTTCCTTGGTCTTCTTGTTATCCCATTCTTTTCAAAT
>MU223220.1:2044461-2062893 GCA_018584345.1 Thuja plicata
AACCATTTCCTTGGTCTTCTTGTTATCCCATTCTTTTCAAATCTTCATCAATCAATGGATAAGGTACTCAAACATACAACAATAGTCTCACCAGTTAAGGTTTGACATCAATGAAAAAATAACAATTATCTACATTGTAGCAATCTTTCCAACAATCTCTCTCTTTGGCATTGATGGCAACACTAAACTATAAAATAATAATTTTCAACCAAAGTTACCATACAATCCAAAAAGTGCCTATGTTCCTGATATGAAAAAAATTTCATTAATGTCTTTAGCTTCATTCTGACTCCCTCTGTGTCTAGATAATCACACTAAAATGATTTTTGTTACTGTTCAGCTCCCTCTTTTAGTAATATCTCTCTTGTATCTTTTGTTTTAGCAATAATCTCCCTCTTTGACAACAATGCCAAAGATGTTGGCATCTACATCATGCAGATTCTTCTATTCTAATCTTTGTATCATGTTTTTCCTGTCATCTTTGTGTATGATTGATCTACTTTTATGTTCTTTATTTCCTGTTCACAGTTTTTAGGCACCATCCTAAAAATGTGACTTACTGTGCATCAATGTGTCAAGTGTTCTTATTAAAACATTTGATGCAACAGTACCATTCCAAACTCATTAGCCTTTGCTAGGGGAATTACCCCCAATTTACCTCTTAGATACTCATGAGCATCCTTGGGTAACACTTTTGTAAATATGTCTGCCAACTGTTCCTTAGTGTTCACATATTCCAGTCTCACTTCCTTCTTCTCAACTAGCACCCTCAAGTAATGATACTTGATAGCTATATGTTTTTTCTTAGAGTACATTACAAGATTTTTAGAAATATTAATGGCACTCGTGTTATCACAATATATGACAACTGGTTTAGTGATCTCCTCCTTCATACCTTTCAGTAGTATCTTCAACCACACAATGTTTGAATAGTTAACTGCTTCTACCACATACTCAACTTCAATTATAGATTGTGAGGTGCAATTCCATTTCTTTCTTGTCCAGGAAACTAATCTTTTCCCCAAAAGAAATGCTCCTGCTATGGTTCTTTTTCTATCATCAACATTACTAGCCCAGTCAGAATCAGTATAGACTCTGAGTTCAAACTTGTCATTCCTTTTATAATATCTAGGCCATAGTCTTCTGTACCTTTCAAATATCTCAAAATTCTTTTCACTGCCATTATATGTGCCTCTTTTGGATTAGCAGAAAATCTAGCAACAATTTCAACTGCTAATGCAATATCAGGTCTACTATGCACAATATATTGCATCTTACCAATCATTGATATGTATAGTGTTTGATTTACTTCTTTTGTATCATCATTCTTTGTCAACTTCTATCTAGTAGCCATGGGTGTACTTACTGGTTTTGAATCTTCCATACCAAAAGTTTTCAGTATCTCCTCGATATATTTTGATTGTGTAACATAGATACCATTCTTCATTTGATGTATTTGTAGTCCAACAAAGAATTTTATCTCACCAAACATAGACATTTCAAATTTATTTTGCATTGCCTTTGAAAATGCTTTACATAT
Source organism: Thuja plicata (assembly GCA_018584345.1). Classification (NCBI taxonomy): domain Eukaryota; kingdom Viridiplantae; phylum Streptophyta; class Pinopsida; order Cupressales; family Cupressaceae; genus Thuja; species Thuja plicata. The sequence continues at coordinate 2,046,002 of MU223220.1, forward strand.
CATATCTTGTCCACTGAATATGATGTCATCAACAAAAATTTCAGCCAATAAAATTCCTTTACCTTGCTCTGGTTTCAAATACAGATTGATGTTTTCATTTGTTCTTGCAAATCCAATCTTCACCAAATAATTGTGCAATCTTTCATACCATGCTCTAGGTGCTTGCTTCAATCCATATAATGCCTTGTGCAGTCTACAGACCATGTTCCTCTTACTTGGGTCAACAAATCCATCAGCTTGTTCAATATATACTTCTTCTTCTAATATCCCATTTAGAAATGTTGACTTCACATCCATTTGATAGACTTTAAATCCTTTGTAGGCTGCATATTCAAGTAGAGTTATTACACCCTCTAATCTTGCAACTAGGGTGAATGTCTCCCCATAGTCAATTCCTTCCTTTTGTGCATAACCTTTGCATACCAATCTTGCTTTATTCCTTGTTACCTCTCCATGTTCATTCAGCTTGTTTCTGAATACCCACTTTGTACCTATTACATTTTTGTTGTCACGTCTCAGTACTAGTGTCCATGTCTTATTCTTCTCAATTTGGTCTATCTCCTAATTCATGGCTTGAATCCAGTCTTCATTGTCCAAAGCATCTTTTACTGTTTTAGGCTCAAAATCACATAACAAACATGAGTCTTATCTTAATTTGCCTCTTTTCATAAGTGTAGAATCCTTTACTCCTATGATTTGATCAGTTTTATGGTGCCTTCTTACATATTTTGCCAAAGTAGGCTCCTTATTAGCTTCAATTTGATCGTTCAAGTTCAATTCAGGGTGAAACTGTGACTTGGCATCTCCATCAGATAGCTCGGCAGTCACCTCTTATTGCCTAGTAATTTTGTTCTGTGTCTCGACAGGTGGAGACTGTTGCTCGACAACTTCATTTTTAGTTTTGTTGGAATCCTCCTCTTCATGATGTGTGAATGAGCTGTAACTTTCAGGCTCAATCATGCTTTCAGCTTCATTTCTTTCTACATATTCATCAGTTCTAACATTTGCACTTTCCACAATTTTGTTAGTGTTAGAATTCAAACATTTGTACGCCTTACTCTTAGTAGAATATCCAAGAAATATGTCTTCTTCTCCTTTAGCATTGAGTTTACCATTTCTATTATCCTTCAGTATAACACATTTTCTCACAAAGACTTTAAAGTAAGTTACAGTAGGTGCATATCCATACCATAGCTCATAAGGTGTAGAATTTGTACCTTTCTTGACTTGTACTTTGTTCAAGGTATAAACACCTGTACTCACAGCTTCTCTCCAATATTTTTGTGCAACATTTTTCTCCATCATTAATGTTCTGGCACAATCCATGATAGATCGATTTCTTATTTCAGCTATACCATTCTGTGGTGGTGTCCTAGGTGCTAACATCTGTCTTTTTATCCCTCGGTCATTGCAGAACATGTTGAACTTATTAGAAATTAACTCACCTCCTCTGTCAGATCTCAAACATTTCAGACTCTTACCTATTTCCTTTTCAACTTTTGCCAAGTACCACTTAAATAATTGAAATGCATCAGATTTTTCTTTGAGAAATATAACATTCATCATCCTAGAGTAGTCATCTACAAATAGAATAAAATATTTATCTCCATAGTAACTTTTCTCACCAATAGGTACACAAAGGTCAGTATGAACCAATTCCAAAATATTCTCTAAAGTATGAGTTTTTCTATTAAAACTAGATTTAGTCATTTTACCCAACTGACATTGCTTACACATTGCATTCTTAGGTTTCTTTAACTTAGGCAACCCTCTAACCTTTTTCAATTTACTTATGCTTGCCAAGTTATCAAAATTAACATGGCATAGCCTCTTATGCCATAACCAAACATCATTATATTGTGCAAACAATCATGTCTCTTCATCTAAATCCAGATAGAACAAGTTACCTTTTTTTTCCTCACCACCTCCAACTAATTCTCCATTGGCATCGTAGATATTTTCTTTCATGTGATGGAATTCAACTCTATAACTAGAAGTGTTCAGCTATGAAACACTCAACAAGTTATACTTAAGATCATCCACCCAGTATACATCATCACATCTAATCTTATTAGTAAATTGAATTGATCCTTTCCCTTTGACTCTACAAGGTGTATCATTACCAAACTTAACATATCCACCTTTGCATTGATCTAAGGTTTCAAATTTGTCTTTATCACCAATCATGTGATGTGAACAACCACTGTCAATGATCCAACGATCATCTTTACTCATATAAGAAATTAGTGTAGTTTTCTCATCATCATCAGAATCATCTTTCATTAAAACATACACTACTTCTATATATCATTTTCATCAGATTTATCAGATTCACTGTTAGAAGCTTCTTCAGCTATATAACAAGATTTCTTACCTTTGTTTTTGTAATCCTTGTACTTTTTGTAGTCTTGGTCATCCTTTCTATCCTTGTACTTGTTGTCTCTTCTTTCATCTTTCTCATTCTTGTTAGGACATCTAGCAGGAACATGACCAACTTTCTTACAAGAAAAATAAATAATAGGAAGTTTTCCTTTGAATTTTCCTTTTCCTCTAGCTAGTCTCCTTGCCATAAGTGCCTCAAGCTCTTCTATATCATCATCTGAGGTGTCACTGTTACTGTCCACACATTTCTTTCCTTTCCTTGATTTGTTGATGACCATCTGTGACTTGAATGCAAATTCAACAGCTTGTGGAGTATAGTTGTCAAAATTTGACATCTCAAATGCAGTAAGTATGCCTACCAGACTTTCCAGAGTTAAATTGTTATTAGGAGCACATCTCAGTTCTTGAATTGCAGATACTCTAATAGCATAAATAGGAAGAAGTGTTCTCAGCACCTTGATCATGATAGTATCTTCATCAATGACTCCCTTAGCTCCTCTAATAGCATTTACGACTTCCTTTATCCTATCATAATATTGCACTATATTTTCTCCTTCTTGCATTTTTAAATCTTCAAACTTACCTCTCAAGATTTCAGATTTGGCTCTTAGTACATTTGTATCACCTCCATAAATGGTTGCAAGGGCATCCCACATCTTCTTTGCGCTTGTACAATCCTTGATGTCCTTAAATTCATGATAGTTCAGAGATGATGCAAGTTCCAACATTGCTTGATTATGTTCATGATTTTCTCTTAATTGTGCAGCATTTAGAACTCCAGTAGGGGCTACATATTCTATTTCAATATGTCACTTAGCAGAATCACCAATATTGATAAAGTGAAGTTTCATCAAACTTTGCCATGTAGGAAAGTTTTCCTTGTTGATCTTTGGTCCATCCATTTTATACATCTTGATCTTTATCTCCAAGTGCCTTCAAATTTTTTAAAGAGAACTCAGCTCTGATACCAATTGTTAGGATGAATTAAGAATAAGTCAGAGGGGGGTGAATCAGTTATCCTTAGGTCTAGATGTGCCCATATAAAACTACAAATCAACTTCAACAACTCAGATCTGCTCGGTAGTAATAAACAACAAAAGTGTATAGTTTACTATACTAATGAAATAAGCTTGCATATATTTAACAGTAAAACACAACAATAACATTCACACATTTTGACACCATGATTTAATGTGGAAACTCAATATGGGAAAAACCACCAGTAACATGCTACCAAAATTTTACTCTTCTGAAGTAATGCCCTGTGAGGAGCCAACCTTGTTAAAGGTTACAAAATACACTGTCAAATGTGACCTGGTTAAAGGATTTAATCACCCTGTCAGGAGTGGCCTTGTTAGAGGGCTTAGAACATTCCAATCTGAATGTCACCTTGTTCAAAGGATTTATACAATGACTATTAGGTCAACCTGGTTAAAGAATTTTAACTGATATAATGGTTAGAAAGTAATTAGCAGGTGTAATATGATATATACAACTTACTTTGCAAATCCAAATCCAGTTTCAGCTCTAATGCTAATTCATTGAGTGGCCTCCATTTACATCTCAAACTTCAAATATGCTTGGAAATCCATCAAGAAATCTCTCTCTGCTTCTTTTCTCAGCCTTCTTTCCTAGGTCTTCCCAATCAGTCAATTAACCATGCAACACTTTTGCATTCAACTTCTCCTTACACTTGGATACAATAACAATAACCACAGTAGGTTATATTATACCTCTTCATCTAGGTCAGATAAATCTTTTGCCGCTTAATCAAGATTTTAGATCTTAGGTTAAGTCATATCCAACAGATCTTTCTATCATTACATTTAATTTACTTCTCCAATACATTCATTAATTAAACATTGAATCCATGCATTAATAACGGTTTCTCATGCATTAAATGAATGTAGACCAATCTTAATTAATAATGCATATCCCAATAGAGTCAACTATGTCGACCATAGATCTCAAATCTCATCAATAAACAAAATACTGATGCTCGACTTTCTCTATCTCCCTTGGCATTTCACTGGCACTCGACATCATCTTTTCTTTGCTCTGCATTGACTTTTTCTTTGCTCGGCATCGAATTTTCTTTTCTTGGCATTGACTTTCCAATGAACTGTCACTGATAGATAAACAATGTATCACTTTTCCAAAGTGCCAAATGATCAAGTACCCTGGTGTATACTCATAACTCAACCATTTCCTTGGTCTTCTTGTTATCCCATTCTTTTCAAATCTTCATCAATCAATGGATAAGGTAAGTTCAAACATACAACAATAGCCTCACTAGTTAAGGTTTAACATCAATGACAAAATAACAATTGTCTACATTGTAGCAACCTTTCCAACAATAGGTTCCTTTGCATAATCATCCAAAGGCCAAAATTTTCATTTGCATGAGGTCCTTGCATACCTTAGGTTGCATTTTCATTCTAAAATCCTTTCAAAAGTCAAAAAAACCTTGCGCTTTCATATAGTCATCATTTCGGTATTTACCAAGTCCCAAGAATCCAAAAGGCAACAAGAAATTAAAATTTTAAGTGAGAATGCACAACAACCTTTGATCCTAGATAAGGTGTATCTTTGCAACAACAAGGTTTTGACCCAAATATCATGGCATCAACACAATGGAACAATAAATTACATCAAACGCACGCATGCTTGATCCAAATATTACAATCAAAATTGGATAAAGAAAAGAAAATGTTGGAAGAAAAGATGGACAAACTGATTAGACGTCCAAATGAACATTTTGATGATATTGGCATACAATGTCTCATTAACAAACCAAATATACCAAAACTTATTTCACAACTCAATGAGGCAAACTAAATATTTAACCAAATCCAACTCACTCACATGCAAGAGAAAGCCATTTTTCACCAAGTTCCAAATCAATCCCAATTCAATCATATCCAAGAAAAACCTTTGTTTTATCAATTTCCCAAACAAACCCTTCAACTAGAGCGTGGTATAATTCAACTTGTGCCACCACCAAATTGTGAACCAATTTTCATTCCAATAAAACAAAATGTCACTCAAGTAGTCACACAACCCCTTGTACCAATAAAAAAAATCAATTAGACTTCACCAAGTTCAACAACTTTGTCTGCAATTATATCACATGTTAATGAACATCATTTTGTGCCCTCAAATTCACTACAAAGGTTTTATCAAGCAAACACATGTTCAAATATGCCACCTTTCAGGAACAAACCAACCATAATCAATAAGAAACCTTTTGTTGAACTTGTTCAATCAAAATTTTTTGTACAAAACATAAATATTGATGTGGAATCACCAACAATAGCAATCAATAAAAAAGGTTCAAATCTAAAATTTTAAATAATTTGCTTCAAAAATTGGATCTTGTAAATGAAGAGGATGAAATAAATAATTCACATGTGTCTAGCAATGTCTCATCCCAAAAAAATCACATGGATGACACACCCATTTCCCCTCAAGACATTGACCTCCAAGAAGAATCCATGTTTACCTCCATTCCTTCATCCCAAAAAAACTCAGAAGATAAATTCCCTCCATCTCCATCAAGTGACTCTGCCAATGATGAAACCTTCTAATGGCTATCTATAAAATAAATCCAAGCTAGTCATATACATATCCCAAGTTTCTTTGAACCAATTTCATCATGTTATCCATTTCCAATCAAATCCACTCAATAGAGTCACATGAAAATTCTATTTTCATCACATGTCCAAAGTAATATCCCATGTCAAGAGGATGATCCAAAGCATGAAGAAATATGTTTGAAAACATATCATGATCAATATCCCAACAATGAAGAATCCCCTCCAACTTTTGACCAAGATCCCATTAACTAAGAACCTCATGATGGTCCCATTTCCATTGAGCCACATGTTTATCCAACTATCCTTATCCCCCTTATCCATGATGATCTCATTATCCCTATCCTTCTTATCCAAGCTGATCCTTTTCCATACCCAAATCAAATTTCCCCTCTGAACCCTCTTGATCTTCCCCCTTCCTAAAAGAGTCATGAACTCCCTTCCATTTCTTCCCATGACCCCATTCCAAGTCAAGATCAAGATATCCTCTCACCTTAAAATCCTCCACAAGATCCCATCATCTCTTTGGATCCTCCACAAGATCCCACCATCCCTCCAAATCCTCCACAAGATCCCCCTTCCCTTCATTTCTTTTTCCTACTCCAGATTACCCACAAGATCCTATCCTGCCAAATGATTTTGTTAGTTCTCCTATTCCATCATAGGATACCATTGTTCATCATGACCCCCCTTGTGATTTGAGAAAATCTATGCAACTTGTTCATTAACCCCTTACATGTCAAATGGGTTCTTCTTCTTCCATCCAATTCAAATCATTTCATGATTCCATTAGTCCTTCCATATTATGTCCACCTCAAAATAATGGAATCACATCTTGTAGAAAGTATCCCATCGGTCAAAAAAAGCATTATCAAGTCAAAGGGTTAGACTTCCATGCAAAAGGTATATTAAAACCCTTTCATATGAAATAAAATTTTGATGGTTGTGGTAATAAAAAATCTCACTCTCAAGGCATTGTTATCCCTTCAAAATCCAAATCCAAATGTATACCTACCCCTTCAAGCCTTCCATCTATCTTGGTCTATATATTCCTCCATCCACTAGTTCTCAATCCACTTACCCTTTCCTAAATGCAAGTCAGCAAAGGCACACATCTTGGAGAACCATCCACCCATCCAAAAGATCTTCGTATAATTCCTATCCATCCATGAATCACATTCCCTTTCCAATAAATTTGGATGCCAAATATAAAGTTCATAATTCAAGTAATCTACATGCTATCAAGGATCAACATGGGTGCCAGCAAGAAGTTGAGTCCACTTTTTGGCCAAAAAGTGGAACTTTTTTTTTTTATTGTTCAAATCCATCCTATTTGAGATGAATATTTTAAGCATTTAGAGATTGAATCTTACAAAAATTTAATAATAGAAGTTGTAGTAATCGAAGTCTAACCAGATGTTAAAATTTTATTTTCAATAGGCATTACTAAAACCCACATTTTAGAAGTCCTTGTTTCAGGACCATACTATGCCAGTGTGCGACAAGGAAAATTTGACCTAAATGAAACTATTTCTCTCAATCCTTTTAGGAAATGGTATGTAACAAAGTTAATATTGATCACAATATTTTTTTGTTGAATATATTTTTTGTATTAATTTTTTACTAGGCATAATTTTTGTTTTTAAAATCTCTCGTGTATGGAAAGCATAATTTGACCAAAACATATGATTTTTTTTAAAAAAAAAATTAAAGTCTATAGAGTTGTCTCTAGTTTGATGTCATATAATTTTTTTTGCGACAAACCTTCAAATAAAAAAGTTATTAAAATAAAAAAATAGCCTCCTATCTTTAGTTTGTGGACTTGTGTCATTAGATTAAATGAAAAATAGAAATTTTAATCAAATTTAAAAACAAATTACATGTTTGGCATCTGCGCGGTCTGATCTATAATGGGTCTTTTATTTTGTTAAAATATTCCTCTTAAAAAGTCTTTAGATATATGTCTAAAGTCCTTATTTTGTATGGACACTAGCAGAGCCTTCAACTTGCAGGTCAAACCAGGTCCAAGGCTATGGTTCAGCTACTGAAGCCTCTTTCCAAACCAAAAGCCAACAGTAAAAGTGAGCTTTAAATTCAAAAAATTTAGAAACGAGACCTTGTTCGGTAAACTTTACCTTGTTTACCTTTTTTAAATTCATAACATATAAATGAATCGATGGAATGTTTTCTTTAAAAAATATTATTTTTTTCAAAATGGGATCCCGTTTTGAAATGGGGTCCCGTTTCATTTAAAATGGGGTCCCATTTTGTTTTTTGAAATGGGATCTCATTTTAAAACGAGACCCCGTTTATAAAATTCTAGGCTCGGGACATCAAAGCTAAATAATATCTCTATCATTCTAAGTGGGAACCCATTTTGTTGAGCGTGATTTCACAAATTTGGCTAAGTTTGAAAGTTATGCCTTAAGCAGACTCATCTTCTTGCTTCAACCCACATGTCACGTCTAATCGACATGTAAAAACAAAGCAAAATGTGATCCAAAAATAAAAAATAAATTTCCAAAAGGCCACAAAGGCCCATTAAGAAAAAAGAAATGTCAAAAGAAATATGGGTTCCTAAATCTATTGTGCAAGCAATGCATTCCAAGAACCCACAAAAAAAATGAAAAATCAAAATGCATGTGGATTCCCAAGAAGCTTCTTGAAGCAAGAAGTCCTAAAGAAAAATCCAAATTGGCATCTAAAATTGCTATCCCTCCATCTAAAAGACTTCCATCTTCCAAATCCATTTTGGGTCCTTGTGTCCCAAGATCCATATCCTCTTCTCCGTCACATCTATCATCTCCTTTTCCTCTATCACTCCATCACCCCTCAAGGTGTGTGCCAATGTTTTTCTTACATCCATTTTCATCCATTCAAAATAAAGCATTATTCCACTCCCTCCATCATCCAACACCTATTTTCTAACCTTTCTTTCATCCTATCCAATCCTTTTTAGAATCTTTATCCATTCTTATCCAATCATCCATTTCATAATCCTCTGTCATTACCCTACCACCATCTTTGAGCATATTGTCATAGTCATGGTTTGTTATTAAATGTCCTTCAAGAGAACCATCCAAATATTAAGGTGCTTGAGTCTATCATCCATGTCATATCATGTGTAATGCCCCACCAGGGAACCCAGGAGAACTTAACCTAAACATAACACTAAGTTCATGGAATAATTTTTTTTTAAAAATGTTTATAAACAATAATGTTAACAACACAGAAGCAACACATGAGATAACATGGCATATACATGATTACAACACAACAAGGGTTACAACTCTTGAGGGTTCCTCGATGTAGAATTACTTAAGCAAACTAATCTATGAAGAACAACTATAAAGTACATAACATAAAGGATACATCAACTGAATCCAATAATATACATCTCATATAATAAGACCACATATACATATAAACCAACATCCACTGCACATGTCACAGGGTATGCAATAATACATAATAGTACAATACAATACATCCTCTAAAAAGAGGGTAACTAATATACACATATGGTACAAATATACAACTCATGAAACTATACAAGTTCCTAGAAGATGAAGAAGATAGAAGAAGAAGAACTGCAACAAGGGTCACCAAGCATGAAGGCATATGTTAGATCTCAATGGAAATAAGAATCACTAACACCTGACTGCGTGGAACCAAAGGTCCACTCCCACCGTGCTGAGGAGATAATAACAGGCCCACACACACAGGTATACAACAAGAATGTAAACATCAAAGGTATACAACCATCATAAAGAAAAGCATAGGAAGATCCTAGAAGCACTCTAGACCATAACAAGGAATACTAAACAACAACAGAGGTACTGACACATGTAGGATAACCTAAGCTGTATATAGGAAGGTGTCATCATGTATGTCGCATCCTTGAGTTTGGTCCTAGTAATCCCTTAATGGATTCTGGAACCCAAGTGACTATACATGACATCAATGACCTTTCATACAGACAAGATAACTAATGATGCCCAAACCCGCACCTCAAAAGGGGGCAAGCATCATCTCATCCTCCATCTTAGCCTATATTAGCGCTCAAGCATGGGTGAGCTATTAATATTATTAGTTTAATACTATCCCAATGCTAATAAATTATTATGTTATCACTTGTTACCACTACTTATAATAAGCGATCCTAGCAGCCACTTGTGGGCTCCAACACTTATTGCAAGCCACCTCCTACTATACAACTAGGTAACCTATCCTAGGTTCACACAAGGACATCACAAAGGTATATCACAAACCTCAACACTGATTCCCACTCCTTCAGGGATACACCCTCAGAGAATCATAACAATATCAAAGAGAAGAACACAACTCTCAAATTTGGTTCTTTCCTATACAAGAACTATTGGTTCTCAATTAACCAACACCACATAAAGTACTATCACATGATCACATAGACAAGATCAACAACCAGGTTGGGTAAAAAAGATCGAGACCAAAAATCAATAACAACATGAACATGCACTGAAGCATACAAAGCATCATAGAGACAGAAAACCCAAGCCTCTGGTTTTACCCCCTGATAGAAAACTAATCCCCATAGACAACTGACACATAGTAGTTTCATGTAAAAGAGGAACACACAATTCATTTAACTTTCATTCAAAAAACTACATCCTGATATGATAAAGACGATTCCAGAAAGGCAACAATAATCAATGATAAAACTCATTTATGGTAACACTATTCAAATTAGTTTATCCGATAAATTACTAACAACAATATAATTCAATTTTAAAAGAAAATAAACTTCAAGCCTCTCTAGGTTAATTTATAAAGTTTGCATCATATAAATTAAACCATTTAATAATTACTAAAACTAAACTATAATTACAAGTAGAATTATAGGAAATATCTGTAAGCTTATAAAAACATTCAGATTAAGGATTGCAACATCAATCATTCCAAACAGAATGAAATTGCATAATATAGAAAATATCTCCAATCACTTTACTAACTTACTGCTTCTAAATCATTCGATCTTGATAACAACAAGTCCTTAACAAAATTGACATCCTGAACATACAATTAATAGCAATCATAAAACAAATTAATCATTGATCTCTATTAATAATTATTTGCTAATTAACATAATGATGCTAATTGAATAAAATAGAATTCTCAAATAAACAAATAAAACTTTAATATTAATAAAGATAATTATTAAAGTCGCATTATCAACTAACATATAAATATTCATTAATATAAATAATCATAGATACATTAATTAAATAATATATATTTAATCCAACAAACAAAATAACTTTACTTACATATAATTTAATAATACTTATCTATATTTTAAATAAATCTAATATACAAAACTTAATTTTAACAAATTATATAAAATAAATTTAATTTAATTAAATTTTATTTTAAAAAAGCTAAAATTAAATTTAAAAAGTAAATTAAAAAAAACAATGTAAATAACATTGCTATGTTGGGGAGGGGGGGGGGGTCTCGGCCCCACCCAACCGCAACCCCTTTTAAAAGAGAGACCGTGGGGCATGTGGGCCTTGCGGCCTACGGCCCTGCAGAGCCTTACGGCCTGCAGGTCATACCCGCAGGTCCATGTGGCCCTGCGATAGTGGCAGGGGGTGGTGGTGGCCCCCGCCACTCCAACAAATCTTTTTTTTTTATAAAAATAAAATTTTCTTTTTAAAAAATGATTTTTATTTAATTAATTTATAATTTGTATTAAAACAAGACCTTTCCAATAATAATAAACATTGTTTATTATTATTTATTATTATTATTATTATTTTTACATAATTACACCTATATTTTATTTACAGCAAGGGTGTTTTTTTTTTAAATTAATTTAACCTTAAATAGCCATAATAGGAATATTATTTACTTCTCCACAATCACCAAATTTAGAGCATTTTTCTAACATTAGGGATATATTTTCTCAACCAAAGCTCAATACTGAAGTAAACATAGATTTCTTTATATATATTATTTTCATGCAAAATGATAATAACAAGAAACATACTATATTTAATATTTTAAAATTCTTTCCAAGGGTATGCTATTTCCTTTAACATGCAAATAACTTTATTATCATAATTTTCTTGCAGATCTTGAACCTGGATTTCAGCCAGTCCTAGTAAAGCAAGGTTTCTACATTTAAGGTGATTCACTCACAGATCTAAGGGTTTGAAGGCAATTTTTCATCAATTTTCAATCAAAGAAGACATTTTTACAAAATAAAATCCTAAGGGAAATATTGAAGACAGATTCATTCCAATTGAAAACTCTCAATACCCATTTGCACCCAAAGCAATAAATTGAAACTCTTTATGCCCACAAGCATAGATCTGACATGCAAATATGAATTGAGACACAAAATTGATCTAAGAACATATTTCCCAATTTTAACCAAAATTCCACACAATGATCAATCAAGGAAGCTTCACACAAAGGATCCTAGCTTTTTAGATGCACAGAAGACAGGGATCTGAAAGCTAGGATTGACAAGAACAAGATCCTACCTTTGTAACTGATGAGAGGAACAAACCCACAAATCCAAGGAAGAAGAATCCACAAATGCTCCAAAAATGCTCTCAAGCTTTCCAAAATCCCCCATCACCTAATTTTCCTTTCTACCCTGATTGAACAACCTCCAAGATGGCTTTCAATCCAATGATATAGAAAACCAAGCAATTAGGTTTTCAAAAACTGAAAACCCTAATGGGAAAATAAATTATCTAATTATTAATTAAAATAATTCCTTTATTTTCAATTTTCACCTAAAGCACATGCATAACTCAACTTTATAATATCCAAGCAAAGTGTTAAATTGAAAATGCATGAGAGATAATTTCAATTAAATAAATCAATTAATCATGCAACTAAAGCAATACTCAATAAATAAACTTTGCACAACTAACTATAATTAATTGAAATTAATATTTATTAAATCTCAATTATTCAAATCAAGACTTAATAATTAAATCAATTAATTAAATATAGACATTTAATTAATATTTAATTATTACATAGCCATATATTTCATATATCAATGTTTTAACTTTATTAAAGGTGCAATAAATAACATTAATATTTTCCATAAATATTCATTAAATAAATCAAGCCAAAAGCATCATTAAATCACCTGAAACCCAACCAAATAGATAAACAACTAAAAAAGAGAATCAACTAACATAGACACCCAAGCACACACAAATAGGCTCATGAATCCACATCACTAGATGGATTCAAACACTAGGGTAGTCAATCAGATTCTTGTCCAATTCTAGGACAAAATAAGGGTTTAGGGTATGGATTTGGACCTGAATATTATCTCCCCTCTCTTACCATTGAGATACTGCGATAGGGCACGCTACTCTTGCTAATTCAGGGAAGAGGTAGCTCGGTACCTGCAAACCTGTCATCATAAAGATGAGCATATATCCATGCAATATAGCAAAAAATGGTTGAGACTAGTTTATCCTGTGGATCTCACCGAAGTAAGTAACTAGGACTCTGTCCCATACCATACCAAACACAACAAATAGTAATGTAAATCATCACAATGATCCATGTGCATATAGATATAGGGTCAGTATTGTTAGAAAAACCTTAATCAAAATGATTTCATAACATAAACATAACCAACATTAAATAATCACAAATCACATGCAAATAGATGATATAATACAACTAGCAATGGATCATTAGCATAAAGAAAAGAAATACATAAGTATCCTTAAAATCATCTGAAATAGCTAACACATACACATTAAGGCCTAATAGAGTTCAAAAAATGACACAAACAAGCAGACTAAGGGGTAGGTATTACATCATGCATCCATATTTCTAAAAGAAAAAAAAAAGTCCAAAAAGGTCAAAAAAAGAAAAGAAAGAAAAAAAATAAAAAAGTTGTCTTGATTAAAACCTAGTAAACAAGCGCCTTGGTAACACATAAAATAAATAATTTTGTCCAATAGTGAAAACCTGGAAAACATGTGCTTTGGGCAAGTACCATGATGAAAACTAGGAAAACATGTGTCATGTGACCTTCTCTCATTCTATTCTTGGGGGAGGTTTTCATCCATGTTTTCCTATCATATCATACCCATGTCATTATCCTCCATTAGCCGGGCATCATTTCTTCCATTATCCTATGCTTTATAAATCCCTTATCCTATTGACATCCATATGCCCCTTTTCCCAACTTTGAGCTTGACAAGGTTACAAATCTCCCTAGAAGAATTACATACACTATCTGTTATACATTGTTCATCCCCGTTGGTCCATATTTCCTATCATATCCCAACCTTCATTCATATCCCTTATCTCTTATATATCTTTCTTATCCTATCCATATTCTATCATTGTCCTACTCATATACTGTCGTTTTCCTATCCAAATCCCCTTCTTCATCTTGATGAAATTAAGGACTTAAATTGTAAAGAAAATTTTCAAAACCTCTTAACATGTCCATTCCAATGCATTACATGCCATTCAATGCTTTATTTTGTTTACCTATCATTGACATGTCCAATCCCTTAGCTTGGAAAAAACATTTTATCCCCTTTCTTGGATAGTCCTTACTAACCTAAACAGATCCAATGCAAGTGACCCTTGGCCTTCGTCCATCTACTAGTCTATTTCTCCTTTCACACGTTCCTCAACTTAATAGACACTAGGGGCAATGCAAATATTTCTCATGTAAATATTAATGCCCTTAATTTTTTTTTAAAAACATTAAATGTCCTGAAAAAAATAATTCAAAAAAAAACAAATATGATGCTAAAAAAATCAATAAAAACTGTAAAAAGTCATGAAAATCCTAAAATTAAAAAAATCATCAAAAAATTAGTAATATATGTCATTTTATGGCATTCATTTCATTTTCTCGTCATGTACATAATTGCTTGTTGTTTTGAATAAATCATTTGAGCGGACGCAATTTGAAGACTGATAAACATTGTACTTAATGAAATCATGCATTAAGAGACAATCTACTCAATCACATCAGCAATTAATCAGGTCAAACTTTTCCTATCAATCAATATCAATTTTTCTTTTATCAAACCTATCATTTATGATATAGGGTGTGGTATACTCAAAATTAGACACTATCTGTCTTGGATAGGGTACTTCATTCCTAAAACCAGACATCATCCTTAAAATTAGAGTGGTTGTTGACTTTCATGGTTAGTGAGTCTTATCTTTTATTGATTATCTTTGGTCATGTTCCTATGCTACTCAAGGATATCACTAGGTGATGAGAGTAGCTAAGATGGCTCATGATTCTATAATTTTTTTTTTGTCTTCTATTTGTGGGGTGTTCTTCAAAAAATTTTGGGGAACATATGTCATATGCTTTAGGATGGATGGAAACATTCCTTGTCTAAATTGTGTTTGTGATGGAAAGTTGACTCTCAGGGAGTATATGGCTTATTTTGTGTTGTCATTATGGCAACAAAGTCATATGAAGTTTTGACAGTAAACTATGAAGTGAAAATTGACCAAGTGTAGAAGACAAAACAAAATAGTGACTTGCAGTCGATCAGAGCATCAACGCATGTGCGTACGATCACATTAGGGTATGCGTGTTCAGAATTAAGCTCTATGGTATGTTTTTATGCTTACCCTATACATGCATGGCATGGAGTGGAAGTACAAACAAGTTACATAAAGAACAAGTACACTAGCAGTTCATAATACAGAGTATGAAGCCGACTTCATGTTTTTGATTAGTGTGTAATTTTTGATATGTAAAGGCTAAGTTCCTATTGTAATAAGTTTGTAATCATGTATTAAACATTTTTTTAAACACACTTAATCCAATTTGTTTGGAAGCATTATGGATGTTGTTTTTGGGCCGACTAAGGTCTTGTTTATAGTCGCGTCTATTCAGGCATAAACATATATATATGCAATGTAAAGATTTATTTGAAGCATCAAAGAAATAGTCAGAGAAGATATATAAGAAGAGCAGTATGAAGATATCAGTATGAGATAGAGCCCTTAAAGAAGATAAGAGAATAAGCACATAACTGGAACTAATTAGACATTTGTGTCACATACAGTAGTTCACTTTTGGATATAGTGCATATCTATTCTCAAGAGGTTGTAGCCTTCTTTCTCATTGAGCAGTGAGCTCTTGGACAGTGAGTCCTCACCCCTAATAGGGTTGTTTGTAAAATACTCCTAACAGTGTCAGGCCTTTAACCAGGTCATTGTACTTGCATTGTAAAGACTCCTAACAGGGCAAAGGACTTTAACAGGTTCATTATACTAGTGCAATATTTGTGGGTACTAATTCCCACTAGGGTTTTCTACTAATTAAGGTTTCCCCATAATCATATTATGTGTTATGTGATCTTGTGTTAAGCTTCAATTGAAATCTAATTGATTTATATTTAAAGTGCTGAAATTGAATAATTAGCTAAACACTGATTCACCCCCCCCCCCTCTCAGTGTTTCCAAAAATTGGTATCAGAGCCCTGGTCCTCTGAAAGAAAAGTTTAACCACTTGAGGAGATCATGGATTCAGAAAAATTCAAACATCTAAAAAAGAATCTTGAAGTAGCCCTTGAAGATCTAGACAGATCTGAGAAAGAAAATGAGGAACTTAAGCTAAAAGTTGATGGCTCACAAATGCTCATCAAGAAACTAAGAAAAGATCTGAAAGATTGCTCTACAAATGATTTGGGGAAAATGGTCAAGAAACTGAATGAAGAAAACTTATCTTTAAAGGATAAGATAGAAGAATTGAATGATCAATTAACTGATATTCTAATAGCTATTGAAGAGAAGAACAAAGAAAATAAACAGTTAGATGAAGAACTCATTCAAGCCAATATGAAAATCTTGGAATTGGAAAACATCAAGAATAAGATTGAATCTGAATTATCAGGAGAAAAAGAC
>MU223220.1:2063486-2119903 GCA_018584345.1 Thuja plicata
AAGGACAAGAGAATCCTAAGAAGTCTTTGTTTGAAGAATCAGGAGAAGTTAAGTTTGTGGAAGCTAAAGCTAACTCAGATAAAATATGGGTCAAAGTAAAGAAGGATAATGAAGAGAACAAGGTAGTGGATGCATCCTCAATGGATGCACCTTCTACTTATGGATAATTGACCCTCATGGTCTTACAGGGAGCTATTCTAGCTCTAAACCCCTGCATGGCTGGTATGCTCACCTCTGAGTATGCACCTATGGATTCATGCATGTGATCACAAATTAAGGTTGTATGCATTCATGCATTGCCTTTACTTCATTCAGAAAAAAGTTTGAAATTCTCTCTGTAAACCGCTTTATGGCAACGAACATTAAATCTAATTAATCTTTGTATAAATTGGCAAAAGATCTTAAAAACCTCACTTTGCATTTGAGATTGAAGCATTTAGAAAGAAAATAAGAATTAAACATCAAAGCACTATAGCTTAAAGGATTAGTTGGTTTGTGAATGGATTAATGATTAGAATGAAACCCTAGCAGTCACGTCGTTTCAGAATTGTCATGAAACCCTACTTAACCAAGTTGCAAGTAAGTATGGAAACCCCTGTTATATTTGACATTGCTGAAAGGAAGAGATTTGTCTTTAAGAAGCATACATTCAAGTCCATACTAGATGATGTCAAAGGAGCATTCTCTAGGACTCCACTTGGAGTCGTACATGTAGAAGACATCTGCGCATATGTTTATTGCAAGAAGGAAACAGTTAGAGGCAACAACATTGCATCTCTCATGGGTTCTATGATGAAACCAGACTATACATTCAAGGATGAATATGTGCATCTCACTGATAGCCCTATCTTTGAGTATTCCAATGCGCACAAGTTCTATGAGCCAGAATGGGTGAAGATATTACTAAGCAGGATACATGATTATCTATACTAGATAGGTGAGGTTCCTATCTGCATCACTGTAGATCTAATTAATGAGATGACTAGACTTCCTAAGACTGGACTAGCTCTTCCTACTGGCAAGGATGTTAAGAAGCAGGTTGAACAAGTCTGCTTATCTAGAAGTGATAGGTGTGGCATGACTGTTGATCCCATTAAGGAGAATTGATCATCTATTTGTACTTCCACACTGTTGGTAAAGTTGAAAATCTTTACCTAGATAGGAGCAAGCCCACTATGTCTTAGATATCACTAAAAGCTACATCAGAGAGTGGTGCAAAGGATTCTATGGACATGGATATCAAAAATTTTAGGATTAATATGTAGAAGAGGTTCGGGATACCTGAGAAAATAGTTGAGAAGTACAAAGACACCATATGCTTCATGGTGGAGACTAACTGTACTTACATAGAGGTAGTTGAACCTAGAACAAAATGGATTCACCCTCTTGGTTATGAAGTTGAAGATCATGTTTTGGAAGGTTATGCACAAGTCCTCCTATCTGTGCCCAAGGATCCCAATGAACCTAGATGGGGTACTTACAGAGAAAAGACAAATCAAGTTGATTCTATCTTATACAGTGCTAACAAAAAAAGGAAGGCATCAAGGATTACCTCAAATATCCTAAAAGTTCATGGTGTTACACAAGAAGATCTTGACAGAGCTAGAGAAGCTAAGATAGCCAAAGAACTTGAGAAAAATCCTACAGAAGTGAAAATAGAAAAGACTAATGATATGCATAAAAGGAAAAAGAAGAAATCAAATGTAGACACATTTGCACCATCAACCACCATTGATATAGAATCCTCTCCACCTTATGTACCAAGAAAGAAGTATAGAGGAAGGAAGGAAGTGCCCACTAGTCATCCATCCTCAAGAACTATAAGGAGCAAGGTAAAGAACACACAAGCTCCTCCTGAGGTAGGTTTTAGACGTAGTCTTAATGTCTTAAGGAACAAGATTGTCAATGAAGGGAGACTAGATACAATTACAAAGGTTTATGAAAAGTATCAGGAGATAGATAAATCTGAGATACACTCTACTCTCATCTCTCACATGATCAAGTTTAAAAAGTCAGTTCTAGAACTCAAAACAGTGATACCAGAAAAGCTATGGAACATTCTAGAGATAATGAAAAGGAATGCAATCGAAAAAGATATGAGGATTAGACAAGAAACATTGGCTAATCTTCTTCATGTTTGCGCACATGATGAGAAGGCAATTCTATTAGATTTGGTAAAGCCACATCTCAGAACAATGACAAGGACTCTTCATATTATGAACAAAGAGTATGAGTTAGTTGGGAAAGAGACTGAAAAATATTTTACACAAGTGTTTATGGATAGACATATGTATCCTTCAACGGTGCCTACAACAAAGGTAAATCTAGTTCCTCCCAAACAAGTTGCAGAACCAGTGATTCAGAATGCACCTAGGACAGGTCCACAGGTTTCAACACCCTTAGTTTCAATAACTTCAGATACAACAAAAGATTCAGGGGATACTATAGTGATTGAAAATATCAAGATATCCATGACAGCTTTTGATAATGATATGGACAAAGTTGATAAATCATTTGTAAGCACTGAAGAAACAAAGGAGGTATGCACTAATGACACATCTTTACAGCAAGATGAAGACCCATTAATGATTCAACAGATTTTAATAAAGAACAAGACAATCAAACTAATGAGATATCAGCTATGGAAATCCCAGTAAAAAGTGAATGCATGGATACTAGTCAGAATACTATATTCACACCATCCATTCAACCATCAAACTCATTGTTGTCAAGTTTAACTCCTGACTTAGCAAGTCTGGATGCATGGGGAGAAGAAGACCTGATCAAGATCAGTGTCCTAGTGATGGAAAAATCCAAAGAGAAACAGGTTATGAGAAACCCTCTCTTCTTGGAATCAGTAAACATTCTGAATGACCTAGTGCGTGCGGACAAGAAAGTAGAAAAAATTCAATCAGTTGATGATGTAGATAGCATCCTAACAAGCTTCAAAACACATTTTACAAGTTTAGTAGACTCAGCTACTATAATTGAAGAAGATGAGTACAAAAAGGAAAGATTCAATGAACTGGTAAAGAATTTTTCCTTAGATTTAAATTCATTGAAGATTGGTCAGACAATGTTGAAAGAGTTGGCATCAAAAGGTAGAAAGGTTATAGCAAATTGCATGGAAAGAGGCAAACTCACCTTTGAACATATCAAAAAGATAGAGGACGTAGATATCTTGGTTGACAACATAAGACAATCAGTTGAAACATCATCCCAAGATATAAACATCTATGACAATATCTATCAAGGCCAGATAGACAAGATAAAAAAAGCTAAAATGGAGATCAGTAAGATAAGGATCAGGCAGAGTCAGCTGAGAAATGCACTTGCCCCCTCCTTAGTAGTTCTGGATGAGAACATAAAATAGATTGATGCCACTATTGTCACATATGATCAAGGTCCCTACATGGATCTGGTAAAAATGGAAAATCTCACATATGCTCTATGTGCCCATCTCCAGACAATTGATGCAATGAAGGCATTTTGGCAGAAAGAGATCAAGTCTCTTCAGATTAGATATCCAAATGTATACATGGAGTAAGTATTTAAAAACTTACAATTTTGACACCTTTTTCATTAATGTCAAAGGAGGAGTAATGTATGAGGAGAAGTGTATATATATGCAAAGAAATATTTAGTATATGTTAAGAGAAGAAAATATACATTTTTTTGATGTTAGTCAATTTTGAGTAACTTAGCCACATTCCTTTGTTGCCATTAATGAAAAAGGGGGAGATTGTTGGAAAGTTGACTCCCAGGGAGTATATGTCTTATTTTGTGTTTTCATTATGGCAACAAAGTAATATAAAGTTTTGATAGTAAACTATGAAGTGAAAATTGACTAAGTGTAGATGACAGAACAGAACAGTGACTTGCAGTCGATCAGAGCATCAACACACGTATGTACAATCACATCAGGGTATGCGCATTAAGAATTAAGCTCTATGGTATGTTTTTATGCTTACCCTATACACGCATGGTATGGAATGGAAGTACAGACAAGTTACAAAAAGAACAAGTACACTAGCAGTTCAGAATACAGAGTATGAAGCTGACTTCATGTTTTTGATTAGCATGTAATCTTTTGTTATGTAAAGGCTAAGAACCTATTGTAATAAGTTTTTAATCATGTATTAAACATTTTTGTAAACACACTTAAGCCAATTTGTTTGGAAGCATTGTGAATTTTGTTTTTGGGCCGACTAAGGTCTTGTTTATAGTCACGTCTATTTAGGCATAAACATTTATATATGCAATGTAAAGATTTATTTGAAGCATCGAATAAATAGTCAGAGAAGATATATAAATGGAGTAGTATGAAGATATCAGTATGAGATAGAGCCCTTATAAGAGCATAAGTGCATAACTGGAACTGATCAGACATCTGTGTCACATACAATAGTTCACTTTTAGATATAGTGCATATCTATTGTCAAGAGGTTGTAGCCTTCTTTCTCATTGAGTAGTGAGCTCTTGGATAGTGAGTCCTCACCCCTAACAGGTTTGTTTGTAAAAGAATCCTAACAGGTTCAATCCTTTAACTAGGTCATTGTACTTGCATTGTAAAGACTGCTCCTAACAGGGCAAAGGAACTTTAACAGGTTCATTATCCTAGTTCAATATTTGTGGGTACTAATTGCCATTAGGGTTTTCCTCTAATCAAGGTTTCCCCATAATCACATTATGTGTTATGTGATGTTGTGTTAAGCTTCAAGTGATATCTAATTGATTTACGTTTAAAGTGTTGAAATTGAATAATTAGCTAAAAACTGATTCACCCCCCCCCTCTCAATGTTTCCAACAATTTATTTTTGCACAAAGGGATCACATTATTGCCCTAAATTTCTGTATCATGGTGTGACACATCCATTTTCCATATTGAATAAAGCTCTTATAACAATAATGCACTTATAAAAGCAATGTTTTGTCATTATTAATTATTCTTCTTCTCCATATAATTCTTTCATTTTACTAACATTTCTTCAGTCAATCATTGCAGTCACTCTTTCTTTTCAAAAAAATGTCCTTGCATCAATTTCTTATCAATGTTTCAAGGGGGCATCCCACCTCTATTATGTTGATCCACTGGGGTGTGATCTTTCTATTTTTCTTTGAAGCAGCGCTCTTAATCGCATTGTCTCAAAGAGGGGCAAAATGTAGACACTAAAAAATGGTTCACAACTCTTGCCCCCTTTTTTTTTAATTTGTCTTCTATATTGTGTGTTTGGTCACCAATGTTTTGTCATTCTTCTATTAATTAAATAATTAAAACTATTTAATTAATTCCTAATTTTTGTCCCCAATTGTCATCATATTCTAATCAATTTGACCTTTTGATCATGTCTAATAATGTCATTTTTCATCATTGATAAATTTAATCCTCTCAATCAATTTTATATTCTACAAGGGTAAATAATCATTAATTTATTCCCTATTCCTAAGTCCTAACCTATGATAAATAAATAAACTTTGTTTATCCCAATGTTACCCCTTTTCCCTATAATTAATTAATTGTCTAGTTTCAAATCTGGGAATTATTATTAATTTCCTAATTTTTAATTTCTAATTTTTCCTATTTCGTAATTCCTAATTTACTAACATGAGTGGAATTAATTTAAAAATTAATTATCCACTCATTCCCCTTTTCAAGCCTCCACTTCCTAAATTCTAGCCTTCGCGTTCTCTTTTGCTTTTGTCATAATTATCATAGTTAATGACAATTTCCCTTTTTCTCTTTTGTCCTAATTGTCATAGTTTATGACAATTTTCCTTGTTTTCTTTTATAATATTTGTCATAGTTAATGACAAATTTCCCTTTTTTCACTCACTATTTTCTAATTGTGCATCAAACTTGTCATAATTAATGACAAATTTCCTTTTTCAAATTTGTCAATTGCCATAGTTTATGACATTTTTCTAATTGCATCTCCAATTGCCCTTTTGCACACTTAATTGCTAAATTTTCAATTCCTCTTGCAAATTCTATAAATTGAGATCATTTCTCATCTTTTTGCAAACAATATCTTTCAAATCTTCTTTTTATCATGCCAAATTTATTTCATCCTATAGGTGCATCTTGTCATAATGGGAGAAACGTATCAAATTGAATGAAGAAAGAAAATCATTAGAGCATCTTTAGGGAGTGTTTGTTTGAATTTGTTTCAATATGTTATGCACTTTTCCTTCATAGCTTTAATGTTAGGATAGGAACTATTTTGTATGCATTTAGAGTTAGTGGTTCCTCTAGCATGCAATTGTTTTCCTCTTTTTCCTATCCTTCACTAATTTATTTTAAGATAAAAATTGATATACTTGTAAACATTAACCTTGTATAGTAATTATTTGAATTTGATCCACACTCTTAATAGAAATTATGTGTTTCAACTATAATAGGAAGAATTCCACATTATATTAAGTTTCTAAAAATGAAGCCTTCATGTATAGCACCTTCATGTATCTAAAATTATTTATTTTTATCTCTTCTTTGAATCTTGAATAATTTTTTAACATATCTCTCCCTAGTGAGCTATTAATTTCATGTGCCACTTAGGAAATTCATCAAAATTGAATAGTTAAGTTGTCATCTATTATTGGTGGATATATTGGCTTTTAATTCTTTAACTACTCTTGGGTTGGTAGATTCAACTTATCTATTTGCTTGGAATTTCACAAGTCTAGTTCAAGTAAAGATCATGATTGGTCAAGCATATTCATCAATTGAGATCTAGCTTAATTTTGATCATTTCAAGCATTGTATCACAAGCATCTTTTATCAAATAAAAGTACCTAACCTTATCCAAGATATCACATTTATACATGACAACCACAAGATCAATATCAAAACCTTATAACATTATAAACATCTATCTAAACAAACTTGGTTAGTATATAAGAAAATTTCTTAAGTGAGATTGCGGGAGCATGCAACTAGTGAGAGAGAATTCAAATTTCAAAAATGGTGTGGGCAGGATCTGTGGTGCTCTGCAAGTGAGTCACATAGGCCCCTCTATTTGAATTTGGATTGATTCTGGTCAGGCAAGGGATAGCACAACAAAATTTGTGGAAGGAAAGAATGACCCAAAAGATGTGAACCCATGGGATGGAGGTAAGACTTTCAACATAGGGGGAGAAGGATGTTCCTCAGAAGGAAAGACAATGGTCCTCCTTGTTTGGTGGTAAATCGTCTGGGAAATCAAGTTTCCCGGAGGTAAGCAATTTATAGGAACCTTATAAAGGGGTATTTTTAATTTCTATACCAGATTTTGTTATTGATGATTTGGTTTGTGCAATAGCACTAACTCTGCTAAGGAATTTTGTTGGTCCTAAACCAATGGGTTTTTTCTCCTTTTTTTTTAACAATACGAATGACTTTGGTAAAGCCTTATGCAGGGGTCTATGGATATTGGGTAAGTCATCTTTGGTTCTTAAAAAAATGACTCCTAATTTTTCCATGGATGACTCTTTCTTTGTCTTGACTCCTATCTGTCTTCCGGGACTCCCTCTCAAATACTGGAATGAAGGGGTCTTTAAGGTAATAGCATAGTCTTTTGGTGAGTTCCTATTGATGGATCCTATGACAGCCTCTAGATCCAAGTTTGTCTATGCCTACATTTGTGTCAATGTGTATCAATTTTCAGATTATGTGTATTTCATTGACATTGTTTCTAAGCTTGGGAAGTGGGTTCAGCCAGTTGAATATGAATATATTCCCTTTGTTTATTTTTCCTACAAATAATTGGGCCACTGGATGAAATATTTCCCTTCCAAGAAGTCAAAGGAGAAATAGAATTCTGATAAATTCTAGGATAATGACCAACACTTTGTGTGGAAAGTCAAGAATATTAGTGGTGATTCAAATTCTGTGAAGGAACCAAATGACAGAAAAGGGAATATACTTCTAGAGAATGGGAATCCTAAGATGGAGATGGTAGATGGTAATGCCCAAGAGGAAGCCAAGGATTCTTCTTCTTTTACTCCTAGCGAGCTAAGGGGAGATCAAATAATGGAGGAGGAAAATAAAAAATGTCCCAGAACTTCATTTTGAAAGAAGGTTAAATTATAAAAATTCTAGGATCACAACAGAATTCGGTCGATGGGAATGGTACACGATCTAGAGTGGATGATACTCTATATTTCTAATGTGTCTTAATTTTAGATATGAGTCTCTTTGAGGATTCTCAGAGATGCAATATCCTAAAGGGAAGTAATGTTAAGCTACAGGGCGAAGACGTTTCTGGGGAGGATCTCTCATCTATTCTTGAGATTCCCTTCTAGACTCCTAGTAGGAGTGAGTCTACTGAAACTCAACCACAGAAATATAAAGAAGATACTTCATGGGCCTCGGTTAATAGAAGGGGAAAAAATAAGGGGAGGTTCCTCAGGGGGAGTCTTCACAAGAAGAAAGGAAAATGAGAAAGCAGATGTTGGTAACATTAATAAAAAAAGGAAGAACATCTCTGAAGGCTTCTCTAGAGCATGAAAGCATGCATGATATAGTGGATGGAACACAACTTACCATCTAGGATGCCTTATCCCCTGATAAAATATGAATATATTTTCTTGGAATATTAGAGTTGCTTAATGTGCCCCATAAGAAGGATGTTCTTAGTAACCTTGTTAGAGATCACAAGCTTGATATTATTTCGATTGAGTAAACTAAGATGAGTAAGGACAAAGTTGAAAAGACAAAGCTCTTTAATAATTTTAGTGTTGGTGGGAGTAGGTCTAAAGGAGATTCTAGAGGGAATCCTCTTTTTGGGAATCAAAATTTCATTAGAGGTAGTTTAGTTGTTAAAGAAGATAACTTGGTGTTTGTGATGTTTCCAAATATTAGAGATGAATTTTCTTGTTTCATTTCTAATTTTTATGCTCCAAATTCTATGTCTGGTAGAGCTAAATTATTGAACAAGCTATCAAATTGTAAAGAAAAATTCCCTAATAGTTGTTGGATGATTATGGGGGATTTTAATACCCCTCATAGAGATGATAGAAGTATGGGGGGATGTCGACTCAGCTAGATGGTAGACTTGAACTTATGGATTTTATAAACCATTAGGCTCTTAGTGATGTTGACCTTGGAGGTATAAATTACACTTGGTCAAATAGAAGAGTGGGTAAGGATCTCATTAACTCTATTTTGATAGGGCCCTTATTTATAATGAATGAATTGCTACATATTTTTTCACTTTATCCTCTATTGCTAAGATCGGATCTGACCATAACCCTATTTATTTACTGGTTGTTCTTGTTAATTGTAAGAGGAACTCCCTATTTACATTTGAGAAAATATGGCTCTCTCACCCTTCTCTTGATCAGAACATCAAGGATTTTGTGAACTCTAAGGTGGATGGATCATATATGTACAAAGTTGCTAAGAAGCTAAGGATTGTCAAGGACAAAGTCTGAAAATGGAACAAGGAAATATTTGGTGACATCTTTCTTATGAAAGCTTATGTCCAATTAGAATTTAAGGATATCTAGAGAATAATCCATTTGGAAGGCCTTTCTCCTGATCTGAGTGAGAAGAAATTTAATGTCCTTACTAAATACCATGATCTCATTGCCAAAGAAGAAGTCTTTTGGAGGCAAAGATCTAGGGTCCTATGGTTGGCTAAGGGGGATAAAAATATAAAATACTTTCACTTAACTACCCTTAAGCATAGATCAGCCAACATGTTTTCTTCCTTATCTTAAGAGAGGTAAAATTGATAAAAAGGATGATATCAAAAATGAATTTGTAAGGTACTTCTCCAATATCCTTTCCTTTAATCATATTCTTGATGCTTTGGAGCAGGAAAAACTTATTGATACTCTTCCTTGTATTAATAATCAAGATCATAATAAGGCCCTAACTGTTATTCCTTCTAATAAGGAAATTAGAAATATTGTCTTTTCTTTTGAGTTTGAGAAGTCCCCGGGTCTAATGGATTTCCCGTGTTTTTTTTTCAAAAATTCTGGCATATTTTTGAAAAGGAAATCACTAATAGGGTCAAAGAATTCTTTGGATCGAGGAGTCTTCTTAGAAAGATTAAATATACTTTCATGTGCTCATTTTGAAGGTCCCTGGAGTGGATTTTCTAGATAAGTTTAGAACTATTAGCCTATATAACTCTTTTTATAAGATTATTTTGAAAGTATTAACCACTATAATGTTGGCTATTCTTCCATTGATTATTTCTCCCCACCAAAATGGGTTTTTTCTAGGTAGGCATATTCTTGATTCCATAATGGTTTTTCATCAGAATATCCATTCCTTGCAGGTAACTAAGAAGAAAGGATTTTTTCTTAAGCTGGATCTTTCTAAGGATTTTGAGAGGGTGGATTGGGATTTCCTTATCAAAATTCTGAAGGCTTTTGGTTTTGGAGACAAATTGATTGAGTTTTTTTTCTAGTTGGTTTGTACTGCTAGTGTTGTTTTCATTATTAATGAATCCTGATCTCAGTTCTTAAAACCCTTTAGGGGTCTTTGGTAAGGTGATTTGATATATCCTATTATTTTTACTATCATCATGGGGATCTTGGGGAGATACATCCATTACTTTGTGGCTGAAGGAAAATTTCAAGGTCTCAAGCCCACTTCTTCTAACCTAATTTTCTCTCATGAGGAATTTGTGGATGACATTATCACCATGAGAGAATAAATAGTGAAAGAGGTTAAAAATATTAAATTAGGATATCAATTTTGATAATGTATGGATTGAGGGGGATTTGAGTAACATTTTCAAATGCTTAGATGTAATAATAAGGCTTCTTTGATGATTGAAACTATTATTAATAGGGAACGTGAGATCGTGAATTATTTTAAGAATTTGTACATTTGTCATACCTATAGGGAAGTAAATTTTGTGGTGGATGATCTTTCCAATTCTGGTGTTAAGTCATCTGTAATTAATATTTGGCATGGGGAGAACAAGTTACAAGAAAATATTGTCTCTCTAATAAGATTTGACATGACTCATGGAAAGGAGGGAAAGATATGTATTAATGATAGAAATGAAAAGAACCTCGCTAATCCCTATAAATGGTATGGTTACATACCATATTGGAGGTGAAAGAGATATTAGTGATTTACCTTTACATGGTTTGGGGTGTATTTACTTGCAATAATTTGTATTCTATGTGTTTTAGCTTGCTATAATTGTGAGTTAATCTTTGATCATGCAAAAGACTTGAGCTTGGTCAAGAAAATGGGTGGTGATCTTAGAAGAGATGAACGTGACGAGTATAGTAAGTGGAAAAATGAGCCTCAAGTTTGGAGAAAACTATGTAAGGGAGGGCTCACTCCATTTATGAAGTGTCTCCATGGGTATGAAAAAAAAAAATGAAGAAAATGGTGACAAAAATGGCAGAAGTTTGGGATAATCATTTCTTTATCCTATTTGGTATAAAGTTCAATCTCTCTTCTGATATTATCATGCAATTTTCTAGAATTCATAATGAAGGTATGAATTTTTACTAGGATAGAAAAATCTGTGACAAGGTTGTTAAGTCCTTCCCTAAGTTTGTTGATGACCAGGAAATGCTTGGTAGGCTAGTGTCAGGTTACTATGATCCAGACAAATTGAAAAAAATCTAGAAGCTTGGTCTTACTATTATTATGGAGTACATCATTGTTGATGACCATTTTAGTAGGGCCCATACCTACCAGTTTGTGCTGATAAACCACTTTAGGTATAAAAAGCATGTGTCTTTTCCTTATTATCTTTGTTTCTCTCTTTCAGATAGTCTAGATAAATACAAGGAAAATGAAAGAGTGTATTTTCTTCATAATGGTCTTCTTCTGCTCATTTATGAGCACTACAAATCTATTATGGCAAAGGATTTGACAAATTGTCTTCTTTCCCCGGTTAAGGGAAAAAGGAAGCATGAGGGTTATGTTGGGGAGAGCTCTATGTAGGGCTCCTCTAAGGCAGCAAAAAAAATCAAATTTTGTGAGAAGGAAATGAAAAATAAAACCCTTGAGAGTGTAATGGACATAGAGGATGGTGGTGATGAAGATTATGTTCCAAAAAAGGACCTGGGTTAGGAAAATGAGGAGGAGTACTATGAGGTGGAAGAGACTGGAGGAGAGAATCAGTACAAGGAAGATGAAGATTCTGGCAGGGATAAGGATGAAGAGGAGGAGACTAGTGAGAAGTAGGAGGATGATGAGAATATGGGCGGGGAGAAGGAGGACTCTCTTCAGGTGGTTCTATCTGATGAGGATATTGCTAAAGATACAAGAGAAAAAAGTTTCGAGGGCCTTCAAGCGGAGACCTCTAAGGTGTCACCTCCTCCTTCTTTTAACATGGCTCTGGACAAGGTTAATAATCTCTCTATGTTAAATAATGTGGGGGACTTCTCTTCCTCCCCTATGTTGGAAAATTTGTAGGAAGCCTAGCCAAATGTTTTCAAACCTCTAGTTGATTGCGTGGACTCCCTGGAGAAGAAAATTTTTCCCCTCTTTGGGGTATTGCTATCGAGGGTGATAAGAATAATGAGGAGGAAATGGGTCTTGTGGATGTCTTTGATGAGTCCAAGATGTAGATGGATAAGGCCAATTCTAAAATTTCTCACAAATTTTATTGATGGGTCTGTCAACAAACAAAGAGCCTGGTTATTAAGAATCAAGATTTTGAGCATAAAGTCAATAGTCTGTAGGAAACTTCAAAGAATCGGGCTAGGGATATTGTGAACAAGATTATTCCTAAGACTCTGGACAAGAAGGTCTCTTCTCTCTCCATGAAATTGGAGGATATCAATGTCATGCTGAAGAATATTCTTCAGACCAGATTTGAGGGTATGCAGGCCTTGACAAAGAACCTCGATGCCTTGGTCATCGTGATGTTGGAAAGTTTGTTACAATGTAGATAATTTTTATTTTTTCATTGATGTCAAACCTTAACTGGTGAGACTATTTCTATGTGTTTGAGTACCTTATCCATTGATTGATGAAGATTTGAAAAGGATGAGATAACAAGAAGACCAAGGAAATGGTTGAGTTATGAGTATACACCAGGGTACTTGATCATTTGGCACTTTGGCAAAGTGATACATTTTTTATCTAGCACTGACAGTTCACTGGAAGGCCAATACTGAGCAAAGCAAAGTCGATGTCGAGCAAAGCAAAAGGTGATGCCGAGCAAAGAAAATATGATTTCAAGCACCAGTAAAATGCTGAGGGAGACAGTGAAATGTCGAGCATCAGTATTTTTTTTATTGATGAGATCTGAGATCTATGGCCGACATAATTGATTTTATTGGGATATGCATTATTAATTAAGATTGGTCCATATTCATTTAATGCATGGGAAACTGTTATTAGCACATGTATTCAATGGTTAATTAATGACTGTATTAGAGAAGTAAATTAAATGTAAAGATGGAAAGATCCGTTGGATCAGACATAACCTAAGATCTACGATCTTGGTTAAGCAGAAAAATATTTATCTGACCTAGATGAAGAGGTATAATATAACCTATTGTGGTTATTATTATAGTATCCAAGTGTAAGGAGAATTTTAATGCAAAGTGTTGCATGGTTAATTGATTGATTGGCAAGACCTAGCAGAGAAGGCTAAGCAGAGAAGTAGAGAGAGATTTCTTGATGGATTTCCAAGAAGATTTGTAGTTTGAGATGAAAATGGAGGCCAATCAGTGAATTAGCATTAGATCTGAAACTAGATCTAGATTTGAAAAGTAAGTTGTAAGTATCAGATCACACCTGCTGATTACTTTCTAGCCATTGTATCAGTTCAAATCCTTTAACCAGGTTGACCTAATAGTCATTGTATAAATCCTTTGAACAAGGTGACATTCAGATTGGAATGTTCTAAGTCCTCTAACAAGGCCACTCCTAACAGGGTGATTAAATCCTTTAACTAGGTCACATTTGGCAGTGTGTTTTGTAACCTTTTACAGGGTTGGTTCCTCACAGGGAATTACTTCAGAAGAGTGAAATTTTGGTAGCATGTTACTGGTGGTTTTTCCCATATTGGGTTTCCACGTTAAATCATGGTGTCAAATTGTGTGAATGTTATTGTTTTGTTTTACTGTTAAGTTTTTTCAAGCTTATTTCAATAGTACAGTAAACTGCACACTTTTATTGTTTATTGCTACCGAGCAGATCTGAGTTGTTGAAGTTGACTTAAAGTTTCATATGGGCACATCTAGACCTGAGGATAATTGATTCACCCCCCCTCTCAGTTATTCTGAATTCATATTAACACATGATGGATGGGACCGACCCCAATAAAGCCACTGTCAATGTCAAAGATGATATTGAAGATATTGCTACCATTCCTTCTAGTCTGGAAAAAAGGACTCATGCTAGTCTCAAAAATAATGATATGACTACTTCTAGGGATCTCACTAGCATTAAAGAAACTATAAAGAAGATGTTTGATCTTGTGGATGAGGTGGCTAAGATCCTAAAGGATCTAGCCTTGTTTTTTGTCTTTTTCCCCTTTTGCTAGGTGTTTTTCTAGTTGGGTCTTGGCTGGCTATTTTTGCAGGGTGACAAGTGGTTTTCGAAGTCTTTTTTGGTCTATTTGTCTTTGTGCTTTATCTTCCGGTTCTCTGTTGTTAAGGGTTTCAGGTCCCTTCAAAACCTTATTTTTCTTTAATCCAAAACCTCACTAGAGTATGGCCCTAAACATTTAGGCAAGTTGGAAAAAAAAATAGAATCATTCCTAGCATACAACTACCTACCTATAAATTTTGGTGTTGATTTTTTTCCCATGATGAATAAAATTAACATTATGCTAACTTTCAACTTTTTTTTGCATGCATTTGACATATTTTACATTAATAAAATGTTGTTTCACTAACAAAATGACTTTGATTCTTGAAAATATAAGATACATATTATTGTATAGGGGCATCACATGATACTATAGGTTCAAATATATCATTTGTATGTTCTCTATATTATTTGAAATAACCCATAAAAAGTTTAACAATTATTTTAGCTTAGACCAGAAGAGATAACACTAGTAGGGTATGGACCTCAAAATTTGGTCATGTTGGGAAACATAAAGGAGCATTCCTAGCATAAGACCGCCTACCCACACATACTAGGACTAATGGATTGTTCCCATGACAAGTAGAACAAAGATTAGGATAGCTTGCAACTTTTTATTATATGTATTTGATGATTTTTGTATAAAAAAAGAATTGTTTCCTTAATAAAATGTTTTTGAGTCTTGAAAATATGAGATATTTTATTGTAGAAAGTACGGACATGATCCTTTAGGTTGAAAAATCTCACTCATATGCACCTTAAATTCTTTGAAATGACCCTTCAAAGTCTAAAAAGGGCACCTAGGAGATAGTGTCACTAGAGTATGACCCTAAATATTTGAACATGTTGTGCAAAAAATAGGAGTATTCCTAGAATAACCCACCTACCCAAATATGTTGGCACTAATGGTTAATTTCTACCACAAACAAAAGAAAATTTAGGCTACCTTGCAACTTTTCATTGCATTCATCTGATGATATTTTCATCAACAAAAAAATTGCTTCCTTAGAAAAAATGCTTTTAGTCTTGAATGTATATGATAGATTATTGTGAAGTGGCCTCACTTAATCCTATAGTTTCAAACAAATAATTTGTATGTGTCTTGGATTTTGATAAATAGCCCATCAAAGTTTGATAATTTTCTGAGCATAGGAGACAAGAAATAATGCTCCTACAATATAGTCTTGAATGTTTGGGTGACTTGGGAATAAAAATAGGAGTTTTACTAGCATAAAAATAACTACTCATATTTTATTGTCATTGGTAGTTCATTTCAACAATGGTTTTTGCAAATTTGTGCAACTTTTCCAAATTTTCTGCAAATATTCTCATTTTTTTTTTCATTTTTTTGCAATATTTGTAACTTTTTGACAAACCTAGTAAACCTACTAAAATTTTTAATCTTTCTATAATTACATAGCCTATTCCTAGTGCTACCCTATCTCGAATACCCCATAGCACAGTAAACAAAAATTTATTACTCCTAAAAGAATTCAGATGCTTTTTGACCTTCATTCTATGTAAAGTTCCATTCAAATAAGAAATGCATTTTTTTGTTCTATTGTTAAGATAGAAATTTATTTGGAACTTATCACCCGACATTAAATTTTCATCATGTAATTTCTCCTCTTTATTCACATAAAGCCACATTGTTGATGGTGTTTTTGAACACCATCCTAGTTGCCTTGCTGTTTTATACTTTAGCTACTTCTTTTGCTATATACTTAGAGGACTATATATTTGCTTTACATAAATATATTAGGATAAATTATTTGAATTATAACTAATAGATAACTAGGATATAGATCTAATATCTATACAAAGATATAAATGTGATAATAAATGTGATAATTTTAAAAAAATTAATGTTGGTTTAGAAGTGTTATGTATGTTGCAAACTAATTCATAACTTTCATAGAAATGTGTGACTTTATAAACAATTTTATACCAAATCATATGTTAATTACTATATTATCCAAGTAGATTGATCTAGTATGAAATTTTATTGTCCTATCATTCTAAAACATACAAAAAACATTCTTTCATACATGAAATTGGTATTGTAGACCTTCTATGATTTAGAACTAGCTCATTTGTATATCTTCACCTGCCATGAATTACTTGTAGGGTTGATGAACACCTTTCAGAAGCTTACTAATTAGGGTTTTTTTCTCCCCTAGCTAAATACTATGGCATATTAGCTCAACAACTTTGCAACCAAAATAGAAATATGACAAATAATTATCCAAATGCTTAGTCATGAGTTACTATAGGTACTATGTTGATGCTAAGTGTTGATACAATTTTTTTTTAATGATGCATCATGATTTTGACAAGAGATGTTCAATAATTCTTATATCCTAGATGATCATGGTGAATTATGGCTTCTTTTTATATGGCACCATACAATAATATTTGCAATGCTATGCGTTTGATTCAATAGTCCATAATTAGATGGAAGGTGGGAAGACTAGCCCAATTTAAAAATTCAAATATAAAATAGTGGTGAAAATACTACACTATGAAACTAAACTATGTGTTGGTTATTTTTTATGCTAAAATGACTGTATAGCAACCTTTCATTTTCTTACAGATTTTAATGTTTACTTGTTTGAGCATGCTCCCAACAGGTAGGTTTCCAGCATATACATTTTGGCACGCCCGGTGGGACACACGTCCCTTATTTTCTAACATTTTTTGTAGATTTTTGGCAGTTCTGGAAAATTTCACGCAGACCTATCTCCGCTCTAGAGTCATCATTTTTGTAGATTACCATCTACACTTTCTAACCATCTGCGACACTCAGTCATCTGCGCATATAAATAACCATCTTCGCCTGTTCAGAAACATACTCATAAGACTGTGTTTTAAACTATTTTTATCAAGTTTTTAGTACTTTAACTCTCAGTTTTACAGTAAAGCAATTTTCACGAGTTAAATGTTGTCTGATTTAGTATAAATCTTATTTTTTAATTCTATTTTTAATAGAATTTAATTGTGTTTATTTGATTGTCTGTGTAGGTGATTAATTGTTTCTGCAGATCACCGTCTGTGCAGATCATCGTCTGCGCAGATTACTGTCTGTGATACTTCTCTATTTGCACATTTTCCTAGATTTTAGTCCAATTTTTGTTTGCAACATATCTAAAAATTCAAGACTACTAATAGATTTCATACAGGTTCCTTGAAGGTTCTTTAACAGATTCTTAAAATGAACTTGTATCACTAAACACTTGTCTTGGAATGTATGTTGTTTAAAATTTACCTCACTCAATCTTGAATGTTAAGGGAATGAATTTTAACCAATCTTGAATGACATAAGGAAAATTAACACACCTTTTACAAGATTTATTTTTTCTATGTGGGAAACAAATTGAACATGAATGATTAACCATACTATTGTA
This sequence comes from Thuja plicata, assembly GCA_018584345.1. NCBI lineage: Eukaryota > Viridiplantae > Streptophyta > Pinopsida > Cupressales > Cupressaceae > Thuja > Thuja plicata. The sequence goes on from MU223220.1 coordinate 2,081,397, forward strand.
TCTTTTGCTTAGGTAGAAAACAATTAGTTATTTCTAAATAGGTTCAATTTGGAATGAATACTTCTTGGTGTGTTTGAAGAAGTGTTTTTCAACACTTATCTTCAGCTATTTTTTTACCTAGATTAAAACCCTTAATATAAGTGACGCTATGATTAATTTATAGCTGTATCCTCTCTCCTCGCCTTCATAGATCTTGGGTGAAGAGAAAGCTTAGCTTAATCAAGCTTCTGGAGAGGCCTATCTAGAGGGTGCACTTCCCCTTTAGAGGATGACCTCAAACTGGTAATCACTTTGGCTGGTATAGAAATAAAGTATGACCCAAAGGTCCTCTTTATCCCTTCAAGCTTGGGCAAGTCATGTTCAATGGTAGTCCATATTGAGTGAATATCCTCAATATATTGGCATGGTTGAACTAGAGACTTAAGTATCTCACGTCATACAAACCGATTGCGGGGACGCCACAAAACCTTGCTAGCAGCTGTAACTTAGTAGCCTACCCAATTCACCTCCAAATGGTGACTTATTATAGTGCAAGGGGAGGGAAGATTCTCCCCCCAAGATTCCCATCATATGTGTCCCAGCGTATTGTGTTACAAAAGAGATCTTCGTAGCACTACAACAATACCTGGCAAAAGGCAAAAACATGGGCACCCTTCCGGGGGTGACACTGCTGTGTGAGCTGAAGGACTACCAAGCAATGGGCCTATAATATTTCATGTGAAGCCAATTTCTTAAGGTAGCTACTGTTTGAACTGTCTTCGTCATGCTAGACCTAGTAAAAACACAAGTGGCTTGAAAGAGTCACTTGAACATACACAAACAAGATCCTACAATTTGAAATCAAGGCTTCCTAATGTCATATTTGTTGGTATCCCTCAACGTTGCTTTTTCCCTTGTTGGATTGTTTTGAGATGTATGTCTATTATTTTTCTAGTTTGCATGTGCTGAAATCAGTTCTTTCCATTGAACAAATTTTCCCAAAATCAGACTGAAAGTCAAAAATTTGCCCAGAATTTCAACACACTTAGCCATAGTCATTCATCTCCACTCTAAATCTGCCATCTACGCAAATTACTGGCTGCGTCTAAGATCATCGTCTCTTCTTGAAAATAGTGAGCTTCCAAATCTACTGAGACATTCAAAAATTTGACCTTTTGTAAGACCCCAAAATCATTTGTCCTAGATCATCTAGTCCTTCAGCCAAAATCAGATTTTTCATGACATGACCAATTTTAAGAAACATAAGAAGGTTAAGCTTCCAACACATTCAGTCTATCGAGAGAAAAAGGAAACCAGTCATAAATCTAAGGAATACCAACATATTACAACATCTATCAAACAAGAGATTGAACATCGTGAGAAAATTGATAAGATCATCTATAACAACAAAGTTTGCAATTTCATGGCCAATTATTCTATCAACAATGCTTTTGTTTCCATTGAGTGATACGATTAGATAACCTCTTGCTTTTAGATCATTCTTCGATCCTTCCATCGTCATTCTTCCTTCTCTTGGAGCATTAAGATCAAATTATCAAATCAAATCTATCCTTTAGGTTGAAAGACCTTAATTAAAGTATTACAAACCTTCATCCTCAAACAAACACAACATTTCTTGTAGACCATCAGTCCGTCTCAAGTAATTTAAATCCGTTAGTGATGTCACATTTTTCTTGAGATCACAAGTCCATATTCAAGTAGAACAGGTGTTACTTTAAATCCTTTCATGTTTTTATCATCATAAGGTTTTTTCATTCTTAGTTTTTATTCCAAAAACATTTCAATCAATTATCAATCAATCGATCCTCAATCCAATTAATCAATCAATCAATCTTTAATCAAACATCAATCCAATCAAGTCCAATAAAATCTAGAATCAAGATCTTTGCTCCATTTCATTTCCTACACCTTCTTGTCTTCCATTCTTCTAAATCCACCATTGTATGGTAGTCACTCGATCCCAAGCTAGATACATGAGGCAAGTAACATTCAACACTATTACGTGTGAGGAGAATCCATTTGCCACTCAATATTTTCAAGGAACTGGGGTATGTAAGCTGAGGAAGTGCTCAACGAAACTGAACTTGTGGACCAAGAAGAAAGACCCACCCAAGTGATGGACTTCCTTAGTGACCCATACAAATTAGAATGGTTGAGAAGGCCATTACGCATAATAGTGCTGAAATATTCTTTAATCTTGTTAATAATGGTGTCACGGTTCCTGCTGACTTTGATGAAACACTCCTTACCCAAAATGTCACCAAAGCTACTGTTGCCACTACTGCAGCCATGGCTTCTAATTCAAATGCTACATCATCATGTGACACTGGTAAAGGACCTATTAGAGAACCATCCACATCAGTACCTACATCAACACCTGTGTCAACAACTGCATCAATACGTCAATTGACACCAGAACAAATTCAATAGACCATAAGTTCTTTACCAAACAATACTACACATAACAACACTCAAATGATGACAACTCAAGGAACAAGTGATAATTTCAACAACATAGGGCAGATTTCCATGCCCTTGTCTACATCTTTGTTTCAAACAATAGGAGCGAAAACATCTGCAACCAGTACATCCCGAGCCTATCAATATATACCTCCACTTACTATTAGTATGACCTCCATGGGCTTTTTAGCTGCACAATTTGGAGGAGGCGGAGGTTATGTACCACCATTTATTTCACAGAATACTCCCAACTTCACCCAACAATTCAATGAGCTCAAAAGCATTGTATAAGGCTTACAAAATGGGGGTAAGAAGGATTTTTCTTTTGAAGAGATTTGTCCCAATCCGTTTGACAAGTCTATCACAATGCAACCATTCCCACCAAATTTTGAGATGCCCAAATTTGAGAAATACAAAGGTGAAACATGTCTTCTACAACATCTTAAACAATTTTACATTCCATGTCAAGAAGTCACCTATAATGAGAATTACTTAAAAAGAATCTTCACTAGGAGTCTTGGAGGCACAGCTTTAGAATGGTTCATGGCCCTTCCTTATGGGTCAATTTATACTTTCTCTGATCTTGCAAAGAATTTTATTTGAAACTACTCATATAATATTGAGCATCAAGCAACACTCAGCGATTTGTGCAATACTAAACAAAAGAATGGAGAAACCTTTTCTAGTTTCTTCCACCGATGGAAACATATTGCAAACTGCATGCCATAGAAAATACTTGAAAGTCACTTAATTGACATCTTCACAAATAATTTAATCTCTGATATGTCTTTCCAAATGAAAATGGCTTCACCTAACACCTTTGAATCCCTTGTTGAAAAGGGAAAAGACATTGAAGATGACCTTTTGCAAAGAGGTAGCATCAAACACTATACTCCTTCCAACAATGGTAAACTAAAATTTTGGAGTAAAAACAAAGGAGTTTTCAATGATGGCGTAACTAATGCCAAGCATGTTCAAAATGTTCAAGCATCCAACAATAACAATCAAAACAATCGCAATAACAATCAAAATCAAAATCAGAATCACAACAACAATCAAAATCAAAATCAGAACAATCAAAATAATCAAAATCAGAACAACAATCAGAATTAGAACAATCAGAACAATAATCAACAATTGCACAATCAATCATTCTTATTTCCTCCCAATAATTACAATAAAAACAACAACAATAATAACGACAATTGACAATGGTGATAATTCATAGCTTTGGCAGAACCTCTATATGTGATCTTCAAACAACTTGTGGATCAAGGAATGATAGTCTACCCAAATACTCGACCTTTTGATGAGAATCAACCTAAACCTGTTTGGTATAGAGATAATGAGTATTGTGATTACCATCGTATCAAGGGACATGATACCAAGAAATGCATGAATCTTAGACACTTTGTTCAAGATCTCATTGAGGATGGAAAAATTGAAGTTGAAGGTCAGAATGCATTCTCATATAATGTGAAACTCAAGGTCTAAAATCAGCCCTTCCGACCTCACAATCAAAACAATGCATCAAACACGATCCTGTATGACTATTCTACCAATAATATCACAAGCCATGATCAAACATGTGGGAGTTTAAGTGAAAATGATATCTTTGGGTTTGACTCTCTTTGCGACTGCATTGAAGAAACTGACATGCATGTTAATACCATAATCCTCAAAATTGCTGATTGTAATGCTACTACACGTAGACCCAGAGTCATTGTCCAAGCTGTTGATAAACCTTCTACATCTACAAATCCACTAGCTACACCATCTACCGCTTCTTGGCCTGCCTCACACTATGACCTATTGGCTCAGTTAGGGAAGATGCCTGCATAGATATCCATTCTAGAGCTACTGAAAACTTTGCCAATTCATAGAGAAATCCTTGATAAAGCTCTGAATGAATCTTGCATCCCTGAGAACATCAACACTACAGAATTCCAAGCTATGATCGGTAACTTAGCCACACAAGAACATCTTGTCTTCACCAATAAGTACTTTCATGGTCCTGGCCTACATCATAATAAATCCCTCCATATAGAAGGAAATATCCAATCCATAAGAATAAAATGAATCCTTATAGATGGTGGATATGGCTTGAATTTGTGCACATTGAAAATGATCCACAATATTGGTCTTTCTGAGGACCTCATTGATGCAGACAAATGAATCACAATAAAGGCCTATGATGATCGTGAGTGAGAAAGCAAGGGTATGATCACACTACCCTTACAAGTGGGCCTGACCCTGATTGAAAATGTTTGCCACGTGCTGGATCTAGATCTACCTTATAATATCTTGTTGGGATGACCATGGATACATGCTATCAAAGGTGTACCCTCTACTTGTCATCAATGTCTAAAGTTCCCACATCAGGGTAGAGAAATCCCAATTCCTGGAGATCCTGAGCCCTTTCAATATGGCAAGAGATTGGAAGGAAAACAATCTAACTATTGTCCATTGAATGAGTTTGGCCAATATTATAATCAAGAAACCCCTGTTTCAAACACTCCATTAGTTCCAGAAAAGACATCAGAAACACCAGCTGAGCAATCCAAAGGAAAGGAAAAAGTTACTGAAGACAAGGTCATTGAAGACAAACCCTCCTCATCTAAAGCAAAGGCCACTTTTACAAATCAAGGCATGGGAGAGTATAAATTTGAAAGTGCTCTATGTATTGGACAACTCCCTTTGTCTCCAAAGTCTTATGGAAGACCATCACCATTACCCACCTCTAAAGACAAAGATCTTATGCACTACAAATCAACTATTTTTGAACGTTGTGGGTCCCTATCAGATGAACACATGGATTACAATGTCCTTGATTGGCTCTATAGTGAAGACAAAGAATGACCTATAATTTTCCCCAAAGGAAAGTATCCTAAGGTTACTCTCATTGTCAAAAGCATGAGATATCATGGTATTGGCCTTAGAGCTAATGAAATAGGTAAGAAGAAGATCATAATAGCCAATGGCTATCCTAAAGGACATGGATTGGGTTCTGTAGAGACCAAGACTAACTTCCCTAAGGATTATTGCCTCGCTACCTCAGATTCAGACACTAAGGAAGATTTCTTTGAAATTCCTTTCCACTATATTGAAGATGACCTAAACAAAAATCACCATGTCTTAACTATCACCCGATGCTAACCTTTCATCCCCTCATCTACCTCTCACAAACCCTAAATTAATTGACTGGGATCAGCAAGACTCACCACTAGCTTTGGACATTTGTAATTTAGATGAGGTATTTTTAGCCCTCTTTGGACTTAAGAATCTCCGAGAGTACAAACATAAAATTCACTACAGTGAACAAGCCTACTTCGATCGCCAATTCAACTCCCTCAGTCACAAAAATGAAAAATAAAATTAAAATAAAAAAAATAAAAATACATCCTCTAGTGAAAACCTCTCGCAGGCACCTTTGGATGAAGAAAAAGATAAAATAAAGGACGCTTCCTCTAGTGAAAACCTTTCTAAGGCACTAGAGGAGGGAGAGGCTGAATTATCATTTATATCTTCAGAACCAGAAGTGTCCTCTATGATCATCAAAGATACTCCAATAAACCTAGGCATAGAAGAAGATCCACACATCACCTACATTGCAGTTTCTCTCAGTGATAATGAAAAGAAAGACATGATAGAATTCTTGCATAAACATAAAATCAACTTTGCCTGGACTTACAAAGACATGGCCAGGCTAGATATAGATCTTGTAATGCATCATCTTGCCATTTATCCAAGTGTAGAACCTATCAAGTAGAAACTTTGCAAGATGCATCCGCAAGTCGCATTAATAGTCAAAGTAGAGCTTCAAAAAATGTTGGACCCTGAAGTAATCAGACCAATCAATTATCCTAAATGGTTTTCTAATATTGTACCGGTAGGTAAACCTACTGGGGGCATTTGCATCTGCACTAATTTTAGAGATCTAAATCTTGTATGTCCCAAGGATGATTTTCCACTCCCAAATATTGACATTATAATGGATTCGACTGTTGGACATGAAATGTTGTCACTTATGGATGGTTTCTCAGGTTATAATCAGGATAGCACAAAAAAATTAGCACAAAATTGCATTCACAATGCCTTGGGGCACCTTTTGTTATCAGGTGATGCCTTTCGGCTTTAAAAATGCTGGAGCCACTTATCAACGAGCAATGACCACCATCTTTCATGACCTTTTGCATGTCATCATGGAAAATTATGTGGATGATATTTTAGGAAAATCCAAAACAAGGGAATTGCATATTCCTATTCTTACTACCATCTTTGAGCAATTGGAGAAGTATAAGCTTAGGTTGAATCCTAAGAAGTGTGTTTTTGGAGTACAATCTGGTAAATTGTTGGGATACATTGTGTCATGGCATGCAATAGAAGTTGATCCAAAGAAAGTGAAAGAAATCCTAGAGATGCCACCACCCAAAACATTAAATTAATTACACAGTTTACAAGGAAAAATGCAATCAATCAAAAAATTTATGTCACAACTAGCAGATAAGGTGCATCCATTCTCTCATCTCCTGTGCAAGAATATCAAGTTTCAGTGGGATTGCTTATGTCAAAATGCATTTGAGAAACTAAAAGGCTATCTGGTAATCCACCTATGTTGGTACCACTTGTTTCTGGTCATCCTCTAATTTTGTACATATCTGCTACAGAGGTTGCGTTGGGAGCCCTCCTAGCACAATTAGATGATACCAGCAAAGAGCGAGCAATTTATTATCTCAGCAGGACTCTTATTGGCTATGAGTTGAATTATTCCCTAACTGAGAAGGCATGTTTGGCTATTGTTTTCTATACAAAAAAACTATGGAATTACATGCTTAATCATAAGATTCATCTTATTTCCAAAATTGATCCCCTCAAATATCTCTTGGCACATGCTACTCTTACTGGTCGTATAGCGAAGTGGGTCATGATCCTTAGTGAATTTGACATTGTTTATGTGGATCGCAAAGTTATTAAAGGCAAGTAATTGTAGATCAGTTAGCTGAAGCACCTGTTGATGGTCAACATCCTTTGATCACAAATTTTCTAGATGAATCAGTCCTTAATCTTTCCCTGAGTCCACCATGGAAGCTTTATTTTGATGGATCCTTCACTCAAAAAGGATCAGGGGTAGGAATCTTGTTTGTTACACCAAAAGTGGATCTCAGCCCTAAATCTTATAAATTAAAATTTCCTTGTACCAACAACATTGAAAAATATGAAGCCCTTGTACTTGGACTTTGGCAGGCCATACAATGGAGGATCCTCACATTATTGGTGCTTGGTGATTCACAATTGGTTATCAAACAAGTTATGGATAAATATCAAACAAGGATGACAAGTTGCTTCCCTATCACTGTATAGTTGAGGATATCAAAACACATTTCATTGAGCTAATCTTCCAATAGATCCCTCACACAAATAACAAAGTAACATATGTCATGGCAACAATTGGGTCCTTGATCACTATGCCAGAACATAGCACACGGTGTGAGTTTCTTGTTGAGAATCTTACAGTCCCTGCCTATGAAAAACCAAATTCTAAAATGGTGTGTGAAATTGTTGATCCCAACTCCCTATGGTACCAAGAAGTCTAATCCTACCTTCACAATGGACATACCCCACTTACTTTAACCCCCAACCAATGAAAAACCTTCCTTCGTCGCACTTCCAGCTACACAATCCTTACTGATACCCTTTTTCAAAAGCATTTCAATGGAACTCTTTTAAGGTATCTAAATTCTGATGAAGCACAAACATCCTTAGAGGAGGTACATCAAGGAATTTGCGGGGCTCACTCTAGTGGACTTACTTTGGCCAAAAAGTTGTTACACTGGATATTACTGGCCTACTATGGAGCAAGATGCCTACAATTATGTGAAGAAGTGTGTGCCTTGTCATCAACACAGTGATTTGATACACGCTCTCTCCCAATCCATCCAGCCCACCATCACCCCTTGGCCTTTTTCACGCTGGGGTCTCAACCTTGTTGGCCAGATTTTCCCTAATTCTTCCAATGGCCATAAATGCATCCTTGCTGCTATAGAGTACGTTACCAAGTGGGTCAAAGTTGTTCCTCTCACCTACACTACTGGAAAATAGATTTTGAAGTTCATTTTGAACTATCTTATGTGTCACTATGGCATTCCCCAGGACATTGTTATTGATAATGGGGTACCTTTCAAGAACAAGGATGTCACAAAGCTATGTAGGAAATTTAGCATTACCGACCATACCTCTTCCAAGTACTTTCCACAAAGCAACAGTCAAGCTGAGGCTATGAATAAAACCATCCTCAGAATCCTCAAGAAAACGGTCAATGAAGTTGGCTGTGATTGGCATCTTCACCTCAATCCTACCCTTTGGGCCTATTGCACCTCCATTCGAACCCCCATGGGAGCCACTCCCTTTTCCCTTGTCTATGGTACTGAGGCTATTCTACCCATCAAAATTGAGCTCCCTTCCCTCATAATTTCTCTCAAGAATATGTTGTCTAAAGAAGACTATAGAGTTTCCTGCTTTCAAGAGCTAGAACTCCTTAATGAGAGATGCCTCAATGCCCTAAACCACCTCCATGTGTATCAAAATTGCCTCCACCTTTATTTCAACAAAAGGATCAAGCCTCGTCAGTTTGAGGTTGGTGATCTTGTCCTACAGCACAATACGAAGAACCTCCAGAACTCTGAAAAGAAAGGAAAGTTTGAGCCTAATTGGTTGGGGCCCTTCATTATCATAGCAAAATATGGTTCCGGCACTTATCAGATTGTGTCACTAAAGGGAGATCCACTCCCTGATCCTATAAATATTGTACATCTCAAGTGCTTCTATGCTTGATCCATTAGTAGTCCATTGTACATCAAAAATTTTCAAAAGTCCAAAAAAAATCAGAAAAGCAGAAAATCCAAAAACATTCAAAAAAGCAAGAAAAAGAAAAAAATCAAAAAATCAAAAATCAAAAAAGCGTAAAAAATACAAAAGCTTGAAAAGAATGTCAAAAAATCAAAAGAGAAAAAGAAATAAATCTATCCATCTGTGAAAACCACTTCGGTGGCACAATGGATAAGTATCATGGTGAAAACCTATTTCAGGCGCCATGTGTAATTAGATCCACCATTTGTTCCCACATTTTTTCCAAGAAACCTACATCGCCTTCCATAATAAAGGTCACTACCCATATCTGTGTAGGTAGTTCCTTGACCATTTTTCATAATAAATATTCCCGCATGATTGAGCTTACCATATCAACATTGAACTTTGTTCTAGACACAGTGATCACAAACATTTCCAACAGATCAGCAGACAGATTGAATTTCCTAATGATCGTTCTATTCACAAGCAATTGCTAGTGAATTCCCATTTTTATCAATCAATCTTTTGCCCATCAGGATGCATCCTTCCGATGTCGGCTATTCTATCAATCTTCACATCAAAATTGTTCATGCAAGAACTTTTGGACTGAATGACCACTTGATCAGGATGCCTTTTTGTTGATTTTATCTTGTGTTTTGCTATGTCCTTATTGCGACAGCCTCGATCTTTTATATCTTGGTTTGTTATGGTGAGTATATAGTTTGATACGTGTCATTTGTGGTATGATCTGCTTGCCATAGTTTTTTAGTGCATTTATGTTATGATATTTGGTTATGACTATGTATACCTCAGTAGGGGTAGGATTCATGCATCTCAAATCCCTCCAAAGATCTAGATCTACTGCATCTCCTCATGAGTCACATTTCATACCTCTCATCATACCTGATATCTTACATTCTTGTTCCTAACAACCTATTTGTCTGAGAGTCTAGTCCACGCAAAGGAACCATGTCACTTGTGTTTTCTAGCACATGGTGCATAACTCCTTTTGCAATATCAAACTAGGGTGTGCTCTGCAACATTAACATGGTATCAATCCCACTATCATCATGTAGTTAGTATTTGTATTTTCATTAGGTCATACTGCACTTTGATTTTGCTCTTGGCAAAGGTTTCTATTTATTCTCCCTATCCAGTCACCTAAGTGATTTTATTAGACCTATTTGATACACACAAAAATAGTGTGCTCATGTGTCTCATACTACATTCCTTCATTAGGTTACTTTTATTCATTCATTCAGGTTGCATTGTTACTTCATTAATCATTACTCATTACGATTGCATTGCTACTTCATTCATTAATCATTAACTCACTAAGGTTGCATTGTTACTTCATTATTGCATTTAATTTCATTACATATTTTTAGTTGCATTGTTACTTCCTTCATTAAATCCTTATTCATTATAGTTGCATACAATTCATTTATTATCCATTTATCATTTAGATGCATTGATTAAGTTCTTAACATTGTTTTACGATTCATACATTTTAGGATTCATTTCACAAATCATATATGCATTTACATTTATTACTCATTACATCAATACATATCAAAGTATATCCATCTACAAAGCATTAACACATTACACCTAACATCTATATATATCTGCATCGCATCCCTGCATCACAAGTATGTCAGCATAATCATATACATTCATCTCATCTTGCATATCTGTCATAAAACATGTGTAATATAAATGCATCCATACATAAACATCATCTCATATAAGCATCATAAATAAATTCCATAAAGTCCCAATAGTCCACAAAGTCCATGTATATATCTCAAAATGTCAAAATCATACATAATGTGTCGATAAATCAAACAAAAATGTGTATAAAAAATGGTTTGAGATGAATCATGGTGGTGGCCATGATGGTCCTGCAACACTGCCTGGGCGTGGTGGTAACTGCACCAATCCCTATGAGCCTCGTCATGTGCTCTTTGTCTAAGCTCTCTCTGAGTACGTAGGCTATTGTGCCTCCTTTGGCACTGCACCATAGTAGAAACCCATATAATATGCAGCATCTCATCCCCTTTTCCCAACCTCTCTCTGTGCTACCATCATCTAACCTACACTTGTCGCCCTGCCTACCAGACATGCTATATCTCGCTCTGCTCTATAATCCTCTGCACATCTCCGTGCTAGGTCCCGCTCTATAGTCAAAGTTGCTATCTATGCTAACATCGCTACCGGCTCCTCTGAAGGATCCCCATGCTCCTTAATAATGGAAAACTTGCCACTATCCACCTGAGCCTGTAAAATATCTAGTGCTCTTTGTGCACTATCCCCCCGAGCAGTCTCTGCTACCATCTCCCCCTGTACCCTAGCCAGCTCTATCTATAAGCTACTTGTTGTAGCCTGACCAATTTCTAATACCCCTTGTAGCCTTTGGATCTCTTCTTGCACAATCACCTCGGTCACCCGAGATGTCGCTAGCAAGCCTTGTACCCTGCCTAGATCAGTCCAAAGACTATCTCTCTCTTCTATAATTATATCGTGAGTATCTTGGGCTACATAGCCCACTGGTGGTACCCATCCTGGTGGCCCCTGTGGCCCATATCCCTGTCCCAATGGCCCTTGTGGCCCCTGTCTCTATCTTAGTGGCCCTTGTGCCTATCCTAGTGGATCATGTCCCTGTACCTAAGCCCCTGGCACTATGGGAGGTTGCCTCCCTGCTGGTAACTCCACCTGTCATCTCCACCTCTGTGCTGCAACCCTAGGCCAGACTCTCCTCCCTCTAGCCCCTCCTCTACCTCCTCCATCCTCATCATCATCATCTCTATCCTGGCCCTCTCCATCTCGTCTGGCCCCAGGCTGCTCATCCTCCTACATGATCCCTGGTATTTTCAATCTTATTGGTCTATGAGAAGCCCACCACTGACCATATACTGGGACTACACCCACATCCTATAATGACTCCTGTGCTCTGATCCATGGGACCTCAATCATCCCCATAAATTATGCTTGTGTTATGTGGGGATTTACCCCCATCCCCCAGATACTCCCTCCCTCTTGGATCACTGGTGGATGTGGGAACCCATCTAGCACTGCCTCTTGTACCTGTCCCATCTGTCTCCATACCTTGGACGACATATATCTAGAGATCATGTATGTCATCCTCCCGATCAACCAGCAGTCGGTCTTAACAAACCTCATATAATATGAGTCATAAAATTCATCCTCTATGTAGTCGTCCTACTATGGGATCTTATGACCCCAGGCCTCACACCCTGCATAGGGTGCCCATTGTATGTCTCCCATCTCATCCAGTCTCTGTTGCTAGTAACTGACTAAATCTGTGGCCTCATAGCTAATAGGTGGCCTATATCTACATATGAACAGCTCATACACCACTCTAGTCTCTCTGTGCCTAATTGGTTGTATGACCGCAATAAGCTCCCACACCCATACAAGAAGAAGCGTACATTCCAGACCTAGTGCCCTACCCTTACGATAGGCGCACATATGCAGATCATAATAAAGATGGCTGAGAATGGTGTATCCCCAGTAGTACTAGTCTCCATCCTCCACCATGCTACTTAGAACCTGCACCCAACTGATAGGAAATGCGTTGCCTACATGATCAGGCATCAACTGTCCCCCAATCAAACTGACCAAGTATAAGGCCACCCGTCGTAACCGTGGCTCCATCGTCATTGCCCCCATCCAGGATATCCACTACCGTGTGGTCAGACAATCTACATACCTCTGCTTGAAAGCTATCTCCATGTATGGCTCTAAACCCTCGACGCAGTACTCAGGTATCAGCCCCCGAATAGGCACTCTGTAAATCCTCCACATGTTATGAAGGGTGATCGTCACTTCCCTTATCAAGAAGTGAAAGCTAAAAGTGGTACTATGCTACCTCTCAATCAGAGCAGACATGAGTGCATTATGTGCTTGTAGATGTGGCCAATGTCATACATGCACCAGCCCACATAATGTGACAATCCCCCACTCAGTTGTTGCACCACCTACATCATCATGGGGTAGCACTCACATGCTCAAAAGGTGATGGTATCCTCCTGCATCTAGCACACTCATGTCAGGCATCAAATAGCATTCTGGGGCATCGAAAAATGTCCCAGGCCCATTCAGGGCATCAAAAACTGCTCCTGGACCCTTGTCTTTCCTCTTTTTCCTCTTTTTTCTTCCATTTTTTGCGTCAATCCGCAGAGATGGTAGTTGACCCTCGTTGACGGTAGACTTTCATAGTTTCCAATCTGTGGAGCCAACAAATCTTTGTAGACACCAATCTACGGAGATGGCTATTTAAACTACCACATTTTTGCGATGCAGACAGCGGAGTTCTAACTCCGCCGTCTCCGCTGCTCATTTCTCTCTTCCTCTGCTCTCGCAGACGGATATTGGTCGATCTCCATCTGTGCAGATGTCGATCGTAGATTGGTCATCTGCGAGGACGGTGGTCTATGGATCTCCATCTGTGCAGACAGTGGTCAGGAAACCACCATCTATGTTGCGCACTAGCTTTTGGACACATTAATTATACCCTAAACACCTAAAAAGGCATTAAATGCATAATTGATTAGGAGGTGGTCGACTACTCACCCGTGGTCCCGCATCTGCTGGTCTCTAGTGGACCTAAATGCACTCTCTAAGTTGTGCTCATTCTTGCTGTGCTACCATCGCTCCTTTTTTCTTCTCTATTTTTGCTCTTTGTGAGTGAAAATGATTTGTCTATGGGCCCTGGTAGACTATTTATAGCCCCTTGGGACCTGTTTCTTCCATCCTTCTCCTCGTTCCCCATTTTGGTCGTCATTTTTCCTCTATTTTCTAGGACACGCCATGTAATTGATCTTTTTTCCCCATTTTTCTGCCTTTTTCTAGAAAATTTTATTAAAAATTTGTATTTTTCCTACTATTTTCTCGAGGAGGCACACTCCTCTCGCTCTCGCTGCCATAGGTTTTCCTGACCTCTCCGGGGCATCATATTTTCTTTTCTTTGACACAATGCCACTTTTGACGGCGCATCAAAGAGGGGCAAAATGTAGACATCTAAAATCATCCTTATATTAATTTAATTAATATTTCCATAATATTATAGTTAATTTTAATTAATTATATTTGTTATATTCTTCTATCTATTTAATTAAATTTATTTAATTAAATATGATTCACTTTCCTTAGTATTTAAATTTAATTTAAATACTACCCCCTTTGATGTATTAAATCTTATTTAATACATTATCCCTCATTAATCCTCTTTAAATAAATTTTTAATTTATTTATTCCTCCACATGACTTAAATTCTACTAAACCAAATTAATCTAAAATTTAAATTTAGATTAAGCTAATTTGAACCTAGATCGTACCCTAGTTCACATCACTCTAATTAACTAAGGTTAATTAGGCTAATTTTTTGATTCCTACACCAATTAGTCCTAATTATTTTCTAACACGTGTGAGCAAATTTTTAAAAATTGTCTTTTCCAAATAATCCTTATTTGGTGACAACAAATTTTCTTACACCTATGATGACACCTTCTTACGCTTTCTAAAAGTGTCTCATTGGTCAGAAACTCTTACATCCTCTTACACCTCTTACAAGATCCTTCACATGTGTACTTTAAGTACACTTTGATCCATCACATCCAAAGTTGCTCACATATGTGTGAGAAAAGTTGGCCTCTTGCATGGCTTATGTGTCCCTCATGTGGCACCTATGTGGATGCCACATGAGCTCCACCTCATCCAAGCCCTCTCTCTCCTCCAAAAAATCTATAAATAGAGGCCATTATCAAGAGCAAATCATCTCCTTTTATGCATTGTTATCATGTTAAAATAGCTCTATAATTGCATTAGTTCATGTTTTCAAATCTTAGCTCTTAGTTCATTTCATGTTTAATTCATAGTTGAATCTAGAAATCATATGTTAAGATAATGGCAAATGAATCTAGTCTTGTTTACTCTTGCATATCATCCTAGTGTAATAATTGTATTTTCATCATCATCTTGGTGAATAACTTGAGACAAATTCTTCATACTTGTTCTTGAGTTCTTCATCACATCCATTAGTTTGCATTGTAGGTTTCAATCCATAGCATGCAAGAAATCAAGTGGGATTAGTACATTGTGTTAGGAGAGCACACCCACAAACCTTCTCTAAGATCAAATCAACAAGGCATTGGGTGCCCTTGTTTAGCTCATCAAAGGTTATGATGGAGTCTCTTATTTTTGTAGTATGCTTTAGATATGTTAATGTAGTTTATTGATGTATATCTCTAATGTTTACATGTCTGAGCGTGCTCCCAACAGGTAGGTTTCCAGCATATACAAAAAGTATGTGAAGTCATCCTTCTACACTTTAGGTTCTGCAAAATCAAGGAGGGACACCCTTTAATCCCTTCAATATTCTATTTTGCATTAATCCACCAGTAATCTCACATAGGCTCAACACAACCGGGAGATACTAGGTAACTAGCAATCACCCATTGAATGTCAACCATGAAGTGGAGCATGAGATTGATAGAACACAACCACCACATAAAACATAGGATATATCAGAGTTTATATTTAATTTGCAGAACATAACCAAACCCACCAGATATGCATCAATATGGAAATACTAATCTCTAATCAGTTCCTTATCCATTGGGAAATATTCCAAAGAAAACATAATACAGAATAATCAACTACTGTCAATGGTTCTAAGCCATAAATATAATCAATCCAGACCAATACTGCTTACAACAAATCCTTATGCAGACCAGATGAACTTATGTCATGTCCATAACATCATTTAATATGATCTTAGATCAGAACTAAGGACAAATAACATATACATAGATGAATCCATGCAATGTATCATGAGATTCATAATGCAAAACAAAAACACTAAGGAGAGATTTGAATCTAGAAATTTTGTATTTAGTGTGAGGAATCACATTGTTGTGTACAATTTGCCTCAGAAAAAACCACTTCAATAATATGAAAAAGACCAAAGAAATCTTCTATTCTATCTGATAACAAAAATAGTATAATGAAAGAACTATATTTCTATGAAACCAACTGAAACTTGAACCTCTTGGAGTTAAGCACAACTAAAACTCTCAGTGGGGACCAAGAATTTGGAACCCCTATTCTGAGAAGAAAGCATAAATAAAAGGAGAAAAATCAGAATCATTCCTTGACAGCCATGTGTCTCTTCCCTCTAAAAACTTCTAATTTTTCCAAATATCTTCCCCTTGAATCTAAACAAATCAGCTCCCTTTTCAACTGATTTGGAACGGCTTGGAAAATATCTCTCATCTTTTTAGAACTAAAATATGATTTTCTTCACAAATATCCTCCTTGATCTGTCTTTTCAAACTGCCTCAAAAAATCTCCCGTGAAAGCCTATTCGTGTTTGAAGATAAGCATATTTTCAATATTTTAGAAACATTCTAATATCTCTTGTGCATATTAAAATTTCATATTTAAGTGCATGTTATTGACTTGAATTTTCTCTACATTTTATGCATATTTCTGCACTTTAATTTTCTTATGAAAACCATGTAGTTAATGCCTCTGTGCAATTTTTTGAATAACACTAACTTTGCTACTATAGGCCTTTATTATGCATTTTTATTATATTTTTTCACAAACTGTCTAGATTGTACCTAAACATGCCACTTGTCACCCTCTAACTGGCTTTGCAAGTCCACTTGGGTCCCTGTGTCATCTGCCTTATCCTCTCTGCCCGAGCCCGTCACCTGGTGTGACACCACATGTTGGCTGGGTGTGATCCCTTGATGAGGTGATCTTGATCTCTTTCCCTTTGAGGAATCATGCCAGCTATTGATTTACCACCTTGGGATTTTCACCCATTTGAAATGCCTCTCATGTGCACCCACCATGTCACAGCCATCTAGTCTTCCCTATTGTCAGCCCCGCCACGTGTCGCACAGGTGCAATGTCTCAATGAGATGATCTTGATCATCTTTCGACCAAGAAATTGCGCCTACCATCGATCATGATTTGTTGCCTCATACCACATCACCTACCATGTTATCTCTATGGGCCCCACCAAAACCAGTTTGTTTTCCTTTGAGGTTGCAACTGAGCATTCAAAATATGTTTTCCTTCAACTATGTCATGAGCATACTCTACGATTGCCAAGCAATCAGTAGCCAACAATACCTCTCACTTAACTTCATGATCTACTATGAGCACTTTTCAATATAAACATTGGATATTTCCTCCACCCCACCAATGTGGGACTAAATTTCTTCAAGCTTAAAGCTTTATTGGTCCTACGCATTTGAAAATACATATGCCTACAATTTTGGTCAACCATAGTCAGCACACCCCAAAGCCCAATGCCTATGGTTTTCCATGTCTTTCACTTCATATAACCACTCTAGCACTTTTCTAAATAAACATTTACAAATGTCGAGGCCCAGTGAATGTGGGAAAAAAAATCTTAAAACATCCTTAAAAATTTGCATAGACTCAGACACAGAATCATGTGCAGACTTTACCTTGTTTATTTCACAGACTTCCACCTCTATGCATTGCGCAAGATTTTTTTTTAAGTTTCCAAATCCTTTTACTAAAAATTTTGTGCAACATTAATCCATTACCCATGCAACCTCCTTTCTTCTACTCCTCTACGTAGACTTCACTTTTATTACCTTTGCAGGCTTTAGAGGATTTACAACTAGCAAATGCATTTGGTTTAATGTTCTTTAAAGTCTTTTCCAATGCGCAAGCCTCCAAATTTTCACTCAAGTGTAGGCTATTTCTTTACTCCTCTGCGCAGACTTCACTTCATTTCCCATGCATCCTCCTCTATTACCATTTGTAGCCTCCTTTCTTCTATCCGCAACCTTCCTTGGTAAAATGTTATGGTATTTGGGTTGCTTTAAACTTTTTAAAATCATTCAAAGTTTAGAACGCAACTCTCCTATTTGCATTTTCACAACTTCTATTTTCTTCTTCACCGGCGCAACACACCTACTCATCTGCCAATATGCATTTGAATGAAATTTCTTTAAATGTCTTTTTACATGTTTGTTGGCCTCGTCCATCTTTAGCGCAACCTTCATGTTTTCAAGGGAGGTTTGTAAAGTTTTGTCTTGTATGTTGTCCTCCCTCTACACAATGTGTAGAGTTTTCTTATTTCGCAGACTTCCTCATGTTCATACTGTAGAAGCTCTACTTTTACACCTGCCAATGACATTGGCTTGAAATATTTTGAATTTTTTGGTTTTGCCTTCATGTGCTGGTCACCATTCATTACACATCCTTTACCAAACATTGCACATGCCTCTGTTGTTGTTAAGACATTTTGTGTAGACTCCATGTTTCCACTTGGCACGCGTAGGAAGGATACTACAAAGGTTGTGGGGTTCTGGATAAAACAATTCAACTAACTTTTTGATGCCTCTCTGATATTAGCAAAAGACATGCATGTGCATGAGTTACTCTTTACAACCCTCATCTATATTTAATGATAAAATCCCTGCATGGAGGACCTGATATGGACATCCACTAGGGATATCTGAGTAACTTCATTAAAAAACCTAGCCACTTCAAGATAGCTCAATTTTTCTATTTTATGATGATTTAAAACCATAACATACTTTAGAACCATATTAATTGAGCATTTAAACGACGTAATAAACATTGGATCCTTGATATATTAGTTTGCATATCAGCATTTTAAAATTGATTTTCACCTCCAATTACCCAAACTTGGCTTTTAGTGAAGCCAGACCATAAAGCATCAAATTAGCAATCATAACAATCCATCCTTTATACCTCTGCAACCTAACCACATAAACAACAACTGGCCTTAAAAACTGATCAGACCATCTCTTAGAAACATGCAGTGCAGAACATATACTCATTTCCAACATTTGAATACAAGCACAAAATGGATTAAAAAAACACCTTCATCTTTGAGTGATACTTATGTTGAAATTTGACCACTTTGTTATTGTTATACAACTGAGAATTAAAAACAGAATAAGCTGGATTTGGATTAGCCCTTCTAAAAATAGGATACTATGTCTTGAGGCCTTATAACTGCATGTGGGAGTACATTTACACACAAAGAGTAAAGATCCACAACTACCATCCCAAAACTACCAATTAATACAATGATATCATCCTCTGAAAGTGATTATTCTACAACTCTAATTTTCTCCACGTTGGCAATCTACATAAATTGCCTTTGGATTTGCCCTTGAAAAGCTATTAAATTATGTCCTGAGGCTCGATCCTTGATCTCGGTAGTACAATGATATATAGAGAGAATAAGGAGTCAACTAATACGCCTCATGATCTGAAACCCTAGGTATAGATTCACTTACATATAGACAAAAAAAAAATTCAATTATCTTGTTGTGATCATCAACTTGTCAATCAATATGAATCCCCAAAGTCAACCTCTTACCAACTGTCTAATTTCAAGATCAGTAAAATTGCATAAACTTGATTTGGAAACGACTGAGAAAACTAACCAAATGGATTGGCCCGAGTCTAAAAATATTCTTGGGGGAACCTTTTCATAATTAAAATATCAGGGAGCATTCAATTTTATATTAAATTTAATCGAGTACACATTGTGGAACCTCAAAGCAGGGCATTCAGTAATTCTGCAAATTACACTCTGAGAATCAGAATTAATTGTAAACAAAATGGCTTGGGAAAGCCTATCATATAACCTCACATGGATCTGAAAATGGAAATGGGGATTCTCTCTCATGACTAAAACACCTCTAAATAATCCTTATGTCATGATTCTTAATCTGGCCAAAGATACAAGCCTGCAAAGTAGCTCATTTGATAAAATCAAGAAATGTGGAAAGTGCAGATTTAGGTAAACACCCCGAAATGCCAATCTTCAAAACAAATCAAATCTGACATATCAAAGTTTTAACCCACTATATTTACTCCATGACAAGTGGTTCATATGTTCCCCAAGCGGTATCTCATGAAAATTATCAGGTCTCTTTTTACTTGCACTCCAAGTAGGCCTCTTCAAAAAGCTTTTTAGGGGTACTCACCTTGCATTAGAGAAAATTTTTAACTGGTCACTCTAAATTTATCCAAAATTTGAGAATACCAACATTGGATCTTTCTAGGGATGCATTCCCCATGCGGGCATGTATAGAATCTAGAATCTCTAGGTTGCGTATACCACTCAAAAAAATCAGACTACTTCTCTTGATCTCCAAAAATCAGGTTCCTTATTGAAAAGACAAAACACCAAACACACAACTGAAAGAAAAGTGGCTATACAACATGTACATTATTTACAAATGGCCCTAAACAATCAAACTAAACTCAACATTTACCTCTTTGGAATATTAGATTTTCATTTCCATAGATCAGAGGTAAACTAAAATCACCACTGGCATATGCCTAATCAATCATGCTGCAATTTCTTATTAGCAAAGCATATACAAAAAAATCAGCATTCTCACTATTATTATGTGCCTGGAAAACACCAAGGTATTGATAGTGTTAATCACTATATAACACAAAGTTGTTACATTCCTTACAACCATTGACAAGCTAAGAAGAAAAACATTGCAATACAATACAATGGCTGCAATCAAACATATTTTGGACATTAGCTTGCACAAAAGAATGAATCATAGTCATAATGGAAACTTGCAAACTATCCAAATAAAAACTAAATTGGAAGCTCATCATATGCATTGGAAAAAATTTCATAAAACCAATGTGTTGATTCCTCTTTCCTCTTTCTTACATGTGTTCTTTAAAACAAGATGGCTTCATCTTTGATTCTTTGATGAAATAATGTGCCACAATATTGTTATTAATTTATTCAAGATGTGTTGAATAAGTTTCAGATCTAGGTAGTATATCTTGATCCATTGACATGGGACAATCCATTGTACTATTTATTAACAATACATCTTATCATTCACAAAGTTTTATCCAACAATGTAATCATCTATTTCACATAACAATATACTTCTGATTTTGATGACTGAAATTTGTAAAACAAGATGTATGACAAAAACTTTAGATCTATTTTCCTTCTTTTAGTGACTTCTTCACCTAGTAAGGAACCAAATTATCTCAGAAAACTTTGAGGAATACCTTGGTAAATTCTCTTGTTGTTACATCATTCTTTATTTCTTTCTGAATTGGTCATAGACAAGTTGAGATTTACACAAAGATAGCAGACTTTCAACAAATCAATAGGATTTGACACACTTTTTCACAAAGATGTCAGTCAAAGCTTTTTTCAACAATAACAAAAACCAGGCTGATGGCTTAGATCTGAAAAATATTCAAATTTTCAAACATTTATAACTCTATCCTCAAATGGATATGGCAAAAAATGACTGGATTTATAAATAAGCATGCCAGTAGTCTAGCTCAACTTGATAAACCTGTGTTATTTATGACAATATAATACCAAAGATTCTTTGAAATTTTAGCAAGATTTTTTACATCTCTATCTAGCAGAGTCACCATTTTATTGGTGGTTTTTTATGCTAAAATAACTAAATAGCAACCTTTTCACTTTCTGACAGATTTTGAAGAGCATCCAACTCCCAGTATTCAAAAAATACTGAAAATTACCAACTAACAAGGATGTAGATCCATCCTTCTACGCTTTAGGTTCTACAAAACCAAGGGGTGGGACACCCTTTAATGCCTTCAATATTTAGTTTGGCATTAATATAGTAGGGATCTCAAATAGGCTCAACACAACCAGGAGATACTAGGTAACTGGTTAATCACCCATTCAATGTCAACCATGAAGTGGAGCATGAGATTGATATATCACAACCACATAAAAAAAAGGATATATCAGAGTTTATATTTAAGTTGCAGAACATAGCCAAACCCACCAGATATGCATCAATATGGAAATACTATTCTCTAATCAATGCCTTATCCATTGGGCAATATCCAAAGCAAACACAATACACAACAATCAACTGTTGTCAATGATTCTACGCCATAAATATAATCAATCAAGACCAATACTACTTACAACAAATCCTTATGCAGACCAGATGAACTTATGTCATATCAATAGCATCATTTAATCTGATCCTAGATAAGAACTAGGGACTAATAACATATACATAGATGGATCCATGAAATGAATTGGGAGATTCATAACCCAAAATAAAAACACTGAGGAGAGATTTGAATCTAGAACTTTTCTATTAAGTGTGAGGAATCACACTGTTGTGTACAATTTGCCTTAGAAAAAACCACTTCAATAATATTCAAAAGACTAAAGAAAACTTCTATTCTATTTGATAATAAAACTAGTACAATGAAATAACTATATTCCTATGGAACCAACTAAAACTGGAACCTCCTAGAGTTAAGCATAGCTGAAACTCTTTGTAGAGACCAAGAATTTGGAACCCCTATTCTGAGAAGAAGATGAAAAGTATAGATAGAAGGAGAAAACTCAGAATCATTCCTTGACTGCCATGTGTCTCTTCCCTCCAAAAACTTCTAATTTTGCCAAATATCTTCCCCTTGAATTTGAACAAATTTTCTCCCTTTTCAACTGACTTGGAACGACTTGACAAATATCTCCCAACTTTTTAGAACTAAAATCTGATTTTCTTCACAAATATCTTCCTTTCTCTCTCTTTGCAAACTGCCTCAAAAACCCTCTCATGAAAGCCTATTCATGTTTAAAGATAAGCATACTTTCAATGTTTTAGAAACATTATATTATCTCTTGTGCAGATTAAAATTTCATATTTTTGTGCATGTTATTTACTTATATTTTCTCAACATTTTATGCATATTTCTGCAATTTAATTTTCTTATGAAAACCATCTAGTTAATGCCTTAGTGCAATTTTTTGAATAACACTAACTTTGGTACTATAGGCCTTTATTCTGCATTTTTATTATTTTTTTGCATAGACTACCTAGATTGTACCAGAACGTGCCACTTTTCACCATTTGAATGGCTCTAAAAGTCCACCTGGGCCCCTGTGTCATCTGCCTTATCCTCTCTGCCTGGGCCTGCCATCTGGTGCAGCGCCACATGTCAGCTAGGTGTGATCCCTTGATGAGATGATCTTGATCTCTTGCCTTTTGAGGCATTGCGCCAGCTGTTGATTTTTCCACCTCAGGATTCATGCCCCATCTGAAATTCCTCTCCTACATGCCCACTACATCAATGACATTTGGTCTGCCCTATTGTTGGCCCCGCCACGTGTCACACAGGCGCAATGCCTCAATAAGATGATCTTGATCATCTTTTGGCCAAGGCATTGCGCCTACCATTGATCTCTTGCACCTTGGGATCTGTACATCATTTTCTTCCTCATATACCATATCACCTGTCATGTCATCTCTATGGGCCCCACCAAAACCAGTTTGTTTTCCTCTAAGGTCACCACCATGCGAGGCACAGTCGCCAAGGAGCTCCATCAAGCGCATCGCCTAGAGAATCCTTCTCTTCTCTTCACATTAGTATGTAAGTGTTGTAGAATTTAAACACTGGTTATCTCCCTTTTCCCATCAATGTGGGACTAAATCCTACAATTTTTTTAAAGTCTTTGCACATGAGCATTCAAAATATGTTTTCCTTCAACTACGTCGTGGGCATCCTCCAAGATTTCCAAGCACTGAGCGGCCACCAAGATCTCTTGCTTTACTTCATTATATACTGCGAGAACTTTTTAATATAACCATTGGATATTTCCTCTACCCCACCAATGTGGGACTAAATTTCTTCAATCTTCAATCTTTATTGCTCCTGCGCATTTGAAAAGACATAAGCCTACAGCTCTGGTCAACCATAGTCAACACACCTCAAAGTGTAATGCCTATGGGATTTCATGCATTTCACTTCATATACCCACTCTAGAAATCTACTAAATAAACATTTATAAATAATGAGGCCCAATGAATGTGGGACAAAAATCTTAAAACATCCTTAAAAGTTTGCGTAGACTCAGACACAAAATCATGTGTAGGCTCTACTCCACACAACCAAACATGCATAAACTTTACCTTATTTATTTTGCAAACTTGCACCTCCATGCATCCGGGATTTTTTTTTAAGTTTCCAAATCCTTTTACTAAGACTCATGCGCAACATTACTCCATTCCCCACGCAACCTCCTTTCTTCTACTCCTCTGGGCAAACTTCAGTTTTATTATCAATGCTGGTTTTGGAGGATTTACAGCTTGCAAATACATTTTTTTGAATGTTCTTTAAAGTCTTTACCAATGTGTAAGCCTCCAAATTTTCACTCTAGCGCTGGCTATTTATTTACTCCTCTACGCAGACTTCACTCTATTTCCCACGCAACCTCCTCTCTTACCATTTGCAGCCTCCTTTCTTCTATTTGCAACCTTCATTTGTAAAAGGTTATGGTATTTGGCTTGCTTTAAAGTTTTAAAAATCTTTCAAAGTTTAGAATGCAACTCTCCTCTTTTTATTTGTGCAACATCTCCTTTCTTCTTCATCGGTGCAACACACCTACTCATCTCCCAATATGCATTTGAATGAAATTTCTTCAAATATCTCTTTACATGTTTGTTGGCCTCCTCCATCTTTAGCGCAACCTTCATGTTTTCTAGGGAGATTTATAAAGTTTTATCTTGTATGTTGTCCTGACTCTACACAATGCATAGACTTTTCTTATTTCACAGACCTCCTCATGTTCATACTATGTAGGCTCTACTTTTACACCTGCCAATGACATTGGCTTGAAAGCTTTTGATGTTTTGGGTTTTTCCTTCACACGCTGGCCACCATTCATTACAGATCCTTTACCAAACATTGTGCAGGCCTCTATTGTTGTTATTACCTTCTGTGCAGACTCCTTGTTTCCACTTGGCATGCGCAGGGAGGATACTACAGAGGTTGTGGGGTTTTGGATAAACCAATTTAATTAAATTTTTGATGCCTCTCTGATATTAGCAAAATATATGCATGTGCATGAGTTACTCTTTGCAACCCTCATCTACATAAAATGACAAATCCCTGCATGAAGGACCCTATATGGACATCCACTAGGGATATCCCAGTAAATTCATTGAAAAACCTAGCCACTTCAAGATAGCTCAAGTTTTCTATTTTAAGATGATTTAAAATAATAACATACTTTACAACTATATTAACTGAACATTTAAACAGTATAATAAATTATGGATCCATGAGATCTTGGTTTGCATATCAGTATTTGTAAAATTCATTTTCACCTCCAATTACCCAAACTTGGGCTTTAGTGAAGCCATACCATAAAGCATCAAATTGGAAATCATAACAATCCATCCTTTATACCTTTGCAAATTGACCACATAAACAACAATTGACCTCTGAAACTGGCCTTAAAAACTGATTACACCATCTCCTAGAAACATGCAATCTGGAACATGTACTCACTTCCAACATGTGAATACAAGCTCAAAATGGATTTGACAAATACCTTCAGCTCTGAGAGATACTTATGTTGAAAGTTGACCACTTCGTTATTGTTATACAACTAAGAATTGAAAACTGAATAACTTGGATTTGGATTAGCCCTTCTAAAAATAGGAAACTATGTCTTGAGGCCTTATCACTGCATTTACACACAAAGAGTATAGATCCACAACTGGAATCACAAAACCAACTTTTGATACAATGATATCATCCTCTGAAAGTGACTATTCTGCAATTCTAATTCTATCAACATTGGCAATCTGCATAAATTGACTTTGGATTTTCCCTTGAAAAGATATAAAATTATGTCCTAAGGCTTGATCCTTGATCCTAGTAGTACACTGATACATAGAGAGCATTAGTATTCAACTCACTTGTTAAATTTTTCATCAGGCACCAAAGTGTTAACCCTCAAAGTTGATCCCTTAGAGAGAATCATTGTTGTGCAGATTTGAAATTTGAATAAGTCTGGTTTGGATATGGCCTCACAAACCTATCATATGAACATCTGATGATCTGAAACCCTGGGTATAGATTCACTTACATACAGAGTAAACAAATTTTTAATTATTTTTTTCTAATCATTAACTGGTCAATCAATATGAATCCCCAAAGTTGGCCTCTTACCAACTGTCTGATTTCAAGATCAGTAAAATTGCATAAACTTGATTTGGAAAAGGCTGAACAAACTAATCAAATGGATTGGCCTGGGTCTGAAAATATTCATGGCAGAACCTTTTCCTAATTAAAATATATGGGAGCATTCAATTTTCCATGAAATTCAACCGATTACACATTGTGGAACCTCAAAGTAGGGCATTCAGTAATTCTGAAAATTACACTCTGAGAATCAGAATTAATTGTAAGCAAAATGGATTAGGCAAACCTATCATATGAACTCACATGGATCTGAAAATGGAAATGGAGATTCTCTCTCATATATGCATACAACACCTCAGAATAATACTTATGTCATGAGTCTTAATCCAGCCAAAGATACAAGCCTGCAAAGTAGGTCATTTAATAAAATCAAGAAATGTGCAAAATGCATATTTAGGTAAACACCTCCGAATGGATATCTTCAAAACACATCAATTCTAACATTTGAAAGCTGTAATCCACTATATTTACTCCATGATAGGTGGTGCATATGTTCTACAAGCGGTATCTCATAAAAATTATCAGGTCTCTTTTTACTTGCACTCTGAGTGGGCCTCTTCAAAAACCTTTTTAGGGGTACTCACCTGGCCTTAAGAGAAAATTTTTAATTGGTCACTCCAAATTTATCCAAAATTTGAGAGTACCAGCACTATGTTTAATTTTGTATTGTAAAATTAAACTAATATAAAAAAATATTGTATATAAATCTTATATAAATTATTAGGATGTGAGAAGTTGTATTTAATGATGCGAGACGTATTTAATGAAAGCTTAGATAATTTACTAACATTTATGTGAATATGTCCCTCATATACTTATTATACAAAACACAAATTAGATTAGATGAACCAAAAACATATAGAAATAAATAGATATTCAATTTTCACACTTACAATTACATAAGAGAACAACTCTTCAATATTTAATTCACTTCACTCTTAAAAACTTAGCATTTAACATAATTCTTGTTATATATTTTTTTCAGTAATTATAAATTTGATCAAATGTATGTCATATACAATATTTCAAAACACGTTGACAAGACAGTGTGGATGCTCATAAATTCATAGCACAAATTTGAGTTTCAAAAGGGACTAAATTGATTCAAATTTTCATTAATGAAAGGTATTCAATTCCTAGCTAGTCATAGTCCCCTCTGCCAAGACATCTATTCATGAGAGACCAATTTTTAAGGCAGTTTGTCTATTTCGTTTAAAATATAAATGTTGACAGTGATATTTATTGTAGCAACAATATAATTAAATTCATGTTAGACTTATATACAAGAATTCATACCTTTTGAAAATTCCAATTCCATCTGATTCATAACTCCACTTACAAACATTATTTCAGATATTTTCAAAAACCCAATACCATCTAATTCATAATTCCACTTAAAAACATGTATGTGCTTGCTTGATGACATGTAACTAATTGAATGTTTGAAGATGTTAAGTTGATCACTGAAATGTAGGAAGATAATACAAGACATCAAATCAGTTAATGGATTGTATTGTCATTGATGTCAACTTGATATAATCTAATTGGTTATAATCAAAGTGCCAAAAACTTTATAGAATCAAAATGAGAAAGATTATGCTTTCAACAATGCATAAAAGACAAGCATTCACTAAGTGACTTCAAACACTAACGGTTAGTGGAACCTGATAGACATAAATCACCAAAAGTCAAGTCACAATGATGCCCGAGAAAAGAAACCAACAAGCATTACCGAAGAGAAAAATCACATGCATTACCGATGGCCAAAATTAGAGTGTTAACCGATGAGCATAACTTTGCAGTGAAGCCCAAAGGATAGACAACCCTGATAGACAGACAACCCCAATGAAGAAGTCCAATGAGAACTGGAGTGTTGACCAAAGCTATCGAAGAATTAAAACACTGAAGTTAACTGGAGTTTGGAAAAAACAAAAATATCTAGTTAGCAGAGCAAAATATAGACTTAACTGGTAGTTATCATTATTTTCATCGACAAGATAAAGCTAGAGATAAGTAAAGGACTTAAAGATGTTTTGTCCATTTGGAAAGAAGATTTCTATGAGATAAATTGGAGTTATGCTTTATATCAGGATTGGCTAAAATTATAGATCACGCCAAGATCAAGAAAATCAAGAACCTATAAACGGTGATATCATGTCTATAAAGGGAGAAATTAATTCATTATGAAATAAGGGGAGTGAATGAAAAAGAGGATGTTGAAGAGAAATTGATGAAGAACAATTTCATACAGTCCTGGTCAATCAAGCTAAGGAAAGAGATAAAGATTTCTACATACACTGAGCAACAGAGCATAGCATCACCGAGCATAAACAAAAAGTGGAGCAAAGGTATTGAAAAGATATATTGATCAGATTTTTTGAATGAGCTTACAATAGATCTAGAAATCTGCAAATATAAGTTGTATATGTGAACAGATCATATTGTTTCAGTTTAACCATTGATTCATAAAGTCTCTTAGCATAGCATGATTTAAAGATCCTTTCTATATTGAGATACATCACAAGGAGTATCAAAAAATTTGATCACGAAGACAGCATGAGATGCCAGATACCATTTGACAAACCAGAAGAGTTTGGACAAGGAAGGTAGCATAGAGATGTCTGATATCAAGGAAAAAACTAATCTTTTAAATCCTTTAACAAGGTCACACCTAATAGTGTGTTTGTAACCTTTAACAAGGTTGGCTCTTCACAGAGATCACTTCAGAAAAGTAAAATTTTGGGTTACCAGTCCCATGTGTTTTTTCCCTTAATAGGGTTTCCATGTTAAAAATCCATGTGTCAATGTGTTTATGAGTCATTACTTTAGTGTTTTGCATTACATATAACTAATCTGGATTGATCGGTATACACTAATTTATTTACAGTCATTCGGTAAATTGAAAGATTGCTATTCGGTAAACATAGAGAATAAGGTTTAACAAAGCACTCTGAGCACTAGTTATTAAATAAGTATATTTGAAGGCATTCATCTTGTTGGACTGAAGATAGCTAGAGGCTTAATATTGTGGTACTAAGTTTTTGGGTTGATTAATTGGAATATTTTTTACGCCACTGATTCACCCCCCCTCCCCCCTCTTAGTTATTACTAACAATTGGTATCAGAGATTGTGTGCTTAGAAAGGGAGTTTAATAGCTCAAGAAAAATATCACAAGATGAACAAACAAGATGTGCCCAAGATGAATAAAGACAAATTTACATCATGGAAAAGCAAAATAAGACTCCACCTATCAGGTATTGGTAATGATGTTACTCAATACCTTGATACTGAATATGTGTTGCCTACAAGACCCAATACTCTTGAGAAATTAAGAGAAAAGAATGAGAATAATTGCATGATGATAGAACTTGCATCATCACTCTCTAATGTTGAGTTTGAAGATCTCAAAACCTTCACCTCTGCAAAGAAAATGTGGGATAAGTTGAAGCTGGTACATGGAGGAGATGCTAATGTACTAAGATCCAAGGCAGAAAGCCTAAGAGGGAGGTTTGATGACCTAAGGATGAAAGAAGGAGAAAATATCACTCAAAGTTGCAGAATCAAAGCGGTAGTCAATTCTATCCAAGGAGTTGGAGGTGTACTTGAAGAGGAGACAGTGGTAAGTAAAATATTAAGAACCTTATTGCCTGTATATACTATTAGAGTTTCTTATATTCAATAAATGAGAGTAGTTGCAAACAATACAGTTACTCTAGATAGTCTGAATGGTAGACTGATTTCATTTGAGATGAATAACTTTGATAATAGTGTCTTACCATCTATACAATCTGCATTCAAATCTTCTTTGAAAATAAGTAAGTCAAGTCATAGACATGCTAATATAAATGATAGTGAAAGTGATAATGAGGATCAATGACTTGATAAGATTGAAGAACTAATGGAAAGAAGACTACAGAGAGGCAAAGGTAGATACAAAGGTAAATTACCACTTATATGTTTCAATTGTAAAGAGGTTGGACACTTTGTTGGAAGATGTCCAAACAGAAGAAAAGATGACAGAATTAATGATAGAACATATGAGAAAAAGTTTGATAGAGGTGATAATAGAGATTACCGAAGCAACTAACAATCTGAAAGAAGAGATAACTAAGACTACAAGGACAATGGAAAGAAAGCTTTTTACCTAGCTGAGGATAGAGCTAATGATACTGACACTGAATCTGAGGAAGACATTGAGATGGTATTTGTAGCCATGAAGGATGACTCAAACAAAGAAGAATAAAGGTATGTAGAAAGTGCACTCATATCTAAGGTTATTAAGAATGATGTCTAGATCATAGATAGTGAGTTTAGATAGTGGCTAAACTCACCACTTGACTAGTGATAAGAAAAAGTTTGAAACTTTTGAATACTATAATAGTGGTTCAGTAAGAATGGGTAATGACACACCTTGTCCAGTTGAAGGTAAAGGAAACATAATTTTGAATAACCTATTCAAATGTGAAAATGCTTACTAGGTCAAAGGACTGAATTATAATCTATTAAGTGTTTCATAGCTAAACAATATAGGTCACCAAGTAGCATTTGAAAATAAGAAGGCAAAGATATTCAATGAATCAGGAAGGTTGATCGGAAATGGTGAGCAAACAAAAGGTAACCTTTTCTATCTTGATGACATTAACACAACTTGTTTGATGGATAGAATGAAGAGATATGGTTGTGGCACAAAAGACTATGTCATGTGAATTTTGACAACATGATAAAGATAAGCAATAAAATATATGTTAGAGGCTTACCGAGCATGACAAAGCCCAAGCATATCATGTGTAAGAACTCTCAAAAAGGTAAGATGACAAAGTCTAGTTTCAAGAATAAAATCCATACATCTAATGCAATTATAGAATTAGTCCATACTGATCTATGTGGACCCATGAGGACAAATATTTACTATGGAGATAGGTATTTCATTCTCTTTGTTGATGATTATTCTAGAATGATGACAGTTATGTTCTTAAAAGATAAATCAAAAGCATTCAAGATGTTTAAATTGTATAAGGCTACGGTAGAAAAAAATTTGATAAGAAATTGAAATGCTTAAGGTCAAATAGAAGAGGGGAATTTATTTCAGATGAATTCACTAACTATTGCAATGATCTTAGAATTAAAAGACAGGTTTCTACATCGAGAACAACATAGCAAAATGGAATTGCTAAAAGGAGAAACAGATCAATTATTGACTTTGAAAGAATATTAATGATTGAGAAGAGAATCACTCAAAATTTCTAGAGGGAAGCTGTCAGTACTTTTGTCTACACATTGAACAAAGTACAATTGAAGAAGGACACAAAGAAGACACCCTATGAACTTTGGTATGGTTACACAGCCAATGTAAGTTACTTCAGAATTTTTGGTAGTCAATGTTATATTTTGAAGGATGATTGAAATGTAAATCTTGACTCCAAAAGTGATGAAGGTATCTTTCTAGGGTATTCCACCAAAAGCAAGGCTTATAAATGTCTTAACAAGTCATTTAACAAGATAATTGAAAGTGCAAATGTGAAAATAGATGAATTTGCAGAAAAGAATGATAAGGAAAGAAGAAAAGAGTTGGAGGACTACAATAGGTTTGTTTATACCGAACCTAACACTCTACCCGAGCAACAATGTATCACTCCCAAGAAATAGAACATTGCACTTAAGCATCAGGCTACAATTACCGAAAATCAAGATAATACTCAAGATGATGTACCAAGCGATGGAGATCAGAATCAAGGTCAAGAAGATGATCAAAATGATGGAAAAAGAGCTGAACCCAAACTTGCCAAGTATGTCAGAAGATATCATCCACAGGATCAAACCATAGGAGACAAGAAGGTTGGAATGAGAACAATAAGTCACTGAACACTAGATGTTTACTTTGTGATTTTGAGCCTAAATCTGTTAACACTGCACTTGAAAATGAAGAATGGTAAGTGATATGAATGAAGAAATAGAACAGATAGAGAAGAATAGTATATGGACACTAGTACCAAAACCAGATGACAAGAATGTCATCGGTACCAAATGGATATTCAGAAACAAGCTGAATGAGAATGGATAAGTCACAAGAAACAAAGCAACATTCGTACGGAAGGGGTATGCACAAGAAGAAGGTATTGATAATGGTAAAACCTTTGCACCTATTGCTAGACTAGAAGGAGTTAGAATCTTACTTTCTTATGCTGCATTCAAAGGATTCAAGGTATACTAGATGGATGTTAGTAATAACTGAGAGGGGGGCAAATCAGTGGCCTGAAAAATTTATCCTTCAAACTTAACCACCAATCTATAAATCTCAAGTTATTATCTTCCTACAAGATGCATGCCATGAAATACTAATAATCATTAATTGTCTATCAGTTTTCTTTGTCATTCCTTATTCTATCTTTGATTACCGATAAGCAGTATAACTATTTATCGAAACTCAGCAAATAAGCAGAGTATACTGATCAAACCAGAGTTAGCTATCTAAGATGTAAAACGGTAAAGAAATGAATCATACACACATAACACATGAATTTTTAACATGGAAGCCCTGTTAGGGGAAAAAACCACTGGGACCAGTACCCCAAATTTTTCACTCTTCTAAAGTGAGCCATGTTAGGAGCCAACCATGTTAAAGGTTACAAACACATTGTTAAGTGCGACCTTGTTAGAGTATTTTACACATATAGGTTGTCACTTAGTATCAGACATCTAATGCTGCCAGCCTTGAATCAGTCTCTCTCTCTTAAACTATCAATAGGTATCGGGTATATCCAATGCTACTTTCATGAATCAACCTTTTTTGCACTCCTTGGGATGTACCTCAATATATAGAAGACTGTTAAGTCCTGCTCAGTTAAGAGACTTGATGCTTCAATGGTTAAAATTAAACATTATGACTTGTTCATATTGCAACTTAAATTGCAGATTTTTAGATCTATTTAAGTACATTACCTCTCTGACCAATGTATCAATTCAATCCTTGTGCTCCATACTTTATGCTCTATGATGTTGTGCTCATTGTTCATCGGTGTCTGCAAAATTCCTTAGCTCTTCCTTCAGCTTGTTTGATCAAAACTGCATGAAGTTATTCTTCATCAATTTCTCTTCAGCATCCTCTTTTTATTCACTCCCCTGTATCCCCTTTTTTGTAAATAAATTAAGCTTGTCTCTTATATAAACACAATATTCCTTGTTTCTTGGTTCTTGATTCTTGATTCTTGGCGTGATAAACAATCTAGCTAATTAGATTTAAAGTATAACTCCTGATTTGTCTCATAGATATCTTCTTGCCAACTATACAAATCAGCTTTAAATCTATCACTTATCTCTGGTCAAATAAAACAAAGTAGATAACCAATTAAGTCTATATTTAGCTCTGCCAGATAGATATTTTGTCATTTTCTAAACTCTTTGATATGTCAGTCACCACTAGAGTTAGTCATTGGTGGAAACTAACAGTTCCATTAGTGAGACTCTAGTTAGCTTTGTGATCTCCGTCCGTCAGGAAACACTGTATTTTCTTCTATCGTGTTCCTCTTTACTTTTCACATTGGGCAACACTGTGATTTTGCTCATCGGTAGTGATGTGCATTTCCTCGTTGGGTATCACTGTTAGTTCTTTTTATCTGTCCATTGGTTGCACTCCATCTTTTTTGTTTGTCACTTAGTGAATACTTGACTTGTATGCAAAACTGATAGTATAGCCTTGGTTGCTTTGGTTCTCTGAAGTCTTTGGCATTATTTACAAGATCGTACAGATTATATCAAGTTGACATCAATGACAATATAATACATTAACTGATTTAATGCCTCACATAATCATCAACCTAACATCTTCAAACATTTAATCAGTTACATGTCATCAATCTCTCCCTTTGGCATTGATGGCAACGTACTATATTATCACACTATACTATTCCTAATACAATATAAAATACAATAGTTGAAATTCATTGAACTACCAATCTTTTAGTTCTGTTAACCGATAAATGTCTGACCATCGGTAAGCTCTATTTTAGGTTAGATTTTATTCTTGCAGCTCTTTATATTCTGATGTGTTGTGTTCTCTCCTTGTGTCAATTTCTCTCCCTTGACTGTTCTTCTCTTTTGATGTCTTTCTCATTTGTCAGCAACTCTCCCTTTGTGTAATCTTTTAATACAATTTCTTTCCCTAAGGATATAATCTCCCCCTGTTGGAGTAATGTGATAATGGATAATCTATCTCCCTTTCCAAAAGGATGTGATAATATGGATAATCTCTCTCCCTTTGACAACAATGCCAAACAAATATCTTACATATATCTGACATTAATGTCAAGCAATATTTTATCTCCATCCATAATATATTCCTTTAATTCCCCTTATCCATCAGCAATACAACAATATGCTTTGGTGCTTGGTGAACATATATACCTGTCTATATATAGATGTAGCTTTTAAGTTCATCTCTTTTCTTGCATCAACATGAATGATATTTAGATAATATGTAGGTTGATGCAGCCTTCTAGTCAGCTTACTGACTAGTAGACAAGGGTCTGACCCCTAGTCTCTTTCTCAAGTAATCAAATGCATCCTTGGGAAGTGGTTTGGTGAAGATATCGGCCAATTGTTCCTTTGATTACACATACTCAAGTATCACCTCTTTTTCTTGAACTTGTTCTCTTAAATAATGATACTTTATGGAAATGTGTTTAGTCTTAGCATGCATGACTGGATTCTTGGAAATGTTTATTGCACTGGTATTATCACAATAGATTATCACTAGTTCTAGGATATTCATATTCATACGTTCTAGTAATTGTTTGATCCATGCAATATTTGAGCAATTTGCAGTGGCATCAACATACTATGCTTCTGCAATGGACTGAGAGATGCATCCTTGCTTCTTGCTAATCCATGTGATGAGTCTGTCACCCATCAAGAATGATCCTCCAGTTGTGCTCTTCCGATCATTAAGATTTCAAGCCCAATCAATGTCAGTGAACACCTTAAGTTCAAATTTCCCTTCTCTTCTATACCATAAGACATATTCCTCAGTATTCTACAGATATCTTAGGATTCTTTTCATAGGAGTCATATGTGACTCCCTGGGATTAGCAGAAAATCTTGCAACTATTCCTACTACATGCGCAATATCTGGTCTAGTGTGTACAACATACATGAGTTTTCCAATCATTGATCTGTACAAAGTCTGATTTACCTCTAATGTCTTGTCTTCCTTTGTTAATTTACATCTAGTTGCCATCAGTGTTCCAACTAGTTTGGATTCTTCCATCTTGAATATTTTCAGTACTTCTTTGATGTACTTGGATTGTGTAATGAAAATACCTTCTCCTTGTTGCATGATCTATAGACCAAGAAAGAACTTGATCTCTCCAAACATAGACATCTCAAATTATTTTTTCATCTCAGTTGCAAATGATTTGCATAGCATATCATTGCCTCCAAATGTGATTTCATCAACAAATATCTCAGCAATCAAAGTGTTAGCATCAGTATCTTCCTTCAAGTAAAGATTATTGTTTTCACTAGTTCTTACAAATCCAATACTTATAAGATAGGAATGAACTCGTTCATATGAGGCTCGGGGTGCTTGTTTCAATCCATACAGGGCTTTGTGAAGTCTACATACCATGTCCCTCTTGTCTGGATCAACAAACCCTTCTGGTTGCTCAATGTATACCTCTTCTTCAAGTATGCAGACTTGACATCCATTTGATATACCTTGAATCTTTTATAAGAAGCATAATAAAGTAATATTCTTACTCCTTCTAGTCTAGGAATGGGTGCAAAGGTCTCTCCATAGTCAATTCCTTCTTCTTGTGCATACCCCTTGCATACTAGTCTTGCTTTATTCCTTGTGACTTCTCCATTCTTGTTCAGCTTATTCCTGAATATTCATTTTGTACCAATGACATTCTTGTCATCTGGTCTTGACACAACTGACCATGTTTTTTTTTCTCAATCTTCTCAATCTCATCATTCATAGCACTTATCCATTCTTCATTATCAAGTGCAGCATTGACAGATTTTGTCTCAAACTCACAAATTAGATAGCTTGAGTTTAGAGACATACTTCTTGTTCTTATACCATCTTTCTTATCTCCTATGATCTGGATCTTTGGATGGTTCTTTCTTACATATCTTTCAAGTACAGGTATAGCTCTTTGTCTATCAGTTTGATCATTATTTTGTTCTTCATTCTATTCTTCATCACCTTGCACATTATCTTAATCATTATCTTGACCGTCAGTATTTATAGCTTGATACTCGGGTGCAATGATCTGTTGCTCAGGAGCTCTACATTGTTGGTAGGGTAGAGTGTCAGATTCCTCATTGTAAGTGAGCTTATTATATTCCTCTGGTTCTTTAGTGCTTTCCTATTCATTCTTCTCTGCAAATTCATCTATTTTTACATTTGTACTTTCAACAATTTTGTCAGAGGCTTTGTTTAGACATTTATAAGCCTTTCTCTTGGTAGAATACCCTAGAAAAATTCCTTCATCACTCTTTGAGTCAATTTTTCCATTTCTATTATCTTTTAAGATATAACATTGACTGCTAAAATTTTTGAAATAACTTACATTGGGTGTGTATCCATACCATAGCTCATAAGGTGTCTTTTTGGTGTCTTTCTTCAATTGTACTTTGCTTAATGTGTAAACAATAGTAGTGACAGCTTCCCTCCAGGAGATTTTTGTGATGCCTTTTTGTATCATCAGTGTTCTTGCACAATCAACTATGGATTTGTTCCTTCTTTCAGCAATTCCATTCTGCTATGGTGTCCTTGGTGTAGAGACCTGTCTTTTGATTCCATGCTCATTACAAAAGTTAGTGAATTCATCTGAAATAAATTTCCCTCCCTTATCTGACCTTAAGCATTTTAGCTCCTTACCACTTTTCTTCTCAATCATTGCTTTATACCATTTAAACATCTTAAATGCTTCTGATTTATCTTTTAGAAACATGACTGTCATCATTCTAGAGTAATCATCAACAAAGAGAATAAAATATATATCTCCATAATAACTCTTTTTCCTCATAGGTCCACATAAATCAATATGGACTAATTCTAGAATTGCATCAGATGTATGGGTTTTTCTTTTAAAACTAGACTTTGTCATTTTACATTTTTGACAATTCTTACACATGATATTGTCAGGCTTGGTCATCGTCGCTTAGCCTCTGAAATTTCTCTTTTTGCTAATTTTTTATCTTGTTGTCAAAGTTCACATGACAATATTTTGTGCCATAACCATATGTCTTCATTTGTAGCAATCAAACAAGTGGAGTCAGTATCATTCAGATAGAATAAGTTACCTTTTGTCTACTCACCGGTACTAATCAGATTTCCAAATTTATTGAATATCTTTGCCTTCTTATTTCCAAATGCTACTTTGTGACCTAAATTATTCAGCTGAGAAACACTCAATATATTCTAATTCAATCCATTTACCCAATAAGCATTCTCATATTTTATCTATTTATTCAACATTATTGTTCCTCTACCATCAATTGGACAAGGTGTATCATTATCTAGTCTTACTGAACCACCTTTATAGTATTCAAAAGTCTCAAACTTTTGCTTATCACTGGTCATATGGTGAGTGCAGCCACTATCTATGATCCAAACATCATTTTTGCTAATTTTTGATATGAGAGTTGTTTCTACATACCTTTCTTCATCATCATCTAAATCATCCTTTACAGCCACAAACACCATCTCGATGTCTTCATCAGATTTAGTGTCAGTATCATTGTCCTTGCATTTTGCTAGGTAATTGGCCTTCTTTCCTTTGTCCTTATAGTCTCGGGTATCTCTTCTTTCTAATTGTCGGTAGCTTCTGTAATCACCTCTGTCAGACTTCTTTTCAAATGATCTATCATATTTTCTTCTATTAGAACATCTAGCAGAAAAGTGTCCAATCTCTTTGCAATGAAAACAAACAAGTGGTAATTTACCTTTTTATTTACCTTTGCCTCTACATTCTTTTGGCCATAAGTGCTTCAATTTCATCAAAATCATCTTCTTCACTTTCACTATCACTATCTTTTCTCATAGTGTTTTTATGACTTGATTTACTTATTCTCATAGAAGTTTTGAATGCAGACTCTATGTTTG
>MU223220.1:2119970-2137869 GCA_018584345.1 Thuja plicata
GTAACATTGCTATTTGCTACTGCTCTCATTTCTTGAATGGCAGATACTCTAATAGCATAAGTAGGCAGTAAGGTTCTTAGAATTTTACTTACCAGTGTATCTTCTTCTAGTACACCTCCAACTCCTCAAATAGCATTGACCACCTCTTTGATTCTTGTGCTGTACTGAGTGATGTTTTCATCTTCTTTCATTTTGAGATCATAAAACTTTTCTTTAAGGATTTCTACCTTGGCTCTCAAAACATTTTTGTCATCACCATGTACAAACTTCAATTTTTTCCATAGTTGCTTTGCAGTTTTGCATTCTTTAACATCTTCAAATTCAGCATCAGAGAGTGAGAAAGCAAGCTCTATCATCATGTCATTGTGTTTATGCTTCTCTCTCATTTTTTCAACTGTTGGTGCTCCTATGGGCAACACATATTCAGTTTCTAGGAATTGAGTAACATCATTACCAATACCTGATAAGTGGAGTCTTATCCTGATTTTCTATGAAGCAAAGTTGTCATTGTTCAACTTGGGCACATCTCATATGTTCATATTGTGATCTTGACTTAAGTCTTGAAACTTTCCTTTCCAAGTACACAAGCTCTGATACCAATTGTTAGAAATAACTAAGAGGGGGGGTGAATCAGTGGCCTCAAAATTGTATCCTTCAAACTTAACCACCAATCTATAAATCTTAGATTATTATGTCCCTACAAGATGGATGCCATGAAATACTAATAATGATTAACTATCTGTCAGTTTTCTTTGTCAAACCTTATTCTTTCTTTGATTTCTGATAAGCTATATAACTATTTACTGAAACTCAAAAAATAAGCAGAGTATACCGATCAATCCAGAGTTATCTATGTAAGATGTAAAATAGTAAAGAAATGAATCATACACACAAAACACATGAATTTTTAACATGGAAACCCAGTTAGGGGACCGGTACCCCAAATTTTCACTCTTTTGAAGTGAGCCCTGTTAGGAGCCAACCCTGTTAAAGGTTACAAACACACTATTAAGTGCGACCTTGTTAGAGGATTTTACACATATAAGTTGTCACTTAGTATCGGGCATCTAATACTGCCATCCTTGAATCAGCCTCTCTCTTAGACTGTCAATAGGCATCGGGCATATCCAATGCTTCTTTAATGAATCAACCTTTTTGGCACTCCTTGGGATGTACCTCAATATATAGAAGATTGTTAAGTCCTGCTCAGTTAAGAGACTTGATGCTTCAATGGTTAAAATAAAACATTATGACCTATTCATATTGCAACTTAAATTGCAGATTTTCATATCTATTTAAGTACATTACCTCTCTGACCAATGTATCAATTCAATCCTTTTGCTCCATACTTTCTGCTCTGTGATGCTGTGCTCACTATTCGTCAGTGTCTGCAGAAATCCTTAGCTCTTCCTTCAACTTGTTTGATCAGCACTACATGAAGTTGTTCTACATCAGTTTCTCTTTAGCATCCTATTTTTATTCACTCCCCTTTATCCCCTTTTTTGTAAATGAATTAAGCTTGTCTCTTATATAGACACAATATTCCTTGTTTCTTCATTCTGGATTCTTGATTCTTGGCATGATAAACAATCTAGCCAATTAGATTTAAAGAATAACTTCTAATTTATCTTGTAGATATCTTCTTGCCAACTATACAAATTAGCTTTAAATCAATCACTTATCTTTGGTCAAATAAAACAAAGTAGATAACCAGTTAAGTCTATATTTAACTCTACAAGCTAAATATTTTGTCATTTTCTGAACTCTTTGATCTGTCGGTCACCACTGCAGTTAGTCTTCAGTGACAATTGACTGTTCCATCGGTGAGACTCTAGTTAGCTTCATGATCTCCGTCCATCAGGCAATACCGTATTTTCTTCCGTCGGGTTACTTTGTGCTTTGCTAGTCGGGAAACACTGTGACTCTTCTTGTCGGTAGTGTTGTGCATTTCCTCGTCGGGTATCACTGTGACTTAGTTATTTTTCTCTATCTGTCAGATGTACTCTGTCGGTGTTGTTTTTCACTTAGTGAATACTTGACTTGTATGCATTACTGATAGCATAGCCTTGGTTCCTTTGGTTCTCTAAGGTTTTTGGCATTATTTACCTGACCGTATAGATTATATCAAGTTGACATCAACGACAATACAATACATTAACTAATCTAATGCCTTACATAATCATCAACTTAATATCTCCAAACATTTAATCAGTTACATGTCATCAATGGATGTCAAATCTGCATTCCTAAATGGAATACTGAAAGAAGAGGTATGCATTGAATAACCAGAAGCGTTTGTTGATCCAGACAAGAGAAACATGATATGTAGACTACATAAAGCCTTGTATGGAATGAAACAAGCACCTAGAGCCTGGTATGAAAGAATTAACTCCTATCTCACTAGCATTGAATGTGTAAGAACTAGTGAAAATAACAATGTGTACTTAAAAGAAGATACCGATGGTAATATTCTGATTACTAAACTTTTTGTTGATGATATCATTTTTGGGGGAAATGAAATGTTATCCAAATTCTTTGCTAATGAAATAAGTGAAGAATTTGAAATGTCTATGTTTGGAGAGATCAAATTCTTTCTTGGTCTACAGATTCTTCAACAAGATGCAGGCATATATATCACTCAGTCCAAATACATCAAGGAAGTGTTGAAGATATTCAAGATGGAGGATTCCAAACCAGTTGGATCACCTATGGCTATCCAATGTAGGTTGACAAAAGATGATAAATCAAATGAGGTAAATCAGACCTTGTATATATCAATGATTGGAAAACTAATGTATGTTGTTCACACCAGACCAGATATAGCACATGCAATTGGAATAGTTGCAAGATTCTCTGCTAATCCCAAAGACTCACATATGACTGTTGTCAAGAGAATTCTGAGATATCTGAAGAACACCGAGGACTATGGCTTATGGTATAAAAGAGAAGGAAAATTTGAGCTACAAGTCTATACAAATGTTGATTGGACTAGAAACATTGATGACCAAAAGAGAACAACTGGAGGAGCATTCTTCATGGGTGACAAACTTGTCACATGGATCAACAAGAAGTAAGGATGCATCTCTTAGTCTACTGCAGAAGTAGAGTATGTGGCTGCTACTGCAAATTGCTCTAATATTGCATAGATCAAACAATTGCTGGAAGGTATGAACATGAAGATTCTTGAACCAGTGATTATCTATTGTGATAATACTAGTGCAATTAACATTTCTAAGAATCCAGTCATGCATGCTAAGACTAAGCATATTTCTATCAAGTATCACAATCTAAGAGAACAAGTGCAAGCAAAAGAGGTGATACTAGAATATGTTCAATCAAAGGAATAATTAGCTGATATATTCACCAAGCCATTATTGAAAGATACATTTGAGTACTTGAGATAGAGACTAGGGGTACAACCCTTGTCTATTAGTTAGTGAGCTGACTAGGAGGTGGCATCAACCTACATATAATCAGAAGATCATTCATGTTGATTCAAGCACCGAGATGGACAACAACACATACATCTGTACATGGCAAGGTACAAATCTATGCCAAACACTTGAGTCAGTATATTACTGATGGATAGGGAAATTCAAGGAATATATTATATAAAGGGATGGGAGATGATATAGAAGAGAATTGTTTGGCATTGTTATCAAACGGAGAGATTATCTCATTATCATAAGGGAGAGAGATTCATTATCATAAAGGAGAGATTATATCATTATCCATGAAGAGAAGCTCATAAGAATAAAAAGGAAGAGTTAATCAATATTCAAATGGAGAGATTGATTACATATGAAATATCCATCTAAGGGAGAGAATTCATACATAGGGAGATATTTTTATCAAAGGAAAAAGAGATTATCAAGAAGAGGAATAGTGAAGGAAGAGCACATATCAGAACAGAGATAGAAGGTGCTACATCTATTCTAGTGAAGGGATTGAAGATTGAAGAAATCTACTCTCCAAGAAACAAATCTAAACTATATGAGCTTATTGAGAACCAAAAAATTGTAATAGTTACAATAGGAAATATTGATGAAACTGTTATATTTCATATTGTATTAGTAATAGTATAGTATGATAATGTAGTGTGTTGCCATCAATGCCAAAGGGAGAGATTGATGACATGTAACTGATTGAATGTTTGAAGATGTTAAGTTGATCACAAAAATGTAGGAATATAATGCAAGACATTAAATCAGTTAATGGATTGTATTGTTATTGTTGTCAACTTGATATAATCTAATCGGTTATAATCAAAGTGTTAAAGACTTTAGAGAATCAGAATGAGAAAGATTATGCTTCCCGTAATGCATAAAAGACAAGCATTCACTAAGTGACTTCAAACATTGACGCTTAGTGGAACTTGATGGACAAAGATCACTGAAAGTCAAGTCACAGTGATGCTCAAGCAAAGAAACCGATGAGCATTACCGAAGAGAAAAATAACAAGCATTACCGACGGCCAAAATTATAGTGTTAATCGACAAGAAGAACTTTGTA
Source organism: Thuja plicata (assembly GCA_018584345.1). Lineage (NCBI taxonomy): Eukaryota > Viridiplantae > Streptophyta > Pinopsida > Cupressales > Cupressaceae > Thuja > Thuja plicata. The sequence continues at coordinate 2,124,483 of MU223220.1, forward strand.
GTGAAGCCCAAAGGACAGATAACCTCGACGAAAAGACAACCTCGATGGAGAAGCCCAAGGAGAACTGGAGTGTTGACCGAAGCTATCAAAGAGTTAAAACACCAAAGTTAATCAGATTTCAGAAACGACAAAATATCTAGCTGGCAGAGCTAAATATAGACTTAACTGGTAGTTATCATTGTTTTCATCAACAAGATAAAGCCAAAGATAAGTAAAGGATTTAAAGTTGTTTTGTCTGGAGTTGGCAAGAAGATTTTTGCGAGATAAAATAGGAGTTATGCTTTAAATCAGGATTGGCTAAAATTGTAGATCATGCCAAGATCAAGAAAATCAAGAACCTAGAAATGATGATATCATGTCTATAAAGAGACAACTTAATTCATTACGAATTAAGGGGAGTGAATGAAAAAGAGGACGCTGAAGAGAAACTGATGAAGAACAACTTCATACAGTCCTGATCAATCAAGCTAAGGAAAGAGCTAAATATTTATGTGGACACCAAGCAACAAAGAATAACATCATTGAGCAGAAACAAACAGTGGAGCAAAGGTATTGAAAAGATATATTGATCAGAATGTTTTAATGAGCTTACAATAGATCTGAAAATCTGCATGTATAAGTTGTATATGTGAAAAGATCATACTATTTTAGTTTAACCATTGATTCAGAAAGTCTCTTAACCGAGAAGGATTTAAAGATCCTTTCTATATTGATACATCCCAAGGAGTATCAAAAAGTTTGATCATGAAGACAATATGAGATGCCAGATATCATTTGACAAACTAGAAGAGTTTGGACAAGGAAGGTAGCATAGAGATGCCTGATATCAAGTGACAAACTAATCTTTTAAATCCTCTAACAAGGTCACACCTAACAATGTGTTTCTAACCTTTAACAGGGTTGGCTCTTTACCGAGCTCACTTCAGAAGAATGAAAATTTTGGGCTACCGGTCCCAAATGGTTTTTCCCTTAATAGGGTTTCCATGTTAAAAATTCATGTGTCAATGTGTTTATGAGTCATTACTTTAGTGTTTTGCATTACACATAACTAATCTGGATTGATTAGTATACACTAAGCTATTTACTGTCACTCTGTAAATTGAAAGACTATTATTCAGTAAACATAGAGAATAAGTTTTAACAAAGCACTCCGAGCAGTAGCTATTTAATAAGTATATTTGAAGGCATTCATCTTGTAGGACTAAAGATAACTAGAGGATTAATATTGTGGTACTAAGTTTTTGGGTTGATTAATTGGAATATTTTTGAGGCCACTGATTCACCCCCCCCCCCCCTCCTCTCNGGCCACTGATTCCCCCCCCCCCCCCCTCCTCTCAGTTATTACTAACACTTGCTATTATTAAACCTCACCCCTGATATACTCTATCAAACCACATGGTGTTAGATGTTGTGCATGAAATTTATGGTAGCATAAGTGCTAGAAGGATGGGGTAAGAAGACAATATGATGATGTTGGATGTAGTGTATGAGATCAAATTCATATTAAATTCACATAAAATAATAATTTAGACAATTACAAAATCATGTCTCTATCTAATTCATTAATTCACTATAAAAAAATAGTTATGTACTTTCTACTATCCAGCCTCCCTAAGCTCCAGCCCTATCAAACCATACGTAGTTCATGAAAATTGCAAGAAATGTTGGACAGATGGGGTAAGAAGACTATATTGAATGAAATCCTTAACAGCATTAATTCCATAAACTTCATGTTAGTTCATATATAAGAGACATTTTTAAAAAACCATCTCTATCTAACTCATAACTCCATTAAAAAACAAAACATTCATATGCTTGCTATTATCCAACCTCTTTGACATCAAACGAGTAGAGCAACTAATAAACTACAAAAATTTATTTAAAAAAAGTTGTGCTTAGTATTTGATGGGCAACTCTCCTTTGGTAGAATCAAAGTACAATTAGACAACAAAGATCACACAATTTATGTCAAGTTCTAAAGGGTAAATGAATCTGAACAAAATTAGGACATAAAAGGAAAGAAAATACTAAAAAGTCCATATTAATCCTTGATGTAATCATATTTGTGCTCCAACTTTCTTAGGTTTCTTGTTTCTTTTTCAAACTTGAGGTTGGTCATAGACGTAGTACATAATCTATTTAATCATAGCCTTACTAATATATGGGTTTGATTAAGTAATAAAAGTTCACGAAATCAAAGGAGGTAAAAAATGGTAATGTATTTGTACGTATAATATCTCATTCATATTTATTTATTTTTGTATAATTATCCATACTTATTACATCTACATAAACTTAATCTTCAAAATTTCTTTTGAGGACATCTTTATATGTTGAAGATGTCAAATATTTTATAGCATACATAATGAAAAGTTATGGTTCAAATATGTCAAAGAGAAAGGAAGGTAGAACATAAAATTGAATACAATTTTGATTAATTTTCATCTTTCATGAATGACTAAGAATCCATGTTATTATTAATAACAATACAAAAAAGGTCATAAAATTTGGTGAAGTTATGCGAGGCAACCAAATTTAACACTTTCAATTTAGATGGAATACTAATTGACATTAATAATTTATATTCAAGCGTAATATTATTATTATTAAAATAGTGTAACATGTCATTATTCATAACTTAGCCATGATTAAAAAACCTAAGCATGATAACTTGGAGCAGCGGGAAAGTCGAGATTTCAAACTGTAGTGCTTCTGTGTAGGGCGGAGCCTCTTCTACCTCAGATCTTGCAGGTGATGATTTGGATGATGAACCAGATGAAGAAGTCAAGGCTCCAAAAGAATTTGGGAAGATGTGTGGTGGTGTTAATGGTCCGCGGTGCTATTTTGGTTGATGTGGTTTGGGGTTTTTCTTCGATGGTCTATGACATCTTTCTACCCCTTTCCTGGCCCTCTTTGGTGTTCTCTACTAGAAGTTCGCAGGTCTTTTGTGATGGCCAGAGGTTGGTTTTGGCCAGTCCTTTCCTTGGCCCTTTGTTTCTTTGGTGGAGAGCTTTTGCAGGCTAGGATCGTTTGGTGTGGGCTTCTCTAGCCGGTTTTTCTCGGATGGGTATTTTTTTCTGCTCTTGTGCTTCAACGTTCCTCTTATGGACCAGGTTTTTTTAATGGAGTCTTTGGCGACTCCTTTTGAAGCATGTATTTTTCTAGTGAAACTTATCGAGGCTTCTGATTGTAGCTCATCTTCCCTTCTCCCTTGGACTTTTATAGGGTTGGAGCCCTCTCCTATGGAGGTGGAGAGGTTTTTGGTAACTTTGGTTCAGGTCTGGCCATGCTCTATTCTTCCCTTCACTTCTATTTTATCTATTAAGGTGGAGGCTTCTTCTTCTTCTGAGGTGAATACATGTCGTATGAGAGTGCTGGAAAGTTGCAGGAGGAGGGTTTTTTTGATCATGCTTTCTCGATCTTGATGTTTGGGAGAGGTTGGCTCTTCCTTCTGGCTGGTTTTTTCTCCTTAATCCCTATCGAGGTGGAGTGGTTCATTCTTGGAGTTTTTTGGACTAGTGGTTGGAAAGCTATTTCTGGTGGCTTCACTTGGGTCTGGGGAACTTGTCAAAATCCTATGAATTCCTCCCTAGTTCCTGGGATCTTCGCTGGGTTTATTTTCTTTTAGGCAGGATTCAAGGTTTGGGGGGCCTTTCAAAACCCCATGGTTTCCCTAGTTTGGGAAATGTGTTATTATGATTTGGGAGCCTCATAAAACCCGTTAGCCTCTTTCTTATTAAGAAATATTTTGATGATGCTGGTTTGGGGAGCTTTCCTATTCCCCTCGACAGTTCTGGGGTCCATGCTCAAAACCCCATTACGGTTTTCTTCAGTTGGTTCTTTATTGGGCTTCTTTTTTATGCCTGGCTAGAAGCTACTAGTTTTTAAGGTCCCAACTTAGTCTGTTCTTATTTCCCCTCAAAACCCCAAGTTATCCCTTTTTCAGGAGAAAATATCTTTCATGTGAGGCTTTGGCCTTGCATTTTGATTTATGGGTAGCTCTTGATTTGTTGATTTTTTATTTGCTATCGCTTTTCTGCTAGCTCTAGGTTGCTGGTTTACTTTGTCCTATCTCTTGCAATGTTTCTTCTTGATGTGGTTCCAGATCCCCCTCAAAATTTTCTTGTAAAGGGTTTTGGGTCCCTTCAAACCTTATTTTTCTCCTAATAAAAACTTAACCATTACAAACTAACTATACATTTAGAATTAAAAATTTAATGTAGGAAGACATGCACATGAGGAAAAAATTTGATTGAGCATCAAATTTTATATCTAAAATTATAGAATAATTTTGTACTTCTATATATAGAAATGGCATAAACACCAACTCAAGTAAAATTTTACAAATTGTGGCATATGTTATCTCTAGGTGTATACAAAATATACATGCAAAATAGTTATTTATGAATCACAAAATGTCCACAAGTTGTTCTGCATATGGTACTCCCCTCAAAGAATCATGAGTGTTGGCATATCATTATGGTAGAGGTGATATAACTTTACATGTGCCAATCTAAATATCATAGAACACATCACTAGGTTCTTCAAGGAAATTTTTATAAAGAGAAAAGTTATATCACCTCTACCATAATGATATGCAACATGAAAGAAGAAGACACATTACATGTAGAGGGAATATGGTGATTAGACATATAAAAGATTCACATTTAAAGTAAAATATCTAGATGTATCATAAAAAGGTTGGGCTATATGATCAATCATCACAGTACAAGGAACAAACATCATGAATCAGGCAATCAAATAAGGAAAATAAACATAAAAATAACGTATTCATGGAACATGAAGCATCATCAACATGAAAGAAAAATACAATATCATTAAGGATCAAAGATGTGGATATAATACAATCAAAATGTACAACAACATGACAATTAAAGTAATCTCTAGATGTATAATAAAAATATAAGGCTAAGTCATAGATGAATAAAAAGTATTAATATTGGTTCCTAAAAGAAGACAAGATAGATAAGCATAAAAATAGGTTACTCGTAAAAGATGAAACATTATCCATATGAATAAAATAATCAGTAAAAGATGAAACATCATCCATATGAATAAAATATTCAATATCATCAAAGATCAATGGATATAAATGAATAAATATTAAAAGAAAAATTATAATTCTTGATATATAGATGAACAAAATCACAAAATAAAGAATTCTAAGATTCCATGGTGGAAATTATATCACTGAAATGTAACCAAGAATGAAAGAGAGGGTTTGGATCAAACATCTATCAATAAATGAAGGCAACAACTGTAATCATTTAAGGTTGATTTAAATTAAACCCTAATGTGATATAAAATAATAAATAAAACATCTAAAATATCAAATGTAAAAAAGAAAGACTTAAAACAAGGACTATCCAAGTATGTTGATCTAGTATGAAATATTTGTGTTCTTTCATTCTAGAACATATAAAAATTATTCATTCATACATGAAATTGGTATTTGCGTTACTATAGGTACTATGTTGATGCTAAGTGTTATACAATATTTTTTTAATGATGCATCATGATATTGGCAAGAGATGTTCAATAATTCTTAAATCCTAGATGCTCATAGTGAGTTATGGCTTCTTTTTAAATGGTACCATAGAATAAACTTTATAATACTATGTATTCAATTCAATAGTCCATGACTAGTTGGAAGGTGAGAACACTAACCTAATTAAAAAAATTAAGTATGAGACTAAACTATGTTTAATTTTGCATTGTACAATCAAACTAATATATAAATAAATAATATATATATAAAAATCTTATATAAATTATTAGAATGTGAAAAGTTGTATTTAATGATGTGAGTATTTAATGAAAGTTCAGATAATTTACCAACTTTTATGTAAAAATATGTCCCTCATATACTTATTATTATGCAAAACACAAACCAGATTAAATGAACCCAAAACAGATAAAAATAAATAGATATTCAATTTTCACTCTTACAATTACATAAAAGAATATCTGTTCAATATTTAATTCACGTCACTCTTAAAACCTGAGTATTTAACATAATCATTGTTCTCTTCAATATTTAATTCACATCACTCTTAAAACCTGAGCATATTAACATAATGATTGTTACATTTTTTTCAGTAATTATAGAGTGATAAAATGTATATCATACACAATATTTCAAAACACGTTCATAAGACGGTGTAGATTCTCATAAATTCCTAGGACAAATTTGAGTCTTAAAAGGGACTAAATTGACTTAAATTTTCATTGATGAAAGGTATTCAATTCCTAGCTAGTCGTAGTCCCCTCTGCCAAGCGATCTTTACACGAGAGATCAATTTTCAAGGCATTTTGTCTGATTCGTTTAAAATACAAATGCTGACAGTGAAATTTAGTGTAGCAACAGTATGCTTAAATTCATGATCGACTCGTATACAAGAATTCAGATCTTTTCAAAAACCCAACTCCATCGGATTCATAACTCCACTTAATAACAATAATTCAGATATTTTCAAAAGCCCAATACCATCTGATTCATAATTCCAATTAAAAACATCTATGTGCTTGCTATTATTCAACTCCCCTCCCTGAGACACTTTTTTTTAAACAAGATGGCGTTTGGTGGTGTAAGAAGACAATCAGATGATGTTGGATGTAGTGTGTGAAATTAAATTCATGTTCAATTCATATACAATAATTTAGACAATTAGGAAAGCCCACTTCTAGCTAATTCATTAGTTCACTATAAGAAAACATTTATGTGCTTGCTATTATCCAGCCTCCCTAAGATTTAACCCTATCAAACAGACATAGTGCATGAAAATTGCGAGAAATATTGGAATGGAGTAAGAAGACGGTATTGGCTGAAATCCGCAGCAGCATTAATTCCATAAACTTCATATATAAGAGACATTTTAAAAAACCCATCTCTATCTGTCTCATAGCTCCACTTAAAAAAGAAAAACACTCATATGCTTGCTATTATCCAACCTCTCTGACATCAAAACAGTAGAGAAGGTAACAAAACTACAAAAAGTTAGTGGAAAAAGTTGTGCTTAGTACTTGATGGGCAACTCTCCATTGGCAGAATCAAAGTACAACTACACAACAGAGATCACACAATCAATCTGTTTGTCTGCTGATAAGTATTTGTTTGTTGCTGCCAGAAGGAGAGCCCCCAGCAAATGATGAGCACAGAAAGTGATAACTCTGTCCAAATATTATCCACACCATATCCACAGCATTAGAGAGAGTTATATGTAGTTAAAAATGAAAGGATATCCTAGAGAAATTGAAGAATATACCTCCTGCAGATAGGTCATGTTTTCCTGCCCTATCAAAAAGTTGGCACATTCTTCTGCATCTTCCAAATGCTATTCTCCTTGTCTTCAATTTTCATTGGCATTAAATATCTTGAAGGGGCAATTGTAAAGATGGCAGTGCAATGCCAATAACAGCTTGCAGAATATATTCTGTGAGTGAAATAACTTTAACGCCAGGGGATTTCAACCAAACAAATGTGATGCTCCTCATAGCCTTTTTTCCACCAAAGGCACATCCAAAGCGCATATACCAGACAAAGAACCCCTTTCAGTCCAAGGCGCTGACCATAAAAATCTTTTACAATCAGTTTCTTACTTCCACTATAATCAATTGCATTCCCTATTATAGCTCTGTTAAGATCTTCCTTCTTTTTTCCCGTTGTAATTGTGAAAAATATATGTTTAGCATTTACTTTTTTAAATTTATTTAATATTTTTTATGTTATTGTGGACATATCTTTGGGCCTAAATCTCCCATCTTATTTTGGAAACTTTATGAGGACAATGTGATGATATCCCCTAGGTGTCTTTGATTCGCTATTATGCAGCTAGAAACATCCCAGAATTATAGGACGGTGCCTAGCCTTGACAATGTTAGGGTATATCTCGGACGGTTGGATGTCCCTAACATCAAGCACCATTTTTTTTCTTTTTAAATATAGACTTTAGTTAAGAAAATAACATTTCCTTTATATTTTGGTGGGAACCTACATTCTAGCTTGCCCTAAAGTAGAATAGGTTAACCTTATTCTCTCATTTCAATGCAACAAAGGTTTTAAATATTGAAGAAGTAATTAAAAGAGTACTAGTAAGTACGGGTTAGAAGGAAAAGATATTCAATCTAGGGCAGTGGGGCTACAAATTCTATATAGAGGTAAGTTTCAACCTTTCATTTTTTTTCCCTTAGTTTTTCATTTCTAAAAACATGGAATGTTTATTTTTTTTTTGCATTTTTTTAATTTGAAGTTGAATTAAAACTAAAAAAACAATGAACAGTGGTGAGAGTAATAGTAATAGTGACAATGAAGTGGAAGTGGTTGGTGGAAATGAAGTGCAAGTGTTGAGAAGGGTGGTAATGGACAACAATCAAACTCATTTAAGTTCTCTTCAAAAAGCATGGAGAACTATGAAAAGGGTCCTTTCAATGAGTAAAAAACCTCTTTACTAATATGCCACACCTAAGCATAAAAAAAGAAAAAAAAAATCCAAGAAGAATAGGGTGTGGAATTTTCATGTTTTCTTGACATGTTTTAGAGGCAGCTACACAAGTTTATGGTCTCATTTTGGGTGTCACGGGCCTTGGAGTTAAAGTTTATAAATAAGTAAAAGAATGAGAAGATAGAGTGGTGTAGATTACACATGAAGTGTAGAATCATCTATGCTTATGCCAAGCATGATTGGTAGTAGTCAAGTTAGCATGAGAGGAAAAATGAAGATGGGTGGTGTCGATAAGGGAGCATCAATTGAATTTATGTTTAATATACAAGAACAAAAGCTACAAATTCTTCTATTGCCAAATTTCTTGTTACTCATGCAATCTCATTTCAGGTGGCTCATTTCTCTTACTTCAAACAAATGATTAGAAATGTATCCATTATTTTCCCTCATTCATACACCATACAGATCATAAGCTATGCACTGCTCTCCTAGAGAAGGAGTATTCCAAGGTTTGCATTCCTATGGAGGATATAAGGACAACTTGAATGAGGACAAGTTGCTCTGTTATGTTAGTAGGTGGATTGGTGCTAGACTTTGGTCACTCATCAATAGCATAGACACATCTCCTACTAGTTCTTATTTTCTTAGAGTCGTATAGGGAAGTGTAAGGATGCAAACTTTATGTTAACCATTTTGAGAGATACCATAGAGGAGGTTAGGCCTGCTAATGTTGTTTAGGTGATAATTAATTCAGCACATATGTGTAAATAAATTTTTTATGGCAGAGGGTACTTGCAAGAAAATATTTTGGACCGCATCTGCTCAAGCATCTAACAATGCATTGAAAGACAAAGGTAATATAGATTGAGTGAAGCAAGCGGTGGCATGAGCTAGAGAAATTCAAATGTTCATTTATGACCACTACACCTCACTTTCTCTCTTCAGAAAATTTTCAAAAGTATTTCTCATTAAACCTATACCTATAGAACATATCATTTTGTTTCAATATATGAGAACATTGAAAAAAAATTGAAACTTAACATTTGTATTCCAATTACATTGATTCTTATATTGCTTTATTCTTTTAGTGAGCATAGTACAGGTATGCCACTTACTTCATCTAGTTGAAGAGGAATCATGAGGTGCATGAGCCTCTATAATTTGCTTTACCTCACAAACAGTGGCTTCTCTCCTCGGAGGTCATGCGAAGAAATGAAAAGTCGCAGAGGAATGTGGAAGCTATTTGCCACATACTCCATTCCAGCGGTCTCCAGGCTTTAGAAAATGCACTTGTCTAGCTCAGAGTCAGATTGACAAGAGAATGTGCGTATTGTCAGCTCCATCGTTTACCTCCTTCGAGTTGAATCAAGCTATGGATTGGGCTGGGGTCCTATTTTCATCGTCGCCTTTGAATCTTTCCATTCGATGGCCTGAGATATGTAATAAGATCTGCTTTTAGCACTGTTACAATTGTTCATTGTCAGTGTTTTACCATAAAATGGCCAATCTTCAACTTTTTATGCTCGTTTTCTGACTTGCTATAGTCTTGAGGTTCTTGATTAGTATATACCCAGTCTTGGAGACGCGATTGAGCTGGTGTTATGGTCATGTGGAACCATTCCTAAGCATGCCCTTAATCGGTTTCAATCTGCCCTGCTCTTTTCATTCATGTTTTTTCCTCCTCGTGACCTCCATTGCATGGCACCGTGTTATCACTTCATATGTGTGACCTCAATCTTACCGCACAAGTCCTCCTTTCCTTGTTCACCATCAATGCGTATACAAGACTCTTTTTGTCGACACTATAAGAACTCCATGCTAAGATGGTCTTCCTCTGTTAGAATCATAATGTATTTGTTTCCTATGCTATAGATTAAATAATGGGTCTTAGCATGCTCTCTTTAATGCTGCTTGACGTTTACTTTGTATTGGTTTCCTCCCAGTGTCAAGAAAGCAGCTCCAGTGTATGCATGGCACGCCTCTTTATCTTCCCGTCTGGTGCATTCTTCTTATAGGAAACAGCTATTCTCCATGCAAAATGTATCATTGATTAAAAAAAATTTAAGAAAAGAAAATACAATAGATTTTTCTAAAATTTTCAGCATTTGTTTTTCATGATTTCTATATTTTGTGGTGGAAAACAATAAAAAGATTTGCCTAAAAACTGTATGTTTTCGCGAATTTGAAAAAAAAAAATGATTTGAGTAAGTTTTTATTTTATTTTTCATTTTTTTTGTCCATTTTGCATGGAGATTGGTTGCTGCCCCTTTTATATGCTTTGTTTTCTTGTTTATGTGTTTAAGGCATACCATTCTTGTGTAGTTACAAGATTATACATTTTCATAGTTAAACGTCTCAATTAATGTTTATATATTTTCTGAATTCATCTCTTATGTTTATAGGTTTCGCCTATGATTATATGGTCATATGTTTAGTTGTAGGATTAAATGATAGGACAATATTTCATAGTTCATAGGTTAGGAAAAGATAAATTAGGTAATTATAATTATATTAGGGATATTTTGAGCATATGAAATACTAGTTTGTTTAAAAATTAGATCTCAATTTTAATTTAGGGAACTTGTGTAAATAGATAAAGAGATTAAAATTATGTTCTATTAGTTGTAGAGCTAATTTAATTAGATTTATGTTTGTATAACAATTTAGGAAATTCCCACTTTTGTTTGAATTCCCCAATCCATCTGAAAGCAGGAAACGCCGATCCATAGCATGATACCCAAAAATGCATATAGAATAATGGGGGGCACTGTTATTTAAGAAGAAGACCTTTCATCAGTCGTCTATTTATTCATTCACGCAGGCACCTAAGTGGATCCTTCGTTTTTGAATTGTTTAGTCTGTTCTTCTGAATAGATCAGGTAGTGCCCTACTTAGTTAAGATTTAGTAATGAGGTTTTTCGTAAAGTAATTGAAAATTAATTTTACCTTATCTTATCTTGGAATGAGTTTTCGTTTACATGGTTAGTAAATTAGATTCATTTTAAAATTCGTGAATTGGTTCTTGAGTAGATCTCATTGCGTGGGAGAAGATTCCTTTGGCACCTAAGATACAATAGTTGATGTAATCTTTTATGATATTTTAGATTAATTTAGTTAATGTAATTCTTAGGTTAGAGACACTTTTGTATGATCTTCTAAATATTATTTGGGGAAAATTAATATATATTTCATTTAACTGATATTGAGATACCGAATCTAAGGACCTTGAGACACCGATACCGACGATTTACTAAATAAACACCAACAAATACTGATTAGCCGATGTACTTCACTATCACCGAGCTTTCTCCAAGTGTACCCCGAGGTGCTATACCAAAATTCTTCCGAGTTACCAAAGTTTTGAGGTGCTCCCAAGTGGTTAATATTAAGTCTCCAAGTTACTGCAGAATTGCTACCGAGTTACTGGTCAGTCTTCAGTAGCTAGATTTTGATGTAATGTCTTGGCATATAAAAATGTATTGAAAATATTCATGGAAATACTTGGGTGGTCAAATTAGTTTATAGGATCTCTCAGAGATTGTTTTGTAATTGAATTGAGAAGTGGGGTTTTCTTGCTAGTTCTTTCCCCGTGGAGTTCTTGAACTAGTTTTTATTTATTATATAATATTTATAGTGGTATCATCCACTTTTGCCTTATATATATATATATATATATATATATGTGGGTATGTGCACCAAGTTGTGGACCAAAAAGGGGGGTATAAGTGGACACATTTTTTCTGAAATCGGGTAAACCTGAACTTGGAACGGGAGTTTGAGGGTCATGCACTTAAAATAAGAAGATGTGTAAAAAAAATAAAATTGTAGTACTCTGAATCTAGTTTCTAGAACACTATTTTTTTTTAAAACCTGATAAGATTAAGAGGGACAAACCTTGCGCACACGAAAACATGTTCCTAATTTTTTTGGAAAAACATAACATAGTTGTTTCTATGCGCGGTACAAAAGGTATAGTTATATTCAGTATTTTTTAAATTCCTTTAGTAGGATGATAGGTAAGAGTGAGATCTAGAAGTTGTGTATTTTTTTGTAATTTTCTTATGAGTATTGTTTTTCTGTGATTTTTTTAAGTGGTCACATCCTGAAATTTTGGTACCTGTTCGTGCGCTGGGCATAACTTGCATCAAAATAATCGAAAATGAAAACTTTTTTTTTAAAAAGTGTATAGAATCAAGTGTAGAACAATAATATGTAAATTTATTTTAATTTGATTAAGTATATCAAAAGTTATTAAAAAATGGGAGACATGTGTATGTGAGGATAATCAAGACACTAGTAAAGAAAATTAAAGTTTACTATGGTAATATTGTCCAAAAATAGAAAAATTTATATGGTTAGAAAGCTAAGAAGACGGATGAGATTATGGTAAAAATTATAAAGATACCCAGTTGACAAATTGCAAACCTGATGAAGATAAAGTCAAGAATTCATCTTACAAGATGAAAAAATGTCTAAAAGATCAAAAATGGAGGGAAAATGAGCCTCCAAGCCTTTGGGTCATTTTCCAAAGCTCTTCCCAAGCCATAACCCGATCGGGTTTCTAAATTTCAAATAACCCGGTCAGGTTATGAAAAGAAAAAAGTACTTCAAAATGCGATCGGGTTTTGAAGAAGTAAAACTTTCTCCATAACCCGAGCGGGTTTTGAAGAAACTAAAATAGGCTTTACTCAGGAAGCCATAACTTCCACATACGGAGTTCGATTGACTCTATTCAAAATGCGTTGGAAAGATATTGACACGATCTAACACATTATTAACCTATGATCATCTTTAGGCCTCAACATTTTTTTTCCATCCATTTGAATCAAGTAAGGTATAAAATAGGCACTCATTATTGCCCATACATGCAACGTATAGGAAAATCAGTATGCTCTCTCTCTCTCTCTCTCTCTCTCTCTCTCTCT
>MU223220.1:2138472-2151637 GCA_018584345.1 Thuja plicata
TATATATATATATATATATATATATATAAAATTTAGCTAGTTTATTAATGTCGCCTCTTTTGTCTAAATAACATATATTAAATTTAGCGTGTATATGATTATAGTATTTTAACGAGTGATTTTATTTTAATTAAATTTTATTGATAACATAATTCTTTCTTGCATAAATTAGTATGATTAATAGGTATGTATTATTGTGCTTGTAGTCATATACTTCAGAACTAAAATATCAAGGGTGTTTTATGTATCTCTATTTTTATTATCCATATTTGATTTTGTTTTGTACCACTAATTTAGCTAGGGCATATTATTTACTTAATCTTTTCAGGCCAATTGCTCGTTAATTTTGTATTATAAGTATGTACTAATTATTGAGAAAGAAAGGTTTTCTCTTTTGCAATTAGTCACATTTGTTTACAATATTAATAAGTTTATAATTTCATAATTCAATTTTGTGGCTTGTGCGATGGGTATATAATAGTGCTTGTGATTGAATGAGGATTATGGTGTTATAGTATTAGGGCATAGCTTTCTCTTGTCTAGACAAGGGTGCAATAACTAAGGTCATCATTGTGTGGTTTTGTGATGAGAACTTAAGTGGTGATTTCTTGTTTAGATATTCGAGTTGCGAGGGCTAATTGTGTCGGGTTTTCTTATGTCTGCCAGAGGCTTAGGTTTGTCTTGTTGTGTTAAATTCATCTTGTGCCTAGAATTTTAATGTCTTCATGATTTCATATGAATGGTTTACCTTGTTTATGGTAATTATTGATTGAATCATAATTGTGTAGTTGAGGTCACAGGAGAGCTCATTTATGTTCTTGAGTATTTTATGGTTTGATTCTATTAATGTCGATTTGATGATGATTGTTTAGTGATATTATGATGAATGTATCCAAAAGTGGGCATATTCATGAGCTATGTTGTATCTAGAGATGTTCCTATGTGACTCTTAGCATAAGGTGTTTATGATTTTGGTTTTGATGTCGTTGTGTTAAGATGAATTATATGAATTGTAATGTCCACCCTAGTAACATGATACTTGGGACTAAATATGGACAAGATTATAACATTTGGTTATTGTGGATTCTATGTTTTGTTTTAATTATTTAGATTAGATGATGAAATGTACTTTAATTATATGCTTTGATAATAAATTCATCTTTATGAAAGTTTGTAAATAATTTAGAATATTATCTAGTTACTTTGCATCTTAAGGATTTCTTATAAAAATCTACTTATATACATGATTATATTTTTAATGCTGATAATTCGTTTCATTTTATTACATTATGAGATTATGATTATTTAAAAGCTAAAAATACTAGTGTTTGTAGGATGAGGGGAGGCAGTTGTAGTCACTTCTACGGGATATCTACATGATGTCGCACTCCCCCTCCTTCTCTGCCATTGCTTGTATATATATGTGTATATGTTTCTCTCATCTTGGTTATGTAGGATGCAAGTCCCAGTCATTGACTCCACTTAGCCATACAGGTCTTAGCGTGCCTTGAACATCCTTGAACATTGTTGTTATGGAGATATTACCAAGTTTTCCTCAAGGAGCCACTTTTTGACTTAGGTTCCTATCTAGGAGATTTGAACTCAAGACCTCCTAGGATTAAGGCTAGCTAATTTACCATTGGGCTATGTGATTTATTTGGTAATCCTATTTATAATTATCATATTTGATGACCTAGTAAGATAATTAAGTTAATTTTTAAAAAGACTAAATCTTTTAACCATGGGCTTAGGGGTATGAGAGAGTTTGTTTAATTATTGTTTTTGAACCAACTATAGCAGTTGAAGCAATTTATTCCTGTAAAGAAACTCCTTCAACCATAAATTTGTCTACATGGTTTGTGGGGAATGTTTGGAGAAGGGGATTAGAAGAAAATCAAGGGAAAAAGACTTTTAAAATAGGATTATAGGTTGGGAGCTTTGTATAATTTTGTGAGGACAAAGTACGTTGTGATCTCTTAGATAGTAGATACTACTTGCAACTTGGATAGAAGGTTTTGGATCTACATGGGAAGGTGGAGGGTTGAGGATTTTCTCAACACCAAAGGGATTTCTCTGCAGGACTCTAGAGAGGATCTGGAACTCGGAAGAATCACATGTGCTTGTTTGTGTGTATTTGAAATTTATTTAATAAAATGAGTCTATCAATGCATTTTTGAAAAAGTATATACTATGGTTTGAATGTGAAATAATTTTTGTACATGTATAATGTTTGGAATGATAAAATAATCAAGGAAAATGAACAGTGTTTGCATTTGGTTGAGTTTTCCCTATCTCTGATATTGGATTTTGGCATGTCTAATTGAGCTTGTAATAGCCTCGCTTATATTTTCAAGCTCAAGGAGGTCTAGGGTGTCACATATCACCTTTCTCTTTTGTATAGTCTATGTGCAAATTTCTTTACGTTTATGTCCTTTCTTTTCTGAAATCAAACACTAGGTTAGTTAGGCGAATGAATGTGGCTTTATGGGTGATCTAGATATGGAGCTAAGAGACCTCAAATAATTCTACCTCAAAAATCCTTCCTAGGACCCCATCATGCCCAGTTTTGATAGTGTAATTAATCTAAGATTGCATTTTTTATTTTTGGGGTAGAAACGTGTACGTGTTAGGATGTATGGCCTTGTTTACATGTATGGACCTATGATATTACTCGTATGGGCCTATGGGAATCATTGTATGAGCTTCTGATTCATTTGGTTTAGCTTTTCACTTTATAAATTGTCATTTGATCTTTATTTTCTCTTCCGATGATCAGATATTTGTCTACATATGTTTTACTCTCAGATCATTCTCTAATTTTTTGTATGAGGTCATACTAAATCTGAAATCAAGTTCCTTCTACAACCATCTATTGTTGTTATGCTTATTTGATAACTCATTAAAGGTTGTACTTGTTCTGAGGATTTTGGATCATAGGAGAGAGTTCCTAAATCTATGTAATGGGTTCTTTAAAATAGTTCAAGCTCCATCGATGACATGTTTGAGTAGGGAAACTAGGAACCTTAGGTGGGTATCTCCCCATAGGTTCCAAGACCCAAAGAGGTTTCTATGGGATCCTATTGGTGAGTTCCTTAATCAATAGATAACCATAAAATAAACTAGGGTTATGAGAGGGTTTAAAATTAATATAAGAAAAGTGATATTATAGTCTACATAGACCCGTTGGAGTACTAGGACCATGAGTTAACTGCTTGGGTGGATCCTAGTTAGAAGGGAACCATGGTTCCATGGTTTCAAGGGTGGATCCCAACAAGGAGGCTATGTGATGACAACAAGTAGTTGGTATTCTAGAACCCCTACTTTTGTGATTTAATGTTTTGGTATTTTCTTATGTGTTATGTCTTTCCTTTGGGCATTTTGATGTTTTTGGGAAGGATATTTCATATCCTTAGATTTCCTTAGATATTGTGTGAACATTGTTTCTATCTCATAGAATGGGCGAGTGGAACTTCGCAGTTTCACATAGTTGAGTGGAAATTCCTTTTCGAGGTACTATTTGTGGTTCCATGGATGACTTGGCTTTGCATTATTGCTTAGAAGATATTGAAAATTTTTACTTATATATCATGTACTTAAATGTATTGTAATTCAAATGTATTGATCAATTGTAATCCCTATTTGGTCAATGTAATGTAACGTAATTGAAAAGAAGAGCTATATAATGGGAAGGGTAGTTTTAGGAACATTACAAGGGGATGTTAATTTGTAATGTGGAACATTGTAATGAAGGATTCAAGTTGTAAATTTCTACCCTATCTCCCTATGCTCTTATTGATGTAAATATGAAATGTAATATGACAAGAAAAGATTTATTAATGTAAAGTCTACTTATGTTTTGTAACGATAAATGAATCATGCTTAGAACATTTGTAAAGGGGTAAATTGGATGGTCTTTTAAATAGGGTTTTAACAATGGGGATTTGCACATAAAAGAGACCTTATGCCATATTCAACCATTTACATTTAATTGTTATGATAAGGAATGTAAAGCTGGAAATGTTTGCAAAGAATAATGGAGTAAAATACCTACCTCACATCATAGAAGATCTATAAATACCCTTTTTTTGATTCCTGTGTTGAGTTTCTGGAAAATCTGCAGCCAGATTTGGAATAGAAACGCAGAGATGATTTAAACCCAGAAATGTTTTTCCAATCTGGCTTAGTTCTGATTTTGACCCAAAAGTCAATGTCACCTTTAACCCAAAATTTTTGACTCAGACCTAGAACAAAATGTTAATTCTAACCTAGAACATAATCTTGATTATGACCTAGAATGTCTGATTCTAACCTGTAACTCCCGAAATAGTACCTGCAAATATCTAAAAAAGGAGGTTTTGAGGTGGCTATATAGGGTTTTGTCTTAGTCAAACCCTCATTTTGGTTGTTTCCACCTCCTTAAATAGCTGAATGTAATAGAATGTATGTGTGTGTTGCTCTTAGAAACAGCTTTGAAAGTATAATGCTAAGATCTAATCCTCTAGATTAAAACCGTAATATGAATTGAAAAGTATAAAGCAATGCATAGATTTGAATATGATAAAGAAAGCATACCAAGCCCCCAAGGCTAAAGTATTCAAACCAAACTCACAATTCATAGTTTCTACCCTATGATAGTATCTTTTGAATGCTTGCATGTTGAAAAGGTAGATCCAAGAAGAAGGAAGGAAGGAAGAATTCTTTCTTGCTCCAATGAAGATCCATAATAGTTTTTCCACAAAATGCTTGTATGTATTAAGGCATCATCATATATTGTCCTTCTATATCATCCTCTTACATTCTTGCATCATCATCATGTCATAATCGTAATTACATCATGTCATCTCACGATTTCATTTCATGAAGAAATGAAGGCAAAAGAGAGTGTTCATATAGAGATCCCAATATAGACCTCCTTGGGCAATGCAAGGGACCCAAATTCAAATTTCTCCTTGCATTATGGTCCAATTAAAATCACCAACCAAGGAGGGGATGTATTAATTTGAATATCGGAGAAAACACTTTTGCACCTGGACTCGGGGACCTATTTTTAAGTTTAGAACCTCGATAAGCTTTGGATCTGAAAGCGGGGACCAACACTCGACAAAGGTCAAGATTGACCTCAACCTTGACCTAGGTAAAGGTCAACCTCAATTTTGGTCCTTGACCTAGGTCAAGTTTGACCTTGATTCTGACCTTGGTCAGAATTGAGTTCAACCTTGACCTGAGGTTTCAGGAAGGTCACCTTGAGAAATCTACAAGATTCCCAGGTCATTCGGGGACCTAGGAGAGTGAGAAAAAAAACTAGAGCGCTGAGGAGAGGGATAGAGGCCATAGAGGAGGTATGATGAAGACTAGGAGAGACAATACATAGGTTATACCTAAAAATAAATCCACAAAGAAGGAAATTAAGGAGGATCCATAGGATCCTAGTCCTAGTTTCATCTAGAACTGGAGAATTAAGTGCAGATGCATCCTAAAATGCAAATCTAATATGCAAGTGTACTAAATGAAGGTGCTAAACCTACCAAAATGGAAGTGCTTCCATTTTAAGAAGATACATTTAGCACCCACTTTAACTTAGATGACACTACGTGAATATGAAAGCTAAATTAAGAAAACATCAATAAAGTAAAAAGGATATAGCCAAGTCCTCAACGTGGAGATCCTGCAAGAAACCGTTAGTACCCGCAACCTGCAGTACACAAGGTTAATGAAAATCCATAGAGAACCTAGGACTTACTTGGATGAATTTGAGAAGTGCATAGAACCCCTTATGCCCCTTAGGTTTTGGCTTACTAATTCTGAAAGGTGAAACAAGGTGATAAGGTTGGACCTATACACTGGATATGCAGTTTATTGAAAATTATTTTCCTAAACCCATTAGAAGGATTCCTAACCTTCCTAAACCAATTCAAGTGGTTAGGTATCTGAATCATGATTCCAACGCCACTAATGGCACTGAAAACGTAGCTACCAAACTCAAGTTATGATGAAAAGAGTAAATGTCTATCTAAATGCATATGAGGGAAAATTCAAATTTAACCTACGTAAATTCAAATGAAACCCTAATAAAACCCTAATTTGTAGCTATAAATAAGATAAATAAATACTTACCTTTTCATTCTTACCATTTTTAGATTTTTATAAAAGAATCAGAATGTCGGAGAGAATAACTTCAAGTGAGCCACATGGAGATCCTGAGAGAGTGCCTAGCCAGTGGACAACCACTTCATGAGGCAATTTCTTTGTTTTGATATTTGTGATTGAAAAATTCATGTTTTTATAGGTAAGGTAAACCTTGATGAAAAAAGGTCGACCCTGACCCAGTTATGTCAACCTTGACCCTTTAAGGTCAACCATAACTAGGAAGGTCTCATCCTTTCTGGGGATAAGGTTGACCTTGACCCAAAAAGGTTGACCTTGACCTGGTCAAGTGGGTATTATAGTTTCCTGATTTTAAAGTATTGATAGGATTTTGTTTGTTCTTGATAGGATCTTGTCCATCTCTGAGGCACCGCTTTGGAGGGCTATTACTGACTGTCAAAGAGAACTTATCCAAGCTATGGCAGGATGAGATACAGATATTGAGAGATGTGGGATTATACTGGGTAGCAATCCTACAACAAATGTGGTTCCATCGATCCATGATATCAGTCATGATAGAGAGGTGGGATGAGGATACTTGTCCCTTCCATCTTCCCTCAGGAGAGATCATGATCACACTGCAGGATGTGTATAGGATCCTATGACTTCCAGTCTGAGGTAAGCCTTTCAGACCGAGAGCGCAGTGAGGTCCTACCGAGGTCTTTTCAGATGGGGAGTATTGTTTAGGAAGAGTACCATAGATGAGGACTTGAGAAGATCAGATCAATCTATCATCCATACTGGTAGTCTCAACACCTTTGGTATGGAAAGTGATGTTGTGTATACTTGATTTACTTGTGATACCCAACACAAAGGGTGCAATCTTTTGAGCATCATTCACTCATCTCATACACAGGATAGAGGGTGACAAGACTGTCTTCTCATGGACCCACAACATGTTATCCCATCTCTACCATGAGTTGTGTCAGTTAGTGAGATGCAAGTGGGAGATTCTTACAGTATGCACCTTGCTACAGGTTTGGATGTTTGAGCATTACACATATACACAACCACAAGGTGTTCTTGTGATGGTGGATGCGAGCAGATCGAGAGCATTTTCCTACCCTCTAGTAGATGTCTGGAACTATAGGGATATCCTCTTCTGGAGGGTTACCTTTGACCATATACTAGGTGTTGATGTGATATGGAGACCATACTATTAGATGACAGAATGGCCAAATACTCAACACCACCTGAGACATTCACAGCAACACAAGCTGCTAGAGGGTCCTACCAGTCATGCAGTGATGCCAAATTACTATGATAGAGTGATGAGACATTTTGGTCTGATACAGGGGTCCCCAGGATAGTACCTCAGTATGTATACTCAACTAGATACTATCAGAGATCCGACACTATACGCTGACCTACAATAGAAGATATTGTAGATAGCGAGATAGATGAGACTGAGGATACAGAGGTAGCTCTTGATGTATCCTATTCAGGCATTAGTAGAGAGTATGTCAGATATTGGAGTCTACAAGGAACCCACCCCATATTCCCTGATGACTATCCCACAAGTGATCCTAGTCTCTCAGAGAGGACAGATTGAGGTAGTGACATACCTATGGAGGAGGAGGAGGATTAGAGAGACAAGGAGGAGCCCATATTTGAGGGAGATCCTATGGAGGAGGAGAGAACGGAGTTTGAAGAAGAAGAGGGAGTACGGGAAAGAGATGAGGAGATGCCCCCATGTGATAGTACAAGTGTAAATGGGTGTGTGGTCTATGTTGTACCATTGTGACCATGACAACCTCCCCGAATGCATATAGTGACACCACTACCTAGACCCAGACATAGCAAGCGTGGAGAGGGTAGTCACTCCATGCCCCCACCATCTAGATCCTTTAGTGACACTTAGGAGGGAGATCCATGTATGAAATATGCATTATATTGGAGAATTTTAAGTTAATGTTTTTCTAGAAGCACTAAAAGATAAATATGTTTCAATTATGCAGCTAGTGTAGTAGAGTGGAGGAGCTTTGTATCTAAGGTCTTGAAGGATACATGTAAATCCTACCGACTACCAGCTAGCGAGTGAGAGTCCCTCATTGGACAGAGAGATCCTGGCAGACATGCAGATGTTTTTGCATGCATCCAGCGAGAGCTAAGGTTATGCAGAGAGAGAAAGAAGAGAAATTTATGGCTGACCTCCAGAGAGCCCAGGAATGTAACTATGAGATGAGCATGTTGAGGAGCCACACATGGACTATCGTACTGAGATCCTCAGCCTCACACCATAGATCAAAGAGAGCTGGGAGCCACCAACCCTCAGAGCATAGAGATAGAGATTGATAGATAGGGCACATCTGCCATATATGTATCAAACTCATAGAATTTTATATATGAAAATTTTTCTTTGCCTAGTTAGTTCTATGATTGATTACTGTATTCTTCACCAATACACAAAAATTAACAGAAAGAAAGAACAAAATTATGTATGAATGTATTCAAATCACATAACCTATAAAATAGACATAAATATTCTATAAGGAATACATAAATACACAAAGAAAGAATGATGTATTAAGGATAATAACATTTGAGATGCATGATATTAATAGGTTTCTTCAGAGGGACACCATTGAAATCAGCAATCTTATAAGAACCTGAAGTAAAGTCCTCAATTACTATGAAAGTTTCAAGCCAATTAGGGCTAAATTTCCCTTTTTTATGAATATAGGCCTTTACTATTAATAATATAACAAAGTACAGTATTCACAAAAATAGCTCAGGGGATAAAAAATCACCCCACAAAGAGTCACTCGGCTTCATGCTAGAATTAAACAACTATTCATAAAAAAAACATATATGAAGCCCTTAGGCTACGAGAGCAGTAGAAAAAGAGGGCAGAGGATCTTTATCATTTGGATTGCTACAAACATTGGGCCCAAGGGTCTGGTTGGGAAGTGACCACCCATCATCAGTTTCTTCTTTTTCCATTTCTCCTTCCTCTCACCTGGGAGAAATTGCCAGAGCTAGGCAGGGGATCTTATCAGAAGGGGTGGGAGGCCACACAGGAACAGTGGACGATGACCAAGTAGTAGTAGAGGCAAGCACATGAGGCCAGCTAGTAGTCGAGGTCCTCCTATCAGGAGGAGAGTTGGAGTGGCAGTGCCAAGAGAGCGGTGTTCTGGATTGCCTCGCCGAGGCACTCCTACTATGACGCAGGCCCCAAAATGGCGTGTGGTCAACAAAGAGAGAATCTGGTTGCACTCAAGAAAAAGCACACAGGTCATTACCCCAATGTTGTAGCAGCTCCTGCAAGTGGGCGACCTCAAGGGCCACCTTGTCATCTTGTACCTGAATCTTCATCATGAAATTATTACATAAACATTCCTTATGTGAGGCCTACCACAGCCTGACATAGATTAGCACTATCTTTCAATTATATGATCTCCATTTGAAACATATTTTGTTATAGTTTGACTATTGGGACACATGAATTCTTTATGGATCTATTGAATCCTTTTCTTGTATACAATGCCTGATTATGTAATCATGGAATCTATGTGATACTCTATGTTTGAGATGCAAATTTATGTTTAGGACTTAGTTTTCATGGTTCAGTATATTGGATTACTAAGTGGATGTTAGATAATATCAGTATGCATATTTATTAAGATTTATGTTTATGCATATGGATTAGATGCAAATATTATTAAATCATTGATGCAAATGTGAGTGAATGTGTGTTCTATTTACATTTTTTATCTTTGATGCAAATGTGAGTGAATGTGTGTTCTATTTACATTTTTTATCTTGATATGTTTATGTGTTGATTGGACCTACTGATGTGTGCAATGAGTGTGTAGAAAAAGTTGACCATGGTACTAATCAAGGATCCAAGAATGGACTTACATGAAAATCGTGATGCTAAGGCCCTGTCTATAAAAAGACACATGGACCTCATTGTATTGTATTTCTATTTGTAAAAGTATGGCTTATGATTGTATTTTATTTAATTGAGTAAATGTGTAATAATTCATGCTCATGTTAATTTGTTGTGTCACATAACACATGTGCACCTAGTGTGTTGGCATGGCTAGTGAATGTGACTAGCATAGGCTTAACTTTACCCTGGTGTTGCCTAGTATAGTCCCTATGCTTACCCTAAGGTTTAGGAAGATAAGATTGAGATAAGATTGAGTCAAGAGAGATTAGATTGAGTCTTAAGGGTTAGATTTCGTGAGTTAACCTTGGGTGGAGTTTAGAAGGGTCATTTGGGCTTCTAGAGGATAACTAGGGTCAAAACTAACTACCCCACTTGGTACCTTAGGGGTTAGGGGTCATTTTCAACCTATTAAAAGTCTTGAAACTCATTTATGACTCCCCTAAAGTCACCATTTTGGGAAGTGGCGAATTTGAAACGTTGGAAGACTTTGATTAAGTCATCCCTTCTTTCCTTACAAGCATTTAACTCCATTTATGGAGAAGGAATGTAACTAGGGAGAGTAGATGGATCAGGGTCTCCCCTTTATTTATGACTCCTAATATTTTAGGAGGTTTTCATATATAAAGAAGGGATTAGAGAGATTTTTGGGTACACACCCACTCTCTACCTTTAGAGACAAATTCTTTTGAAGTTTTCGAGAGAAGGAGAAGGATTGGAAGGGAAATCTCTTCACAATCAATTTTGTAATTTCCATAGCTTGGATTTGAGGTTAGTTTCCTTAGAGTAAATATGACTTTATGTTTTTAAGCATGTATATAGCTTGATCTCCATTAATGGAGTCTTGTATGTGGTTTATGGACTACTCCATGTATGTTTTGTTGAGTTCATGTTATTGTTTTCAACTTCATGGGTTTTCATGGAGTTTTTGTGTTAAGTCTTGTATGAAGTTTTGGTTTACTCAATGTATGTTTTATTGACTTCTTATTTATGTTGTATTTTATTTGTGCTCATACTTGTTTTGGGAGTCTTCAAGGCACACTCATACCTGGGAGGATACAGTACCTTAGAAGGGTGATAGGTCGAGACACTAGGAGTGTAGAGTCTCCAAGTGTGGAGGGATGAACATGGGTATATGGGTGCCCATGATGCCAAGCATGCCTAAGGGCATTTGGGGATGATAAGGAGAAGTTAGATGGCTAAAGGCCATGGCTTGAACCTTGTGAAGGTTGGTTTTTTAAATTCATGTGTGACTTAATTATAGTTTATTATGCTTTGGCTTCTCCTCCTGGGCTAGTACACTATCACCCCGCTTTTGGAGAAGGTTTCTTGGAGACCTTCTTCTTATTAAACCTTGGAAGGGAATTTATTGATGAACTATTGTTGATTTCAAAATTGTGAATACTTTTTTGTATGTATGTCTCCCATTCATTTCTGGATCCCCTAGCTCGGGGGTGGCCTTGCAAAGGCCTAGGTTGGGAGGTGAGCCCCCATGGTAAACCAAATATTTCTATGCAGGTTTAGTCTGAAGCTTTTGGAAGGCTTGTATGGGTGTTCTTATGGGAAACCACATTTGGTGGTCTTGTGATCCATCCTTATTAATGAGCTAGTTTTAAAGGCAAAAATGTTCTTCTTATGAATCCTTGTAAAGTTTTTTTGAGTAAGAGGGCTTTGTGTAAAAGTATTCTTATTTTTTGTAAGTTGTAAATCAACTATGTTATAGAGAGGTATTTATGTGAATACAAAAGAGAGATTTTTATCTATGTTGTTTAAATAATATTGATGGTTAAATTATTTTTCTGATAGAATAAAGTTGATTAGATCAAGTTCAAAGAAAAGTATGTGTTTAATAGATTAAGGTTCAAATAAGCCTTATTCCTAATTTATCTTTGTGTTTATTCAATTTAAAGGTAGTTTTATGTCATTAATGAGGAGGCAAAATTATTTACATTAAGGGTGAAATTGTAACTATCTTCTTTTAAAACAGTCATTGAATACTTGGATTAAGAAAGTTATTATGATAGGTTTTCAATCTATTTAAATTATAATGTTGCAAAAAGGGTTTTAAAAGAAAAGTATGACTTAAATCCTTTAGTTAATTTAACTTGTTTTAATAGTATTATAAGTTATTTAGATTATGGTTAGATTCCTATAATTTTTAGGGCATGACACTTGGTATCAGAGCTCTAGGTTCCACTTTAGGGCCTTGAGTTCACTATGCTTAGTTTATGTTCTTTTGCCTGTGTGAGGTTTTTTGGTTGTCCTTACTTTCTCCCTAAACTATAATGGATGGAAAGATTTATAAAGTTTTTGAAAAAAGTCTACTTTTTATTTGCGTAATTGTGTTTGCTCAAAATTGAAACTATGGTGTGAGTGATGCTCCTATTAATAGAATAACTCTCTAAAACATCATAGTCAAAATGGTTCCTTGTAAAATGAAGGATTGGGAAGATGTACACTTTGTAATTTAACAATTAAACTTTTTGTAGAATGCATTTAGTGAACAAAAAGGAATCTTATTATCCTATGATGGTAATTGTGAGTTTACACTAATTTGCTTATAAAGATGTTTTATATAGTTTAAAGGAAAAATGTACACTCCTACTTTTCCATATTAATGTTGGTTTAAATCATTAAAAAAAAGTTATAATATTGATTGGCTAAGTTCATTTGAAGTCATTAGAAAACTATTTCTCATTATTTTATGGCTATACTAGTTTAACTAAAGTGAGTCGATTTAACCTTTTTATAAATGAAAAAAATAAAAATAAAATAAAAGAATAATAAAAAAATAAAATATTTTTCTCTTCATTAGACTAAAGTTAGTAGTACTTAGAGTGAAAGAACTTCATTATACATTAAGGGTAAAATTCACCCTATGTTAATTAATTAGATATAACAATATATTTATATGAACCCATTATAAATGTAATTTGAGTAAAAGATTAAATCTTTAGCCATATTACATCTATACGAAATGAATATAAACCCTCATGAAATATTTTTAAAATCTCTATGTTAAACAATTAGGAAGATATTACTATACCAAGAAGATTGGATACAAAATGAGTTGGAGCAATTTAAATATAAATATATAGATGAAAATCCCATTTAACTCATATATATATA
>MU223220.1:2152017-2191175 GCA_018584345.1 Thuja plicata
TGCACGCGCGCCAAGCATTCCACCACCACTATGTATCATAGTGGAGGAGGGGGCGATGGCCACGGACGGCCCACCCCACCCACTATGGATACATAGTGGGAAAGGTGGAGCCGCGACGCGCCTTTCCAACCACCCCCCTCTGTGTACACCCGTTCTACCTCAACACTCACTCGCACTATCGCGTGACACCTTTGCTTCTCATCCCTTTCATGCCGCCCGCGCAGTGGTTCCTCTACTGGGTGAGGTGCCATCGTTTCGACACTCACCTTCGCCTGATTATTCACAGTGCCGCCTCCCTCACTCATGTCGCCGTAAACTCATAGTCGTTGCTCCCCCTTCGGTCTCCTTTGTGCGCCGACCTCTCCTACGTTTGGCGTTGAGCTCGGCTCCACCACTCACCCACAAGCATGGCTAGGGTTCTGAAACCCTAGCCCTCTGCCCAGAATAATTTAAATGCAGGGTTAATTAAAATATATATATATATACAGATAGCATAACAATGAAATAAAATTCGTACTCTTTTAAAAAAAAACAGAGTGAGGAGGAAGTGCTTTATTTATAAGATGAAATTTGTTTAGATTTGATTTGTTTCAGATTTTAAAAAATTATCTATTGTAGCACATAATTGTAATTGTTGACTTATTAGTTAGAAGATTCTAGATGTTTTCTATATTAGTCTTAATTAAATAAGATTAAAGTTATATTCAAAATTCAAATTTTAAGATTTGGTGGACAAATAGTTGTAATAATAGGTTATTATAAGATTGTTGGTGAGTTTATAGAGCACTATTAAAGCTAATTTGCATTTAGTGTAATGATTAAAGTAAGTTCGACAAATGTTGAAGGAATATAAAATGTTTAGTTTTTGTTGGAGGTAGAATATGATAGGAAATCATTCTTTTGGAATTTTCCTTTTCAAATTTAGTTTTAATAAATTAATATATAATATGGTTATATGATCTCTAATATTAATAGATAACTTGATAGAGTTTAAAGGAGGTACTATTAGACAATTTAGTCATATAAAAATCTGCTAATACCTTTTAGGGAGTATTAATTCTTATCTTGGAATTACATATTTTAAAATAGATGATTACTATGAAACTTTAAATATTGTTAGTACCAAGTAAATGTCAACTAAATAATACATACAGAGATAATGTTTAAGCGATATATTCATTACTATGAAACTTTAATATTGTTAGTAGCAAGTAAATGTCAACTAAATAATACATACGAAGATAATGTTTAAACGATATATTCAAACCGATATACATTAATAGTTCATACTTTTAGTTTTCTTAAACATTAGAAAGTTATTGATTAATCAACAACTCTTTTGCCAAGTTTAATTATGAATTGTATGTTAAGATGTATTGGTTAGATTCCTTTGGATAAACGTGATTTTAGTATGTGGATTAACTTTAACTTGATTAATATACCCTAGGGATTAGATGTTTTAAATCACTTTAAGTATGGACTTAAAGAGATTTAATTATGGAGTATTATTAAAGTGTAATTGTTAGAATTAAATGGATTTATTATTCACATTTAATCAATGCTAGATAAGAGCTTATTAAAATTAATATAAGGGGTATAATTTTAAGAGTATAGTTTGATTAAGGGTAGTTATCATGTTAATAATTTTATTTTAAATCAATTGGTTAAAATATATAGTTCCTTTTTAACTTATTGTTTTTAGATTTAATTGATTCATACTATATCAAATTGAATTCCATCCAAAGGTTATCCTAAGGTTTATTGATGCATAGATGTAAAGTGGTCATGAATACAAAGATAATTTGGCAATCATAATAGATTGGATTTAGAATGAATTATTAAGTTAATCTTTGAGTTATAGGGATAAATATAATATAATATTAAATTAACTTATTCCCCTTATTTTCAATTATCAATCTTAAGATTAACTAAGTAGGCATGTTTTTAGAAATCTTTAGATGATATTATTGACTTTTAGGATTGATTATTCTAGAGGTATTTAGATTAGTAATTAAAGTGTTATTAAGATAAATCAAATTTAATTAAATATGATTAGGATTAGATTCATAATTTTGATTTGGAGCTTGCATTTATATTAATTAAACTTTTAAGTTAATTGTTTATCAATACTTATGATTAAATAAGAACAATGAATTTCTATTGATAAATTTGACTTTTTTTTATGGGTTATTTTAGTGATTAAGTATGTTAGCTATTACTTATAGCTAGAGTGTAGATTATTGTATTAATTGAAATTTAATTTAATTATAATACTTCTAGATTGACATATTACTTTAGTAGCCCCTTAATATGAATAAATTAATTATCATAAGAGATTATTGAAGTTAACAATTAAAATTTTTTGGACAACCACCATCATTATTTATTTATATTATTATCTAGTGTTATTATAATTTCACGTTATTTTTATCAATCTTTCTTTATGATAAAATGAGTTATCATGTTAAATGATCTTTTAAAATTTATATTCCTTAGAGACTTAATAAACCATAATTATCTTATACACAATAATCTAGTTAACTATATGAGTTAATGTTAGGGTCACACACACTTCCTAATCGACTAGTGAGGCATATGTTTTTGAGAATGTTTGGTCATGTTCTTTAGTGCACCATGGACACAAGGTGTCGTATAGATTCTACTCCCCTGTTGTGGCTAAGTGTTAGTCACTTTGTGCATGTGATTGGAGTTAATTTGATTTTCAGCTTTAATGAACTTGGAAGTGATGTAGGGCTAGCTTGAATTATTTTAGTTTTCTTATAATCATGTAGTCAAGAAATTTTCTTCAAATACGGTTCCTGTTCACATTTATTTCTTTTGAATTTTCACAGATTTTGAGTTTTGACTTTGAATTTGTGAACCTTGATTTAAGTTTTCCTATGATCTTGAGGTGGCTAGGATATGTGTGTTATGTTGCTAGTCCTGTGTTGTGAAATAATGTTCTTTATCATATTTGGAACATTGATAGAATGTATAAGGGAGTAGGTTGTGAAGAACATACCTTTATCATTCTTAAAAGCATATTGTGCTTGAAATATGACTTATGAGTTAAGAAATGTTCAAATTAAATTAACATGAACCTTATTATGGATATTAGATATACATTGCATAAATGATTAGCCTTGATCAATAGATCTTGAAGGGATTATTGATACTATGAAATACAGTATAAATGAAGTCACAATTCCCCTAACTCTTTGATGAAATCCAGGAGGATGTTCATACCTAGAGGGGGAGGATGTGAGGCCTACCCCAGCCTGACATAGATTAGCACTATCTTTCACTTATATGCTCTCCAGTCGAAACATATTTTGTTATGCTCTTCTATTGGGACACATGAATTATTTATGGATCTGTTGAATCCTTTTCTTGTATACAATGCCTGATTATGTAATCATGGAATCTATGTGATACTCTATGTTTGAGATGCAGATTTATGTTTAGGACTTAGTTTTGATGGGTCAGTCTATTGGATTAGTAAGTGGATGTTAGATAATATCAGTATGCAAATTTATTAAGATTTATGTTTATGCATATGGATTAGATGTAGATGTTGTTAAATCATTTATACAAATGTGAGTGAATGTGTGTTTTATTTATATTTTTTATCTTCATATGTTTATGTGTTGATTGGACCTACTGATGTGTTCAGGAAAAGTTAACCATGGTACTAATCGGGGATCTAGGAATGGACTTACGTGAAAATTGTGATGCTAAGGCCCTGTCTATAAAAAGAGACATGGACCATGTTGTATTGTATTTCTATTCGTAAACGTATGGTGTATGATTTTATTTTATTTAATTGAGTAAATGTGTAATAATTCATGCTCATGTCAATTTTTTCTGTCACATGACACATGTGCACCTTGTGTGTTGGCATGGCTAGTGAATGTGACTAGCATAGGCTTAAATTTAACCTAGAGTTACCTAGTATAGTCCCTAAGCTTACCCTAAGGTTTAGGAAGATAATATTGAGATAAGATTGAGTCAAGAGAGATTAGATTGAGTCTTGAAGGTTGGATTTCGTGAGTTAACCTTGGGTGGAGTTTAGGAGGGTCATTTGGGCTCCTAGGGAATAACTAGGGTCAAAACTAACTACCCCACTTGGTACCTTAGGGGTTAGGGGTCATTTTCAGGCCATTAAGAGTCTTGAAACTCATCTATGACTCCCCTAAAGTCACCATTTTGGGAAGTGTGAATTTGAAGAGTTTGAAGACTTTGATTAAGCCATACCTTCTTTCCTTACAAGCATTTAACTCCATTTATGGAGAGGGAAGGCAAGTAGGGAGAGTAGATGGATTAGGGTCTCCCCTCTATTTATGACTACTGATATTTTAGGAGGTTTTCCTATATAAGGAAGGGATTAGAGGGAGTTTTTTCTACAAACCCACTATCTACCTTTAGAGACAAATTCTTTTGTAGGATTAAGTTTTGGAGAGAAGGAGAGGGATTGGAAGCGAAATCTCTTCACAATCAATTTTGTAATTTCCATAGCTTGGATTTGAGGTTAGTTTCCTTAGAGTAAAGATGACTTTATGTTTTTAAGCATGTATATGGCTTGAGCTCCATTAATGGAGTCTTGTATGTGGTTTATGGACTACTCCATGTATGTTTTATTGAGTTCATGTTATTGTTTTCAACTTCATGGGTTTTCATGGAGTTTTTGTGTTAAGTATTGTATGAAGTTTTGGTTTACTCATTGTATGTT
The DNA here is from genome assembly GCA_018584345.1 of Thuja plicata. Lineage (NCBI taxonomy): Eukaryota > Viridiplantae > Streptophyta > Pinopsida > Cupressales > Cupressaceae > Thuja > Thuja plicata. The sequence goes on from MU223220.1 coordinate 2,156,747, forward strand.
TTATTGAGTTCTTGTTTATGTTGTATTTTATTTGTGCTCATTCTTGTTTTGGGATTCTTCAAGGCACACTCATACTTGGGAGGATAGAGTACCTTAGAAGGGTGATAGGTCGAGACACCAGGAGTGTAGAGTCTTCAAGTATGGAGGGATGAACATGGGTATATGGGTGCCCATGATGCCGAGCATTCCTAAGGGAATTTGGGGATGATAAGGAGAAGTTAGATGAATAAAGGCCATGTCTTGAACCTTGTGAGGGTTGACTATTTAAATTCATGTGTGACTTAATTACAATTTGCTATGCTTTGTCTTCTCCTCCTGGGCTAGTACACGATCACCCCACTTTTGGAGAAGGTTTCTTGGAGACCTTCTTCTTGTTAAACCTTGGAAGGGAATTTTCTAATGAACTATTGTTGGTTTGAAAATTATGAATACTTGTTTGTATGTATGGAAAACCACATCTAGTGGTCTTGTGATCCATCCTTATTAATGAGCTTGTTTTTAAGCCAATAATGTTTTTTTATGAAGCCTTGTAAAGTTGTTTTGAGTAAGAGGGCTTTGTGTAAAAGTATTCCTATTTTTCTTAAGTTGTAAATCAACTATGTTATAGAGAGGTATTTATGTGAATACAAAAGTGAGATATTTTTATCTATGTTGTTTAAATAATATTGATGGTTAAATTATTTTTTTGATAGAATAAAGTTGATTAGATCAAGTTCTAAGAAATGTGTTTAATAGATTAAGGTTTAAATAAGCCTTATTCCTAATTTATGTTTGTGTTTATTCAAATTAAAGGTAGTTTTATGCCATTAATGAGGAGGCAAAATTATTTACATTAAGGGTGAAATTGTAACTATTTTCTTTTTAAAAAGTCATTGAATACTTGGATTAAGAAAGTTATTATGATAGGTTTTCAATCTATTTAAGTTGTAATGTTGCAAAAAGGGTTTTAAAAGAAAAGTATGACTTCAACTCCTTTAATTAATTTAACTTATTTTAATAGTATTATAAGTTCTCTATATTATGGTTAGATTCCTATAATTTTAAGGGCATGACACCTTAGCATAGAGAGAAATAGTAATATCCAGAAAGCTATGAGTAAAAATAACAACATTACAGTCTTTCCATAAGGAAAAAAAAATCTCCATCCTGAAATTATGCCAAATCTGGGTATACTGGGAAGGCATTCTGTGAGAGTCACCATGGAGAGCCATATTCCAAGAGAAAGGCTCAGGCCGAACTGGCATAAAGAAACTATTATTCCATCTCTAGTAGTTCTGGGCCCCATGATAGAACAAAAAAATATGTAAAATAGTTTTAGGGTAACCACAAAATGGGCATTTAGGATCATGCACACCTAAGTGTCGAAGTCAAGCTCCTAAGGGCAGACCTTGGTATAGAAGACACCAAGAAAAAGGAGAAATTTTGGGTTTAGTGATAGAATCCCAAATAGTGTGAAAACACCAGCTCCAAGTCTTTTGGGAAGAAGAAAGATGCCACCGATGGTTGAGAGAATCAACCATAGGGAAATGAGGCACAAGGTAAGAGTAACCAAGTTTGGTTTTGTAGTTGGTAAATGGAGTATCAGGGTACCATTTCCAATATTTCCACCAAGGTTTAATTGACTAAATTCCAAGTTTGTGTAGGAGATGTGGCAGAATAACATAGACAAGCAAGTCAAAAGTCTAACGGTCTAGGCGAGTGAGCCAGAACTGAATCTGAAGATCATCCCAAGAGCGAAGACTCACGGTGGCTCTGGAAAAAAAATCCTTAGGCATTTGAATGCCTTGTTTGTGTAATGAAGAGCACTAATACCCCAGATTCTGGCCAGAGGAAAGCCTTGTTGTGAAAAAAGTGGGGACCGCTAAATATTTCATTGATTGAAAGAAAGCCTATCCCGAAAGCCATTGCCGACCTAGCAAAGCTAGGGTTTGACTGCTTCCCAGGCTCTCCAAATGCTTTTGGCAATAAATGTACCTTGTATTTGAACATGGTACTTCATAACTAGGAGGGTTTGAAAGCCAATCCCTTTCCATGTTGGTTTGTGCAAAGGATACCCAAAAGAAATGCAATGGTGAAGCAAGACTTTCCAGGCCTTGTTGCCTGTGAGAAAATGCATGACCCATTTTGCACAAAGGGTCAGGCCCTGCTTCTGAGTATCAAGTAAGCCTAGCCCACCAGAGGCCTTGGGGAGACAAAAAAATTCCCAGGCAACTCTGTGAAAACCATGGTGATCAGCACCAGAGGCCCAAAGAAAATCCCTCAATAATTTTTTAAACTTCTTGTAGGAGGCCTTTGAAGGAGCCCAACATGAAGAATAGTACACATGAGTAGCAGCCAAAACCTTAGAGAAAATTTGGAATTTCCCAGCAAGTGAAAATGGCTTGGTAATCCAATAGGTAATCTTCTTTTCAATTTTAGTAAGCACAACATTCCATAATTCAGTAGAAGTAGATTGAAAAGAAAAAGGCATACCAAGGAATCAAAAAAATTCCTCATGTTGAATCTTGGACCAACCAAACTGGGAAAACTAGGGTGGGTGAGGAAGGGAAGACTACCTGTAACATAAGGTTTTATGCCACTGAATGGTCGAGCCTGAGGCCAAACAAAAAGTGTCTAAACACTGCAAGGTTGCCTTGATATTTTCTTCATCCTCTACAAGAGTGAGAAAAGAATCATTGGCAAAATGGCCATTAACTAACTACTGAGTGGTATTGGGTAAAGAAATCCCACAAACATGGCCTAGGGAAAAAGAGTGAGCTAACAAGTAACCAAAGCCCTTGGCTACCAGAACATTTAAGGTAGGAGCAAGAGGACATCCTTGACGAATGGATCTGAAGAGCCCAAAGGTAGATGACTGTTTGCCATTAATGGTGATGCAAGCAGAGACATCCTTGAAAAGAATCTATATAGATTGAAGAAATCTAGATCCAAAACCCAGAGTGTGAAGCATAGAAAGAATAAAAGGCCATTCAATACAGTCATAAGCTTTAGCAAAATCAATCTTAAGAAAAAGGGCTTTCTGTTGTAACTTACGAGCCCATTCCATACCTTCCCAAACTGAAATGATATTATAAAGAATATATCTTGACATAATAAAGCCATTTTTCTTTGGCCGAATAATTTGGGGAAGGATGTGATGGATTTTGAGAGCCAGAGCCTTAGCGATGATCTTATATGAGACATTGATCAAGGTAATAGGCCGCCTGTTGTAAATATCCTCTAGATCCCCAACATTAGGGATGAATTTAATGTTTCCTTTATTGATAATGTATCCTAGAGATTGGGATTGATATGATTCAAGGTAGACCTAGTGTAAATTAGGACCTATGGCATCCCAAAATTTTTTATAAAACTCACAAGGAAACTGATCACAACTAGGAGCCTTATCATCAGCCATGGCGAAGACAGCTTCCCGGAGATCCTAGAGGGTAAGAAGTTGCTCACAAAAAGCACATTGGGATGGTGAAACACATTGAGGCATGAAAAAATTACAATCCTTAAGAGCTTGATCGCTAGAAGGAGAAGATCCGTGGGTGGAAAAAACTTGTTTGTAATGACGAACAAAGGCTTGCAGAATATCAAGAAGCTCCATTAGGAGGGATTAACCTTCTTTGATCCTGGTTATGCCCACATTAGTGTGAAGGGCATGGAGAGCCAAAAATATTTTTTAGAGGCCTAATCTCTGACTTTTAACCAATGCAAATGAGCTTTGATCTAAGAACCTCTGGTAGCATAGTTGTCTGCAACTTGTTTCTGTTGACGTAACTGGGCAAGATAAAGTTGTAGGCTCTGATTGAATGGATCCAGAGTTAAGGCCTCCATGGAAACATAGAGAGCTTTGGTGTTGACATCATAGCATCGACGGTGGAAGATAGCAAGTTTTCTACCATAAATGTGCAGAAAGAGTGCCCTATGTTGGATGGCATCACTCAACCATTGAATACAGCTAGATGATTGTGATGGCTGAGGCTCAAGGTTCCAAACCTAATGAATGTGGGCGACCATGGAAGCATGATTAAGAACAGAAGTATTAAAAAAGAATTGAGTGGTGGGAGGTCATGTCTTAGCTATCTTCCAAACAATATTGAATTGAATGGGGAAATGATCTGACAAGGTCACATAAATAAGAGGAGTAACTGGCAAGGCTTGTTTTTTAGAAAAAAGAGAAAAAAGATTGTGCCATAATCATGGCATGATCAAGCCATTTATGAATTCTATCAGAAGAAGCTCGAAAATTATACCATGTGTACCAAACGCCATCAGTTTGGTGGTGGCCAAGATTGGAATCAAAAGGGCCCAATTTATTACGCATGTAGTACTAGGCATCCCATTCACCAAATATCCATCGAAAAGGAAAAATGCCATCTTTTTCATAATCCACCTCAACCATATTAAAGTCACCACAAAAAAAGCCAAGTTGCAGGTGGTAGAGAATTCGCAAGCCAATGCCAAAGATGAGATCTCTCAACAACATCATTGGGAGCATAAACATTAACTATGCCAAAAGAATGATTCTCGATAATGAAAGTGGCCCAAATAGATCATTGCATGGGATCTAAACCATGATTGATTAAGAAAGAATGCCAATGAGGAGAAAGGAGAGTAACAACTCCACCTTGACTAGCTTTGTGTTGAGAACATATAGCAAGGCTCTTAGGCCAAATAACTTTGCAGGTAGCATCAAGCAAAATACCAAAAATTTTAACTTCCTGGAGGCATAACACATCTAGATGATTAACATGATGACGAACATCGCTGAAAAAATACTTTCTTGGTAGGTCTCTCAGACCCCTAACATTACATGAGATGTACTTCATGAGAAAATAATGTCGTCCATACCATCACCTTCCCCAAGGGATGCAAAAGTATTTGACAGATAAGAAAAGTTATTCCTAGGAGATTCCATGGAAACATTTTTGCATTTTTTGGACATGCCCTTCTATGCAGCCTTAGCACGCCCTTCAGGGCTACAAGAGAAGAAAAAATGGGAGGAGTGGAAATCAAGGAAGCTGCTTGAGGTGTGCGAACCCAAAGAGGGTTACCACAAGAATCCAAAGTCTCTTTCCCCTACTAGCCAAGGTTTGAAATGTTCTTAGCATGAGAAGCAATGCCAGACACTACAGGAGGCTATTGTTGTGAAGTGGAAGCCGAATTAATAGGTTTAACCTATTTTTTTCTTCCGGCCAATCATTACCCAGTCATCTTTCTTGGTGTCTTCTTTTTTACCAGCATCAACGAATGTTGAAACAGAATCCTTAGGAGGAGGTTTGGGTCAAGGGACTACCAAATGGCAGTCCTTGATCTTATTCTCTATGGATTGACAATGATAAAAAGTGTTGGGAAGGTTGAGGTAAAGCACCTTTTGAAAGAAGATGGTGTTGCCAACCTAAATCTCAATAGTCTCTTTAAGATCTCGGGAGAGATCAAATTCAATACAGAGCCCCTTTTGAGGCTGAGGATTGAAAAAATAGTCATGATCACTCCAAATAACCCTACCTAGCTTTTGCATAATGGCATGCATGAAAGGCAAACAAGGTAGAGGAAGACCAAGAAACTCAACCCACATAGGGACTTTTATTTTCTTGTCGTCGGAGACAGAAAAGTCTTGAGACCAATGCTAGAAAGCTAAAAGGGAAGCCCTAATATTCTAGGGTCCTTTGGCAAAAATAACATCCACATGAGTGAGATTGGAAAATCAAAACAAAAAGAAAACTTTGGTGAGACTTTGAATGTCATCCAGACAAATTTGATGAGGAGTCCAGGCTTTTTCCACCCAATCCTTAATTATATTTTCAGGAGGGTTGCGACCCAAAAAGTAACCAATAAGAGTATGTGTTTCAAGCCAAGAACATGCATCATCAAACTCATGAATGGGAAAAACAATATCAGGCTGATACATACCTCTTGGAACACTTTGGGAACAAACTTGTGAGGTCTCTTGCTTGGAGGTGCCATTGTTATCTGTCACCAAAATAGCACCAGCATCAACTACTGGGTTAATGGTGACTGGGGTCATAAATACTAAAGCTTTTCCCCGTAGTAAATGTGGTATGAATGGACATGAGGACTTAGAATAGAAACGTGACTCTAAACCCTACCAGAGAAAAAAAACTTCATCCAAAATTCCCTTTTTCACCACACAAAGCATTCACATTCCTTTGATTTTTATATAAGACTAAATCACCCACCAAAAATGAATGTTCAATTACCTTATGATTATACTATTTATGAAGAGATTTATGATAAGCCTTTATATGTTCAAAAGAATTTATTCATTGTTCATCCAACACTTCTAATTCCTGTAATCATTGTTCCTGAAAAGTATCCTTGTCAATTATCCCATGAAATGAAACACACAAAGAAGCTATTTCTAATTCTAAGGGCATAATAGCATCAGTACCATAGACAAGTTTATAAGGAGAAGTACCCGTGGCAGTACGAACACTAGTCCTATAAGCCCGTAAAGCATAAATAAGTTGGGTATGTCAATCTTTCACATACTTATTAACTGTTTTCCATAAGATTTTCTCAAATAAATTTATTTGATGCTTCAACTTAACCATTAGATTGAGGATAGTAGGGAGTAAAAAATCTATACTGAATACAATATTTCTCTAAGAATTTCATGACTTATTTATTCTTGAAAGAAGTGTCATTATCTAAAACTATCGTTGAAGGAATACCAAATCATGCTATAATATGATTAAGGATGAAATCATAAATAACATCTAAGGTAGTAGAATGGAGAGGAATAGCTTCCACCCACTTTGTAAAGTAATCTGTAGCTGTTAGGATGTATGTATGTCCTTAAGAGGAAGCTGGTGAGATTTTCCCAATAAGATCAAAACCCAAATACTAAAAGGCCATGGAGCAACTTGATTGCAAAGCTCATGAGTAGGAGCATGAATTAAATTACCATGTTTCTGACACTAAGGACACTTACTAACAAACATAAAAGAATCTTGTTCCATTTTTTGCCAATAGTATCCCATTCTAAGAAGTTCATTAACTAAAGACTTCCCACCAAAATGTCCCCCACAAAAACTAGAATGAGCTTCTACTAAAGCTATCAGAATTTTGGTTCTACCGAGACATCTTAACAGAACCATTATAAGAATGTTTATAAAGAGTACCTCCCAAAATAATATAATGTGTCGCAAGCTTCCTAATACGATTACGCATGTTCCTTGTTTCTGATTCTAGAAAAGTATTATCTTTCAAAAAATGAAAGATATGTGAATACCATTCATCCAAATGCAAGTTAAACCAATCAACAGTAACCTTATTAGAAATTGCAGTGTGTTTAAGAGTATGCATAGTGAATTGAAATTTTTTGGCATTATTCTCAAGACAAACCAAAGAAGCTTCACTTTCCATGGCGTTTGCATGTATATTATCTTTCCTAGGTAAAGTCTTAATTGTATAAGAAGAGAATTGTAAAAGAATATCAAGAGCCAAATCTGTATATTGTGCCATTTTATTGTTCTTAGTCTGATAACCTCCTTTGATTTGTTTGAAAATCAATTGTGAATCCCCATAGATTTTCAAGTTTTTAATATGAAGGGATGAATTTGCTCATAAGCCAGCTATAAGAGCTTCATATTCTACAATATTTTTAGTATAAGGAAAGGTCAATTTATATGGAATAGGGATCAGTTTCTTTGTATGAGGGACCAAGATAATTCCTATACCAAAATGTGTCTTACATCGAGAACCTTCAAAATATAATTCACAAACATCCTCTTGCTTAATAGCTAGAATTCTCTCATCAGGGAATTATATTGAGGTAACACTCGTATCAGAATCATGACAGGGAGCTTCAGCTAAATAATCAGTTAAAGATTTTCCTTTAATTGACTTTTGAGGAATGAAACTAAGATCTAATTTCATAAGTAGCATCACCCACTTTTACAGATGGCCAGAGAGATCAGTCTTTGATAAAAGGTGTTTTAGAGGATGAAATTTAACAATCACATTGACCTCAACATTCAATAGGTAATGCCTGAGTTTTTGACAAGCATAAACTAAAGCCAAGAATTTTCTTTCCAAATCGGTATATCTCATTTCATAATGAAGTAAATTTTGACTAATGTAGTACATCGGTCTTTACTTACCTTCACTATAATGTTGAGACAACAATGCACTCACGACATTCAGAGTAGCAAAAGTATATAGATAGAAGGGTTTATTAAATTAAGCGGGTTGTAAAATAGGAGGATTAGTAAGATACTCCTTAAATTGCTCAAAAGGATTGTTTACATTCCTTATTCCAAGAAAAAAATGGTATCTTTTCTAAGCAAGGAAGTGAAAGGAACAGTTTTATCGGCTAAGTTAGAAACAAAGCGACGAATGACTTGTATGTTTCCTTGTAAACTACGTAATTGAGAAATATTCTTAGGTGGAGGCATGTTAACAATAGCATCAATCTTTTCAATATCAAACTCTATGCCTCGCTTAGAGAATATTAATCCTAATAATTTACCAGAATAAACTCCAAAGGCACATTTCTTAGGATTCAATCTCATATTATAACTCCTAATTCTTTCAAATATTTTTCTTAAAATAAAAACATGATCTTCTCTTTGTATAGATTTTTCCAAGATATCATCCACATAATCTTCCAGAATCTTATGAATGTAATCATGAAAAATCAGAGTCATAGCGCGCTGATAAGTTACTCCCACATTTCTTAATCCAAAGGGCATCATGACCCAAAAAAATGTTCCCCAAGGTGTTATAAATGCGGTCTTAATCTGGTCTTCAATAGGTATAAATATTTTATTATAACACAAAAAACCATCCATATAAGATAATAAAGCATGCCCCACTATCAAATCCATAATCATATCAATATTAGGTAATGGAAAATCATCTTTTAAGGATGCCTTATTTAAATATCAAAATTCAGTGCACATCCTTATCTTATTTTCTCCTTTAGAAACAACCACAATATTGGAAATCCATTCAGAGTAATCAATAGAGAAGATGAACCCAACACCCAATAATTTTTCAATTTTGACTTTAACTAATAAGGCAATGCCTGGATTCATCTTTTAGATTTTTTGTTTCATAGGTTTAGCATTAGGTTTGAGAACAATATTATGGGTGACAATCTTAGGATCTATACCCGACATATCTGAATATGTCCAAGCAAATATATCCTTATATTCAAGCAAGAGGGAAACCAACTAATCATGTTCATCTTGATTCAAATATTTCCCAATTTTGATTGTTTTTTCAGAGTCATTCACATCCACCTTAACCTCAATAGTCTCAACTATTAATAAATTACTTTGCATGGGAGAATCCATTGGCAAAGGAGAAATATCTTATTCATCATGTTCTCCAAAATTGGCTTCATTATTCAGACAATAGGGCTTTCTTCTTTTATGATGAAACATAGGTAGATCCTTATAAACCCCTAAAAAATTGGCTAGGGCTTCATCCCCAGGAAAAATATCCAAACTAGGTTTTTGATCCATGTCAAGGAGAAGTGGATTAACCAACTTCAAATGTCCACCATAGATGTGATTGACATTAAGAGGAAAAGCCAATGGTTGTTTATAAGGATTGAATCCTAACCCATAAGTATAATCATAAACTTCATTGTCCAAGGGCACCTGTATGCCTTTTTCATATTTACCACATCCGTTCCCATTGAATCCTAATTTCTTGAGTAGATGATAACCATAACCATATCTATTGGCCATATCAGATTGAGTCAAAGGAGCGACATATGTCACAAAGTCATAGCAATCTGGTTTTATTGTCTTAATTGTTTCTTCAAGTGAAGCAGAAACAAAGTTACTTTTTAATTCTTTAGAAAGTGGGGAAGGAGTAAAAACTTGTTTTTCAAACCCACTTTGTTCTTTCATAAAATCTAAATCAAAAACTTTATATTCTCCCATAAAAGAGGGATTAAAGTCCAATGTTCCCCAATCATCTCTGGTCAAAGAAGAAGATGGAGTTTCAACTTTTTTAACTTCAGGTGGTTTCTCATGTTCCTTACTTGGTTGTATAGGTTCAAATACCTTACCATATTCCATATTTAGGCAAGGATTCAGTGCATCATCTGCATGTAGTGTATACATAAGATTTTTATAAATGAACGTAACCTTACGATGAAGAGTAGAAGGAACCACATGCATAGTATGTAACCAAGGTCTTCCTTACAGAAGGTTATAATTGAGAGGTCCAGGCATAACATGAATAGGAGTATTGAGAAGAACTGGACCAACCTTAATAGGTAGCATAATAATGCCCAAAGTTTTCTTTACGATATTATCAAATCCAGAAATAGGGATATTATCTGGTTGAATAGTTGTAAGATCAGCCTTAATTTCCTTAAGCATATCCATGCTGCAAACATTAAGACAAGATACATTGTCAATTAATGTTCTACGAATGATACTCTGATTAATAGAAACAACAACCATAAGAGAATCATATTGATTATGAACCTCAACAAAAGGTGAATCATCATCGGTAAACAAAATAGGAGGTACAGAAGGCATAGTATGCATGCACTCCAAAAATGAATTGATATTCTCTTAGTTAGGAGACAGAGAAGGAAGAGTAGATAAAGATTTTTGCAAAGCCTCATGATATGTAGGAGAAGTTTGAAGCAGTTCCCATAAAGATATCTTAGCTAGAGTAGCGCTTAATTGCTCAACTAAGTTGTACTCCTTAAAGGAAGAAGGTAACCTAGGTGCTTGAGGAAGCATGAGTTGAGAAGGAGGTAAAGAAGCTGGAATAGTAGGTTGAGGATTATTCTGTGTACGATAAGCATGTGAAAAAAAATCTATGTTATCAAAGAAATCCAAAGGATCTCTAGGTTTACCCTTAATAGTTATTCGAGGACATCCTTTTATTGTCATCAAAGGTTTAGAAAATAACATTCTAGGTGCATCAATATTGCAAATAGTGGAACATGAAGGTAACCATGCACACACCCTATGATAAATGTTAATTGGAGAGGTTGTGGAGGAGGATTAAATACGAATAGGATCCATGGAGATCTCATTCAAACTATTTTCATTCTCACTTCCATGTACCTCATTAAGGGATCTATCCTTTTGTGAAATAAAAGCCTCATCAAAGTATTCAAAACAAAATTCATACATATTGAACACAAAGTAAAATTACAAGCATGTAAATGTTTTTGTGTTTTTAAAGAAATTTTGTAATTTTTTATATATTTTTGAAATATAAATGCAAGAGCATAAAAAAAATCTACTTCTATATTCATGCAAGATCTAATATAAAATGTAAATCTAACACCAAAAGGAAAACAATTGTCTATCGCGGGTTCACCAAAATTTAAAGGATAAATTGGATGGTCTTTTAAATAGGCTTTTAACAAAGGGGATTTGCATATAAAAGCGACCCTATGCCATATTCAACCATTTACATTTAATTGTTATGATAAGGAATGTGAAGATAGAAATGTTTGCAAAGAATAATGGAGTAAAATACCTACCTCACATCATAGCAGATCTGGAAATACTCTTTTTCTGATGCCTATGTTGAGTTTTTGAAAAATCTGTAGCCGGATCTGGAACAAAAATGCAGAGACGAAGAAAACACAAAAATCTTTTTCTGATCTGGCTCAGTTCTGATTTTGACCCAAAATTCAATGTCACCTTTGACCCATAATTTCTGATTCTAACCCAGGATTTCTGATTCTGACCCAGAACAAAATGTCAATTCTGACCCAGAACAGAATGTCAATTCTGACCTAGAATGTCTAATTCTAACCTGAAACTCCAGAAACAACACCTGCAAATATCTTAAAAAGGGGGTTTTGGGGTGGCTATATAGGGTTTTTCCTTAGTCAAACCCCCATTTTGGTGGTTTCCACTTCCATGAATAGACGAATGTAATAGAATGTATGTGTGTTTTTCTCTTAGAAAGAGCTTTGAATGTATAATGCTAAGATCTAATCCTCTAGATTAAAACCCTAACATGAATTCAAAATGAGAAAGAAATGCATAGATTTGAATATGATAAATAAATCATACCAAGCCCCTAAGGCTAATGTATTCCTACCAAACTCACATTCCGTAGTTGCTAGCCCATGATAGTATCTTTTGAATGCTTGAGTGTTGAAAATGGTAGATCAAAAAAGAGGAAGGAAAGGAAGAATTATTTCTTGCTCCAATGAAGATCCACAATAGCTTGTCCACAAAATGCTTCATATGTATGTATTAAGGCATCATATCATCATGTCATAATCGTAATTGCATCATGTCATCTCACAATTTTATTTCATGAAGAAATGAAGGCAAAAGAGAGTGATCAAGTATAGAGAACTGAATATAGACCTCCTAGGGAAATGCAAGGGACCCAAATTCAAAATTTGCCTTGAATTATCGTCCAATTACAATCAATAACCAAGGAGGGGATGTATTGATTCAAATATCAGAGAAAACACTTCAACACCTGGACCCAGGGACCTATTTTTAAGTTTAGAACCCTGATAATCTCCAGATCTGAAAGCGGGGACCAACATCTAACAGAGGTCAAAATCAACCTCGACCTTGACCTAGGTCAAGGTCATCCTCAATTTTGACCTAGGTCAGAATTGAATTCAACCCTAACTTGACGTTTCAGGCAGGTCACCTTGAGAAATCTGCAAGATTAATCCCAGGTCAGCCGGGGACCTAGGAAGGTAAGAAAATACACCAGAGTGCTGAGGAGAGGCATACAGGCCATAGAGGAGGTATGATGAAGATTAGGAGATCCAATACATAGGTTCTACCTAAAAAATAAAGCCACAGAGAAGGAAGTGAAGGAGGATCCAAAGGATCCTAATCCCACTTTCATCTAGATATTGATAATTAAGTGCAAATGCATCCTAAAATGCAAATCTAATATGCAAGTGTACTAAATGAGGGTGCTAAACCTACCAAAATGGAAGTGCTTCCATTTTAAGATGATATAATATGTAATTGGGAAATAAATTTGAAGTTAAAGTATTCTGTTGAAAATGAAATAAAATCATTGAAATAATTGTTAATGTTATTACTTGCCTTGTCCTTTATGAAAAGTTAACTGATAAATAAAGTAGACAAAAATTAAATTCAAAAGGAGTGTGAATGAGTAATGTTAACTTTAGTAACAGAAGTTAGGGAACCTGTAGGGAAATTTTCATACTTAATAATTAAGAAGCAAGTAACAATGATGTTTAAAAAAATTAGTTTCATTTTTTGGAACTTTAGACCTTGTCCCTCTGGGTTCCCTAGCAGAGAGTTACATTTGGTATCAGAGTCCTATGTTTCTACACTGGGAGGTCTAGGGTCCAATTATGTTTAACTTGTCTTTCCCTCATTTTTCATATTAGTAAAAATAGATACTCTTTTCTTATGTTATATCACTCTTCCAGGATGCCTCCCATCACCGGTGGAAGAGCTAAAGGAAGAGTTAAAAATTCCTCGTCTAGATCTCAACAAGAAAGTTCTCAATGCGATTATGAGGAGGATCAATATCTAGGTCACAATAAGGAAGAAAGGAATGAGATTTAGAGTAATGCCTCAGAGGGGGCTCAAATGAGACATCTTATGCAAAAAAAATTGCAAAGGCTTGACACCATAAAAAAACAAAGTGAATCATGAAGAAGCAAACCATTCTCACCAAAATGCTAGGGAAAGAGATAGAAGCTTTAGGAGAAGGAAAACAATACCAGCTAGTGAAACCATGTATACTTCCCATATGAGGGACTTACTCAAAGCTAATATATATTTCTTTTATGGAAATGAAGGGGGAGCCTTGGTAGAAACATGGTTATATGATCTTGAGAGATGTTTTTCCATGTATCCATTTAGTAGTAATGTGAAAGCCAGATTTCTCATCATGCACTTAGGAAAATTTTCTTCTGGACCTGGTGGCATATGGAAGAGAAAAAGCTTCAGGTTAGAATTGACACTGTTTCATGGGAATTTTTCTTAGAAAATTTTAAGGATCATTTTTGTCATACCAATGGAAGCATAGTAGGGAAAAAGTGTAATACCCACCTCTTAGTTTGCTTTTTAGTTTTCAGATGCCGAACTCTTTTAGGCCTTTTTTTGTATGTGTGGTTTATTTCAGATGGTGTGAGGATATTTATGTATTTCATTTAATTATGTTATGAATCCATTGCTAGTACGTTATATCTTCTGTGTTCGTGTGATTTACGGTTACTTTATGATGATTATATATATGTTAGGATTTCATTTCAATTATGGTTTTCTAACAATACTGACCCTAGATTTATATATGCACATGGATCATTGTATGTTTTGCATTACTATTTGATATGCTTGATATGGTATGGGATAGAGTCGTAGTTACTTGCTTCGGCGAGATCCACAGGATAAACTAGTCTCAACCATTGTTCTCTATATTATATATGCATGTATGTTCATCTTTGTGATGACATGTTTGCAAGTACCAGGCTACGTCTTCCCTGAATTGGCAAGAGTGAGTGTGCCCTATAGTAATAATCTCAATGGTAAGAGTGGGGAGATAGTATTCAGGTCCAAATCCTACCCTAAACCTAATTTTACTAAGTATTGGACAAGTATCAGTTTGTCTACCCTACCCAGATTCATCTAGTTGACGTGAATTCGTAGATCCTATCCTTGTGTGTGTTTGAGTCATTTTTGTTGATTTCAGTTGAATGCATTGATATTATGTGATTTATCATGTGATTTATTTAATTGAATATTATTGAAATTAATTATTAAATATAGGGTATTTAATTAATTAAATACCTATGTTTAATTGAAAAGTTAATTAAAGTGGATTTTTTTGATATTGGGATTTAATTGAATATTTAATTAGAAATTAGAGTAAATATGCTTTTATGCTTTATTAAATAATTAAATATTTGAGTGCATGGATAAGATTGTGCTTTAAATATTTAATTTATTTAAAATATTATTTAATTAATTACATGTGCAAGTTCATTATTGGAATTGGAGTTTGAAATCAAAATGCAACTTGGTTTAATAAGTCAAAGTTGAGTTGTGCAAGTAAATAGATATTTTTAATTAATAATTATTATTTTCTTTCAATTTTGAGTTTAGTCCTTTTAGGTGTTAATTGGTGTGTTGTCATTAGGGTTTGCATGATTAGAGCAAGTTGATTCTCTTTTGGAGAATTCTCCTCTCATTTGGTCATAACAGGTTTTTGGAGCATTTTGGGAGAGCTAAAGGGTGTTCTTGTCATTTTACAGAAATTGGGGATTTAGTGGTTGCGTGTTGGTTTGAAGCTTTGTGTGAATTCATGGTTTGTGTGTTATTGGAGGATTCAAGGTTTAACCTTCTTCAAAGGAATAATTTTCTCTGTTTCTTGCATTGGATCTAAGGTAGGGTTTTGATCTTTTTGTTGTTTTTAATTCTTGGTTAAAAATTGTCTTCTTTGTGCTTTTGGGATTAGAATCACTTGATTAGGAGTTGTTTGGTGATTTTTGTTAAAATGGGTGTTCTTGGAACCCTAGATTACTTAATGTTTGAGAAAAATATAATTTAGCATAGTAATGTTATGCTAATCAAATTTCGTAAAAAATTTCCTTATAAAACTCTTAGAAAACAAAAATCAATTGCCCTATAGTTAGAACTATAGAGAAAAAAATTATTTTCTTAAAAGAATTAATTTCCTTGGAGAAAAAAATCAATTTGGTTAAAAAATACCTCTCTCGAAAAAAAATACAGAGAATTAAAAAATACAGTGAATAAAAAAATATTCACCTGTCATTGAGAAAAAAAAAAGATAAAAAAGTCAAAAAGGAGAAAAGATAAAAGAAGGAAAAAAATTCCTTTTTATTTCGGATTTTCAGAGTTGAATTTAAAAAAAAAAATCAACTTTCATTGAAAAACAAATTTCAAAGTTGTTTTAAAAAAAATATTCAAAAGATTAAAAAAAAAAGGAAAAGGGCTGGTGGGGGCCACCACCTCCCCAACCCCCAAGTGCTACTCATAGCCATGGGCGTTATCCTAGGGTGTATGGTGAGGAGACCACGTGGGGTCTCACCTCCCCACGTACCCTCTACCCCCATCTTTTTTTTGATGAATAGTGCCTTTTCAATTAATAAAATATCAAAGTTACATATCCACAAAAAAGGGGCCGGCGGACATAAGAATCAGCCCGCAAAGTTCACACGCCCAGGCCAGAAACAAAGTACAACCATTCATAAAAAAAAAGGCATAAAGCCATTATGCAGCAAGAGCAGTGACACAAGGAGGAGGGTCTTTATCATCAGAACCCCATACAGCATTGGGGTTGACGAAAGGGTCGGGAAGCGACCACCCATCATCTTCAGCTTCTTCTTTTTCTTTCTCTTCCACCTTGGGCGGCAAAATGGCCAAAGCTAGGCGGGGAAACTTGGAGGAGGTGGCGGGAGGCCAACCAGAGCCACAACGAGAAGCAAGAGCATCAGGAGGGGCAGACTGAGTCGGTGTCAGAGACCACCCAGAAGAGTGGCAAGGCAGAGAAGTCGAGCGGCGCCGCCAACTTTCGCTGCCACCTCTTAGAGAGTGGGGACGGGGAGCCTGCGAATGTGGAGTGGGTGAGGGGTGCACCGAGGAGCTGCACCCACGGTGGCAGTCTCTGGGAGGAGTACCTTCAGTAGAGATGGCATCTGGCAGAACCCGAGCAACAATGTAGGGAGTATTTCCCCAATGATTGAGCAGCTCCTGCAAGTGAGCCACCTCAAGGGCCACTTTGTTGGCCTGAACTTGAATCTGCATCATAACATTATTACATATGCAAGCCTTGTTATACAAAGCAACATTCATATCAAGAAAGCTGTGAGAAAAAATAACAGCATTCCTATCTTTCCATAATGCAAACAAAATCTCCATCCTAAAAGTATGCCAAATTTGGGTAAACTTGGAAGGAAGTCTAGGGGAATCTCCTAAGACAATCATGTGCCAAGAGAAAGGCTTAGGTCGAAAAGGCTTGAAGAAATCATGAATCCACTGCCAATACTATTGAGCTCTCCTACAAAACTAGAAGATGTGCAAAAAGGATTCAGGGTGACCACAGAAGGGACAATGAGGGTCTTGAACACCTAGATGTTTGAGCCTAGGGCCAACTGGGAGCCCTTGAAAAAGTAGGCACCATGCAAAGAGAGCCATCTTTGGCTCCATAATGGCAGCCCACATGGTTTGAAAGCGAGAGCTCCAATGAGATGTGGCTGAATGAAGATGTCATCTCTGATTAAGGGTATTTATCATCAGAAGATGAGGAGATAATCACCTATAGCCCAGCCGTGGCTTAAAATTGTTGAAAGGCATGGAAGGATACCATTTCCAATCCTTCCACCAAGGCTTGATAGAATAAATGCCAATTTTATGAAGTTGGTTGGCAGGAATCACAGAAACCAAAAGATCAAAAGTCTGGCGATCGCAACGAGCCAAATGATACTGCACCTGCATATCCTCCCATGAACAGAGACCCATAGAAGCTCTAGAAAAGAGGCCCTTGGGAGTCTAGATGCCACATTCGAAAAAACACAGAGCACTAGTCCCTTGAGTCTTAGCCAAAGGGATGCCTTGAATAGAAAATAATGGAGACCACTAGAGGCTATGTTGATTGAAAGATAGACCATTGCGAAAGGCATCACCATCCCATTGGAGCCAAGGCTTAAAAGCTTCCCAAGCTTTCCAAATTATCTTGATAATGAAGGTACCCTAGATTTGAACAGGTTCCTTCATAGTGAGTAAGGTCTAGAGACCAATGCCTTTCTAGGCTGGCCTTTGAACTGGAAAACCCAAAGAGATGCAGTGCTAGAAAAGAATTTTCCAGGCCTCATTACCAGTAAGAGTATAGATTATCCACTTCGCACAAAGAGAAAGACCCTGCCTCTGAGTGCAGAGAAGGCCAAGGCCGCCAGAGTCACGAGGAAGGCAACAGAACTCCCAGGCTACCCTATGAAAACCATGGCTGTCAGCACTAGAGGCCCAAAGAAAATCTCAGAGAAAATGCTCTAGCTTGAGGTAAGAAGCCTTTGAAGGAGCCCAACAAGAGGATTAGTAGACATGTGTAACAGCCAAAACTTTGGAACAAAACTGAAACTTTCCAACAAGCGAAAGAGGCTTGCAGATCCAATATTGTAGTTTTTTCTCAATCTTTGTAATCACAACATTCCATAAATCCACAGAGGAGCCATGGAAAGCAAAGGGAATACCTAGGAAATGAAATAATTCCCCATGCTAGACCCATTTCTAGCCAAAATTATTAATCCAGGCAGGGGCTAGAAGAAAATACTGTCTAAAGAAAAGGGTTTTAGACCATTGAATAGTAGATCCAGAGGCTTGACAAAAGGTGTCCAGGCACTGCAAGGAATTGGATATGTTCTCCTCATCCTCAATAAGAGTGAGAAACGAGTCATCAACAAAGTGGCCATTAACAAGCTGGGAAGAGGAATCAGGAAGAACAATGCCATGAACTAATCCAGAGGAGATAGAGTTGGCAAGCAAGTAACCAAAGCCTTCAACATCAAGCACATACAAGGCAGGAGCCAATGGACAACCTTGCCAGATGGATTGAAAAAGCCCAAAAGTATCAGATTGGGACCCATTGATGGTAATGCAAGTAGAGGCATCACCAAAAAGCATTTCCACAAACTGTAAAAAGTGAGGACCGAATCCAAGAGCTTGAAGCATAGCCAGAATAAAAGGCCATTCAATGCAGTCATAAGCTTTGGCAAAATCAATTTTAAGAAACAAGATAGCCTGTTGAGAATGGTGAGCCCATTCCATCCCTTCCCAGACAACAATCATGTTGTCAAGAATATACCTAGACTTAATAAAACCAGTTTGCTCAGGGCGGAAAATAAGAGGAAGGAGATGTCTGATCTTAAGGGCTAAAGCTTTGGCAATTATCTTGTATGAGACATTCAACAAGGTGATGGGCCTCCAATTGCAGATATCCTCTAGATCACTAGATTTAGGTATGAATTTGATATTTCCTTTATTAATTAAAGTACCCAAACTTTTATTGTGAAAGGCCTCGAGATAGACTTTGTGCAGGTCAGGACCAACAGGATCCCAAAAATGTTTGTAGAACTCACAGGGGAAGCCATCGCATCCTAGAGATTTATCATTGGCCATAGAGAAATCTGATTCTTTGAGGTCAGAGATGGTTAGAAATTTCTCACAAAAGGCATGCTTCTTGACTGCTAGGAAATTTGGAGTAACAGCAATACAAGCCTTAAGAGCCTCTTCCTAGGCCGCAAAATTACCCTGCGAGGCAAACACTTGTTCATAGTGTTGAACAAAAGCTTGTAGAATGGTCGGAAGCTCCGTAAGTGTGTCAAATCCTTGCTTAATCTTTTGAATACCAACATTGATATGATGGACTTTGAGAGAATGAAAAAACTCCTTAGAGGCCTTGTCGTCCACCTCCAACCAATGGAGGCGAGCTTTGATTTGAGCTCCACAAGCAGAATAGGCATCAACAATCTACTTCTCATTACGGAGCTGGGCCAGCTCAAGCTGGAGAGTAGAATCAAAGGGATTTGAGGCAAGCAGATTAGTAGCATTGTGAAGAGCCTTAGTGTTAGCTTCATAAGCATGTTTTCTGTAACAAGCTAACTGCCAGCCATAAATGCAAAGAAATCTAGCAATGCGGGTAATGGCATCATTCTACCATTGAATCCAACCAAGATGAGTATGGGGCCGAGGTTCTAAATTCTAGACTTGAAGAATGTGAGCAATAGTGGAAGTATGTGTCAGCACTGACGTGTTGAGATAAAACTACGTGTGGGCAGCCCTTTTGGAAGAAAACTGCCAAGTGATGGAGAAAGAAATAGGGAAGTGGTCTGACAAGGTAACATCTGTCAGAGGAATGACAGGTAGGCCTCGATCTTTAGAAAAGGAGAAAAAATATTGAGCCGTTATCATAGCATGATCGAGCCTCTTAAATATACAGTTAGAGCTAGCTCTGAAATTTGACCAAGTATGCCAAACCCCACCCTGTTGGCGGCGGTTAGCATTGGGATCAAAAAGGCCCAATTTATTAAGCATGTGATACCAGGATTCTCTCTCTTCGGCTATCCAGCAAAAAGGTAAAAATCCTTCCTTGTTAGAGGCCAGCTCAACCATATTAAAATCCCCACGGATAACCCAAGTGGCGGGAGGCAAATTGTTTGCCAACCAGCGCCAAAGTTGAGATCTTTCAACAACATCATTGGGGGCATAAACATTAATGACACCAAAAGAATGATTATGAAAAGAAAGAAAAACCTTGGTGACACGCTGCATCGGATCAGAACCATGAGAAATAACAAAAGAATGAAGGCAAGGTGTCAGAATAGTAATAACACCACCTTTACCAGCTTCATGCTGAGAAGAAAAAACAATGTCATCCGGCCAGATGACACGACAGGCAGAGTTAAGAAGAAACCCAGAGATCTTAACCTTCAGTAAACATAGCACATCCAGACTGTGAAGTCTACAGCCAGTATCCCGCACATAGTACTTTCTGGAGAGGTCAATGAGACCTCGCACATTCCATGACAAAAAAATTCATAAAAACTCTTGCATGGTTTCCTCGTCCCCAAGAGAGGAGAATTTATTCTGCAAGAAGGTTGGTACAGAGCCAAAACTAGGGAGTAATTAACCAGAAGAGGTAAACCATCTTTTTTCTGGGTCCTGTGTATGTCCATCAAGATTGCGAGACCGACACAAAGGCCAGGAATAAACCAAAGAATCCATTGGCAACGTGAGCACCACTTCAGGAGTGGAAGGCTTCGCTACAGGGCTTTTCCCCTGTATAACAGGGTTTGAAACAAATGGCGGTGGAAGATCACTGGAAGAAGGAGATTTTCCAGCCGAGGGTTTTGAAGGTGACACCATAGCGGAAGTAGCTTGTGTTTTCTTGGAGCTGGAGGCATTCCTACCTTTTTGTGAAATTGTAGTCCATTCCTCTTTTTTTTCAGCTTCCGAGTGTTTGGTCGTTGCTTCCTTTGGTGGTGACTTAACCCGGGGGGTTGCTAACGGACAATCCTTAATCTTGTGTTATGCCGATTGACACCGATAGCAGGTGTTGGGTAGGTTCAAATAGAGCACTTTTTGAGAAATGGTGAGGGCACCAATCTGAATTTCAACAGTGTCTTTGAGGTCCCTAGAAAGGTCGACCTCATCACAAACACGCTTCTGGGGATGAGCATTGAAAAATTTGTCATGTTCCATGACAATGACCTTACCAATGGTTTTAGCAATGGACTCAATAAACGGCCAGCATGGCAAGGGGAGACCAGGAAATTTGACCAAAACTGGAACCCTAAGTTTCTTATCGTCTGAGACGGTGAAGTCTCGAGACCATTTCTGGAAAACAAGCAGGGAAGACCTAACAGTCCACAGTCCATGGTTAAAAACTGCTTCCGCCTAAGAAGGGTTAGAAAAATGGAAAATAAAAAAACCTTTGGTAAGGTTTTGCACACCGTCAAGGCAGACCCCATGAGGGGTTCAGCTCTTGTTAACCCAGTCTTTGAGGATACTTTCAGGAGGAGTACGACCCACAAAATATCCGATCAGAGTATGCTTTTCTAACCATTCACATGCAGAATCAAATTCTTTCATATTAAGAACAATATCAGGGTTACCTCGTGAAAAACCTTTGGGACAAACTTGTGAGGACGTTTGTTCAGAGCAGGCACCATGGCTGTCTGAAGCTTCAACTCATGCACCAGCAACAACTGCTGGGCCGAAGTTGGCCAGAGCCATACTAAAAGCTAGCCCTAATGCAAAAAAATCCCACAGTAAAAGCGGTATGACAGATGGAAAGCCCAGAGCAAAGACACAAACAATACGCAGTACACATGAAACCCTCTCTATGCCCTTTTTTGCTTTTATGATTAGAAGGGTTTTGAGTTGATGATTTACTTTTTAAAAAAGGTTGGTTTCCTCTTTATTTAAAGTTAATTAAATTAGATTTTATTCTATGTTTTTTTGGGTTTTAATTTATTTATTTTTTAAATTAATTTAAAACTTAGTTTTAAATAAATTTTATTTTTATTAAATAGTATTTTAATTAATTTTAATAAGTGTGTTAAATGGGATCTATCATTTTATAATTAATTAATATTATTGTTAATTAATGTATAAAAGAGGTTTTTTTGTATTAATAATTTAATTATTATTAATTAGTTAATTTAGGGTGTATTATAAATGATTTTTATTATGTTAGGATATTTATTTTTACGGATGTTTTAAAACATATGGTGTAAATTAAATATTGATAGTATATTAGGGGACGATTATTATTATTATTATTATTATTATTATTATTATTATTATTATTATTGTTAGATAATAATATTACATCTATGCTTGCATAATTTATGTAATTATATTAAATTTAGTAATTATGAAATATGTTAATTTATATAGGTGGAATTTTTATAAATTGATCTATAGTGGACTTAGTGTGTACCCTTGTTTGAGAATTAATTATACTAATGTTAGTAATTTTAAATGGTAAATGAATTTTGGATAATTAGAAAATTATAAATTTGTTTATCCCAATTTTAACACTGTGATTGGTTAGTGTATTCTGAAAATGCATTTATTACATCATGTACTATTTGAGTGTTTGTTGAAATGAATTCTGTATGCTTTTATATCATGAGATGTTGTCAGGTTTTTCGGGTATCTGTTTGGGATACATGACATTTGAGATGTAAAGCCAGAGGTTTTGGGGTTTTGATTTCTGCATGGTATCTTGTGAGATGTTAGTTTGTGTTTCTGTGATGATGTCATGGTCTTGATTTCTTATACCCAACCTAAATTTGGATATGTTATATTTTATGACCTCATGAGGGTATTGTTATTTGTATGGTTATTTGAGAACCTATGTGCTCCTGAATGGGCAGGATGCGATTTGAGAACTAAGTATACCTTCATGTTTATTTATGAGCTTAGGTAGGTTAACAAAGTGTATAGAGGGGAAGTGGCTTGCAATGAGTCCAGGGTCCGAAGTTGCTACTAGGGAATCTCATTGGAAAGTTACTTAATAAGTGAAAATATGAAACATTAAGGGGTTTTAAAATGTACTAAAAAGATAATTGAGCCTCTACCCATGCCTTGCGTTTAATATATGCTAGGATGGGAGAGTTAGGATCCTTGTCTTCATGAAAGGATTTGCTTCGTGCTTGGATGAACCTTGTTGTAGTTTCATCTTTGTCGTCTTTTGGAGACTTGTTCAGTTACATGTGTTGTATATTTCTACCATATGTGATATTGGTTATCATCCTTTGGAGGATGCATTGTATTGTTATTATGTATTATTACATAACTCGTGACTTGTGCAGTGGATGTTGATTAGGTAGTATACCTTTGGTATCAAATGTATATGTAATCTTTTATTATGAGATGTATGTTATTGGATTAGTTGATATAACCTGTATGTCAATTCTTCATAGTTGTTATTTGTAGATTATTATGATTAAGTCAATCTACGTCAAGGAACCCTCGAGAAATGTAATCTATGTTGAGTTGTTCTTATGTGTATGTCATGTACTTCATTGTGTTGCTTCCGCATTGTTATCATTATTATTTGTAAACACATAAAAAAAATCTATAAACTTGGTGTCATGTTTAGGTTAGGATTCCCTAGTGGGGCACTACACTTGGTATTAGAGCCCACGTTTCTACACTAGGAGCTCTGGGAAAATTTGTATTCCCATTAGTTGTCTTTTGATTTTAAAACATGAAACAAACATACACATGAAACTTTGATGTATTTAAAACCATTGCTTTGTGATTATTGTTTTCTTTTGATGCTATTTGGTTTTGATTTTGGTTCCAAGTTGTGGTTTGGTTCTTTGGTTGATTCAGAAATCATGCCTGACATTAGAGCTACTAGGGGTCATGGCAGATGCTAAGATGGTGGTCATGGAAGGGGTAGGAATCACAGTCCTTCCACAAGTGCTCATTAATATAATAGAGATGAGTAGAGGGATGAGCGTCGTACTAAGTTTGGAGAGCCATGCATTAGGTAGTTGTTGCAAGATTTTCTAGAATCGTATTCCTCAATAGGGTAGATTGGAGAGGAAAATATCTAGGAGCCCTCCGAGGAGGACTGTCACAATAGATCCTACGGTTGTGGCAGAAAACCACATGAGAGATCTCATGAGAGTGTGACCTACTCCTTTTGATGGGAAAGGAACAAGGTTTGAGGTTGAGACTTGGCTGATTGCATTGGAGAGGATTTTTTCCATGCATCCCTTTAGTAGCAATACTAAAGCTAGGTATGCAGTGATGCAACTCTCTGATTTTGTAGTGGTATGGTAGAAGATAGAGAAGAAGTTGGGACTCTATATGGATACAGAGACTTGGGATTTATTCCTTGAGCACTATCAAGATCGCTTCCTCTCTGATCAGTGGAGGCAGTAGCGGGCGAATGATTTCCATAACTTGAGGTAGTTGACCCTATCAGTGGTTGAGTATGAGCGTCGATTCTTCGAGCTCAAACAGTATGCTGGATATGGTCAACATTCAGCCCTTATGATTCAGCACTTTGTTAGGGGGCTAAATAAATGCATCATTGGGGAGGTTAGACTCTTTAATCCTACAACCCACAGGGAGGCAGTCATCAAAGCTACCCTTGCAGAGGTGAACCTAGCATTGAGCCATGGTGGACAGTTGGGAGTGCAGTCTAGACTACATACTTTTGTTGTCAGAGGTAATCATTCATAGGGAGCTGGGAATTACAAAGGTCCTTCTACCATTCCAAACAGTAATCAGTCTCAATAGCAAGTAGGAAATAATCCTCTTACTTTTAGTGGTCCTCAGATTAGGAACTTCCATGACATTTAGTGCAACAAGCACAATCAGCCAGGTTAGCCAGTGCAGAGTGTGTACCAGGATGTTAGTAGGGTCAGTATTCATAAGTCCAGTGCACCTTTAGTTAGAGGAGGTGGTAGTAGAGGAGCTTTCTTTTCCTGTAGACAATTTGGGCATATTGCAGTCAGTTGTCCTCAACATCCAACATAGATCTCAGGACAGAGGCGACTAGCTTCTGAGCCTATAGTTGGTAATGTATGTATGTCTCACAGAGTGTATGTAGTGTTTGATCATCCTCCACCTATGTATCATGCTCTTGTGAGTGGGGCTGCGAGTAGAGGTCGAGCAGCTACTTTACGCATTCCTAGAGTGGGGAATGATCCTTAGTGTTTGAATCAGAGACCTCGAAAGGGTCCTATGGGACCCACACTTTGAGTCTTTTGAGACTTGGTTGGATACTTTGTGATGAGAGATTCATATCTCTATCTTTGTTGTAGGCTTCCAGGACTAAGCCAAGTTTTAGGGGAGGAGGATATAATACCCACCTCTTAGTTTGCTTTTCAATTTTTGGATGTCAAACTCTTTTAGGCCTTTTTGTGTATGTGCAGTTTATTTTAGATGGTTTGAAGATATTTATGTATTGCATTTCATTATGTTATGAATCCATTGCTAGTACGTTATATCTTCTATATTCATGTGATTTTTGGTTACTTTATGATGATTATGTATATGTTAGGATTTCATTTTCATTATGGTTTTCTAAAAATACTGACCCTAGATTTATATATGCAGATGGATCATTGTATGTTTTGCATTACTGTTTGATATGCTTGATATGGTACGGGACAGAGTTGTAGTTACTTGCTTCAACAAGATGCACATGATAAACTAGTCTCAACCATTGTTTGTTATATTATATATGCATGTATGTTTATCTCTGTGATGGCAGGTTTGCAGGTACCGAGCTATGTCTTCCCTGAAATGGCAGTAGTGAGCGTGCCCTATCACAATAATCTCAATGGTAAGAGACGGGAGATAGTATTTAGCTCCAAATCCTACCCCAAACCTAATTGTCCTAAGTATTGGACAAGTAGCAGTTTGACTACCCTACCCGGATTCGTCTAGTTGACATGAATTTGTGGATCCCATCCTTGTATGTGTTTGAGTTGTTTTTGTTGATTTCAGTTGAATGCATTTATATTATGTGATTTATCATGTGATTTATTTAATTGAATATTATTGGAATTAATTATTAAATATAGGGTATTTAATTAATTAAATACCTATGTTTAATTGAAAAGTTAATTAAAGTGCAATTTTGGATATTGGGATATAATTGAATATTTAAATGAAAATTAGAGTAAATATACTTTTATGCTTTATTAAATAATTAAATATTTGAGTGCATGGATAAGATTATGCTTTAAATATTTAATTTATTTAAAATATTATTTAATTAATTACATGTGCAAGTTCATTATTGGAATTAGAGTTTAAATTCAAAATGCAACTTGGTTTAATAAATCATAGTTGAGTTGTGCAAGTAAATAGATATTTGTAATTAATAATTATTATTTTATTTCAATTTTGAGATGAGTCCTTTTAGGGGTTAACTAGTGTGTTGTCATTAGGCTTTGCATGATTGTGGAAAGTTGATTCTCTTTAGGATAATTCTCCTCTCATTTGGTTATAGCAGGTTTTTGGAGCATTCTGGGAGAGCTTTTGGGTGTTCTTGTCATTTTAGAGAAATTGGGGATTTTGTGGTTGTGTGTTGGTTTGAAGCTTTGTGTGAATTCATGGTTTGTGTGTTATTGGAGGATTCAAGGTTCAATCTTCTTCAAAGACATAATTTTCTCTATTTCTTGCATTGGATCTAAAGTAGGGTTTTGATATTTTGTTGTTTTCAATTCTTGGTTAAATAATTGTCTTCTTTGTGCTTTTGGGATTAGAATCTCTTGATTAGGAGTTGTTTGGTAATTTTTGTTAAAATGAGTGTTCTTGGAACCCTAGATTACTTATTGTTTGAGAAAAATATAATTTAGCATAGGAATGTTATGTTGTTCTAATTTCATAGAAAAATTCCTTATAAAACTCTTAGAACACGAAAAATCAATTGCCCTATAGTTAGAACTATAGAGAAAGACAAATATTTGCTTAAAAGAATTAATTTCCTTGGAGAAAAAAATCAATTTGGTTAAAAAAAACCTCTCTGGAAAAAAATATAGAGAGAATTAAAAAATACAATGAATAAAAAAATATTCACCAATCATTAGAAAAAAAAAAAGATGAAAAAGCCAAAAAGGAGAAAAGACAAAAGAAAGAAAAAAAATTCTTTTTATTTCCAATTATCAGAGTTTAATTAAAAAAAACAGCTTTCATTGAAAAATGAATTTCAAAGTTGTTTTAAAAAAAAAATTAAAAAAAATAAAAAAATAAAAAAAAATGGAAAAGGGCTGGTGGGGGCCACCACCTCCCCAACCCCCAAGCGCTACTCATAGCCACACACATTCTCCTAGGGAGTAGGTTGAGGGGACCATGTCAGGTCTCACCTCCCCACGTACCCTCTACCCCCATCTTTTTTAGCTTTTATGATTACAAGGGTTTTGAGTTGATGATTTACTTTTTAAAAACGGTTGGTTTCCTCTTTATTTAAAGTTAGTTAAATTAGATTTTATTTTATGTTTTTTTTGTTTTTTTGTTTTAATTTAGTTTTTTTTTATATTAATTCAAAACTTAGTTTTAAATAATTTTTTTTTTTATTCAATTGTATTTTAATTAATATTTAATAAGTGTGTTAAATGGGATCTATCTTTTTATTATTAATTAATATTATTGTTAATTAATATATAAAAGAGGGTTTTTTATATTAATAATTTAATTATTATTAATGAGTTAATTTAGGGTGTATTATAAGTGATTTTTATTATGTTAGGATATTTATTTTTACGGATGTTTTAAAACTAATGGTGTAAATTAAATATTGATAGTATATTAGGGGATGATTATTATTATTATTATTGCCAGGTAATAATATTACACCTATGCTTGCGTAATTTATGTAATTATAGTTGAATTTATTAATTATGAAATAGGTTAATTTATATAGGTGGAATTTTTATAAATTGACCTATAATGGACTTAGTGTGTACCCTTGTTTCAGAATTAATTATAATGATGTCAGTAATTTTAAATGGTAAATGAATTTGGATAATTGGGAAATTATAAATTTGTTTATCCTAATGTTAACACTGTGATTGGTTAGTGTATTCTGAAAATGCATTTATTACAACATGTACTATTTGAGTGTTTGATGAAATAAATTCTGTATGCTTTTATATCATGAGATGTTGTCGTGTTTTCGGGTATTTTTTTAGGATATATGACCTTTAGGATGTATAGCCAAAGGTTTTAGGGTTTTTATTTTTGCATGGTATCTTGTGAGATGTCAGTTCGTGTTTCTGTGATGATGTCATAGTCTTGATTTCCTATACCCAACCTGAATTCAGATATGTTATATTTTATGACCTCATGAGGGTATTGTTATTTGTATGGTTATTTGAGAACCTATGTGCTCCTGAATGTGTAGGATGTGATTTGAGAACTAAGTATACCTTGATGTTTGATTTGAGCCTAGGTAGGTTAACTAAGTTTATAGAGGGGAAGTGGCTTGCAATGATTCTAGGGTCCTAAGTGGCTACTTGGGCATCTCATTGGCAAGTTACTTAATAAGTGAAAATATGAAACATTAAGGGGTTTTAAAATGTACTAAAAAGATATCGGAGCCTCTACCCATGCCTTGAGTTTATTATATGCTAGGATGGGAGAGTTAGGATCCTTGTCTTCATGAAAGGATTACTGAGCCACATAGAGTCACTTGGGGGCCACCATCCAGCAGGGACTACTAGGGTTAACTCAAGGGTAGACTTATGTGATGACACTTGGCTATATACAACTTAGGTTATCCTATGTGCGTCGGTTACGTCTAGTATTGTTTAGCGTTCCATATTGTGGTTTAGTGAACTTTTAGGATCTTCCTATGCATTTGTGTATGATGTCATGTATACCTTGATATTTTCCTTCATGTTGTATACCCGTACGAGTGGGCATGTTACTATCTCCTCAGCACAGTGGGAGTGGACCTTTGGTTCCACACGGTCAGGTGGTATTGATTCTTATTACCATTAAGATTTGATGGTTCTACTTTGTTCTTGGATGATCCTTGTTGTAGTTTCATCTTCGTAGTCTTTTGGATACTTGTTTAGTTACATGAGTTGTATATTTGTACCATATGTGATCTCGGTTATCATCCTTTGGAGGATGCATTGTATTGTTATTGTGTATTATTACATACCATGTGACTTGTGCAGTGGATGTTGATTAGGTAGTATAGCTTTGGTATCAGATGTATATGTAATCTTTTATTATGAGATGTATGTTATTGGATTCATTTGATGTAACCTTTATGTCAGTTCTTCATAGTTATTATTTATAAATAATTATGTTTAAGTAATTCTACGTCAAGGAACCCTCAAGAAATGTTATCTATGTTGAGTTGTTCTTATGTGTGTGTCATGTACTTCATTGTGTTGCTTTCACATTGTTATCATTATTATTTTTAAACACAAACAAAAATTTTGTAAACTTGGTGTCATGTTTAGGTTAAGTTCTCTTGGGTTCCTTGGCGGGGCATTACAAAAAGAGTTTCACCATATTAAGAAATAAAACATGACTGTAGAAGAGTATGAGTGAAAAATATGTGAACTTAAGCCCTTCTTAGGATACAAAGATGATGGCCCTATTCTTGCACAACATTTTATCTGAGGATTAAATGGTTGTATATATAGGGAAGTACCATTCTTTGAACCTAAATGTCTCTAGGATGCTATATCCAAAGTCTTTCTATTTGCTCAAGGAATGTAAGGATGGGGCAGGGTGGTCATTCTAACAGTCAAGTGAATAATGATGGGATAAGTTCTAAGGGAAACCATAACCAGGGGAGATCAAGCTCGAAGAACCAACAATCATCTTATAAAGGGGGACAAAAATTTCGCAAGAAGAAATTTCGTAATAAGAACCAGGGCGGTGGAATTTTTTTGTACCCTTAGGCCTGTAATACTCATCGTACCTAGCAAAGCTTTACCCCTCAACATCCCAAAATTTGTAGAGCACCAGTAAAGGGGGTTATCAATAGATTAGTGCACCTTCTACAATGAATTTTGGGAGGAATATTAGGTGCTTTTTGTACAGGTAATAGGGACATATTGCATTCCATTGTCCTCAGCACACCAAATTTACCATAATTAAGAATCAAACAGCCTCAAAACCAATGTAGGTTATGTTGGTCAGTCTGATAAGGTATTTGCTGCACTTGAACAAAGACAGGCCAACCACCAAGGAACATCATTAAGACTATAGGTTTGTTAAAGGGTAAATCCATTTCTATCTTATTTGATTCAGGAGAAATTGATTCCTTTATATCTCTATCTTTAGTAGAGATATGCAGGTCAGTAACAGAAGGGTGGAGAGTTAAGTGACAAGTAGAACTAGCCTTTGGGACTAAAATGACCATAGACTTGTGTGACCAAAATTGTGATTTGGGGCTAGGACCTTCTCCACCAAAGTACACCTTCAAGTGATTCCTCTTGTCTCTTATGAAGTTGTCTTAGGTATTAGTTATTTAGAATCTCATAAATCCAAATTAGAATGCACAAAGAATACTATTCATTGTATTGATGATTAAGGTGAGAATAAAACTATATTTGGGATCCAACGACCTATATCTCTTTGCATGATATCAACAATGAAACCCAAGCGATGCATGCGAAGGGGATGTCATCTTTTTTACATCTCATTAAATGCTCTTGTTGATGGGGAATGTAAAGAAATAATACTTTCTCACCCACTTCTTTAAGATTTTCCTGATGTGTATCCAAAATAAATCCCTGGGCTGCCTCCAAAAAAAGATAGATTTTTTAATAGACTTTGTACCATGAGTAGAACCCATCTCCAATTCCCTTTATTGCATGACAATTGAGGAACTAAGTGAGCTAAAATTGCAATGAGAACAGTTATTAGAAAAGGCTTTTATCAGACCTAGTGGGTCACCTTGGGGTGCTCCAGTTATTTTTGTGAAGAAAAGGGATGGCTCTCATAGGTTATGTATCGACAATCTACAACTCAATAAGGTAACCATTAAGAATCAGTACCCGCTACCTCGTATTGAAGATTTTTTTGATCAAATGAAAGGGTAAAAAGTATTTTCTAATATTTATCTTAAGTTAGGATATTATCAGTTAAGGATCGACAAAGCCAACATTCATCATACAACCTTTCATACTCGGTATGGCCATTATGAATTTATCGTAGTACCTTTTCAGTCTTACTAATGCACCTTTAGTGTTCATCAGCCCTATGAATGGGGTATTCAAGACTTTCTTTGATAAGTTTTGGATAATTTTATTGGATGATATATTGGCATACTAAAAATGGTGGAAGAGCATGAGCAACATTTGTGGCAGCTGCTACAATGCTTCAGAGAAAATCAGTTCTATGCCAACTTAGAGAAGTGTGAATTTTTCTGAACATAAGTTAAGTATATTGGCCATGTTATCTCAGGGGAAAGAATAATGGTTTACCCCAAAACGATACAAGCCATAGTAGAATGGACAACACCCACCAATATCTTAGAATTTTTTAGTTTCATGGGTCTAGCTGGCTATTATAGGAACTTTGTCATGGGTTTCTCTATAATAGCTCATCCCATCACTTCCTTGCAAAGAAATGGAAAGAAATTAATTTGGACTTAGAAATGTATGGAAGCCTTTCAATATTTAAATGAAAATTTAACCATTGCCTCAATTTTGGTAGTACCTAACGCCTTAGGAAACTTTTTAGCTTTTACGGATGCCCACTTGGAAGCTATAGGTGTGGTTCTAATGCAAGAAGGTAGATTTATTGCTTATGATTCTAAACAACTTAAATACCATGAGCTAAACTATCCTATGAATTATTTTTAATTTTAAATCATAGTTCATGCCCTGAACTGATGGAGACACTTCTTGTTAGGGCATCAGTTTGATTTACACAATGATCATCATAGTCTTCAGTATATATTTACTCAACCAAACCTTAATACGAGGTAGTGCAGGTGGATGGACTTTTTATGTGAGTGTGCTTTTGAGGTCAGGTATATTTAGGGAAAAGATAATGTCATAGCAGATGCATTAAGAAGAAGGATACATGAAGTGTCATCTCTCTCCCTTATTATTGACTTGAGATTTCAGAAATTGAAGGAACACCCTTCAGATACTTGGTATTAGGAAGCGAAAGTAGTATTAGAATAAGGAAAGACCTTAGTAGGAAGATTCTTGGGATACACTTTAGAATTAGATGGGATATTATGAGAGTAAGTTCAAATTTATGTACCACTTTTAGGTAACTTTTGGAAGGTCATCTTGATAGAAGCTCATCATGATCCCTAGTCATCTCATCCAAGGGTTAAGTAAATGCATGCAAAGTTACGTCAGATATATTTTTGGTCGGGTATGAAGATAGGTACAACAAATTTTGTTCCTAGGTCTTTGAAATTTGAGATAGTTAAGGCTAAGCATCAACACCTAGCATGCCTCCTTCAACTACATCTTATCCAAGAATGGAAATGGGCTATTGTATCTATAGATTTTATTGTGGGACTTCTAGTTACTCCTCAAAGACATGACATGATCATGGTAATAGTTTATAAGTTGAACAAGGTAGGACATTTTGATCTAATGCAGTAATCCTACATTGCCTTCTAAGTAGAAAGAATTTTCATGAAGGATATTGTTAGATTGGACGGTGTTCCTAGAAAGCTTATCTTAGATAGGGATCCAATTTTCACTTTAGGATTTTGGACCTCATTCTAGCATGCCATAGGGACTCAATTGAACTTTATCTCAACCTATCATCTAGAAACTGATGTTTATACCAAGCAGGTGAATCAGGTACTGGAGGATATGCTTAGAATGTATGTTATGGACATACAAACTCATTGGGAAGACTACTTGTACCTAGTAGAGTATTCATATAATAACGGCTATCATAGTTCCATTGGTATGACACCATTCTAGGCCTTATATAGTCATCCATGTCATACACCAATGATTTGGGATCACTTAGAGGATAGCTTACTCCTTAGACCAAAGATATTACATAATACAAAACATTAGGTATAGAGAATTAGAGAGTACCTTGTGATAGCTTAGGGAATACATAAAAAATATTCAGATGCTCATAGAATTGATAGATACACAAAGTATTCTTGAGTGTTCGGCCACATAAGATCCCTATCTGGTATGGAAAAGGTTCTAAATTGGCACCTAGATTTGTGGGTCCATCTGAGATCCTAGAGAGGGTAGGACAAATTTCTTATCAACTCGCCATTCTTCCTAGCCCCGCTTGTATTCATGATATGTTTCATGTATCTATTCTTAGAGAATATATTCCAGATTTGACTGATGTTTTGGATTATAACTCTTTACAGGTTGTGGATGGGAAAATGGGTTTGGAACCAGTACCAATAGTCCAATAGTGGACCTTGACCCTTAGGGATTGCGCCATAGAATAGTAAAGGGTCCAATGGGACCCCAATTATGAGATTTAAGCTACATGGGAGGATGCTAACAGGCTTATAGATTCTTATCCATATTTATTTGTAAGCTTCCTGGAGTAAGCCTTATCCTAGGGGGTGAGGATGTAGTACCCAACCTAGTAACATGATACTCTGGACTGGATATGGAGAGGATTATTATATTTGGTTATTGTGGATTCTATATTTTATTTTATTTATTTAGATTAGATGATAAGACACTTTAAGTATATGCTTGCATAATAAATGCATCTTTATGAAAGTTTGTAAATGATTTAGAATATTATCTGGATAATTTTTATCTTAAGGATTTCTTATGCCATTTTTCTTATATACATGATTATATTGTTAATGATAATAATTCATTACATTTTATTGCATTATGAGATTATGATTATTTTG
Source organism: Thuja plicata (assembly GCA_018584345.1). Taxonomy (NCBI): domain Eukaryota; kingdom Viridiplantae; phylum Streptophyta; class Pinopsida; order Cupressales; family Cupressaceae; genus Thuja; species Thuja plicata. The sequence goes on from MU223220.1 coordinate 2,190,545, forward strand.
GAGCTAACGATACTAACCCAATCATGCTTTAGAATCGATATTGTCTGATGTATTTGTAGGATGAGGGGAGGCAATTATAGTCACTTTTCCAGGAGATCTACATGAGTCTCACTCCCCGTCCTTTTTGTAACAGTGTGTGTGTGTGTGTGTGTGATTTATTTAATCATCTTTGTAATGCAGGATTTAGGTCCCAGACATTGAATCCACCTGACTATATAGGTCTGAGCATGCCTTAAAAATTGTCAAACATTTTTGTTGTGTATATAGTATAAAGGTTTTCTAAAGAAGACCCTTTTTTACTTAGTTTCTTGTTTAAGGAAGTCACCCTCTTTTGGGTTGACCAGTATCATTATTTTTTATGGTTTTGAGATTTACATTTTGGTCAGGTGATTATGTTCTTATTATTCATGTCAGTTATGTTTTTGTACTATGATTCTTAGTTATGTTCTCATAAGATATATAAATATAGATGTATTAAGTATGTAATAAATATTATGTAGTGTAATTTTATACGTGCACACACACAAATATATATACATCTATATATACATACATACATAGACACATACATACATACATACATACATACATACATATATATATATATATATATATGTATATATATATATAT
>MU223220.1:2200109-2231993 GCA_018584345.1 Thuja plicata
TGTATAGATATATGTATATATATATATATATATATGTATATATATATATTATATATCTGTGTGTGTGTGTGTGTGTGTGTCTGTGCTTTTATGTGTGTATTTGAAATTTATTTTAATAAAATGTTTCTATTGATGCATTTATGACTAAGTATATGCTATGGTTTAAATATGAAATAATCTATGTACATGTATAATGTTTGGAAACATAAAAAAAATCTGGAAATAAATAGTGTTTGATTTTGTTTTGAGTTTTCCCTATCTCTGATATTGGATTTTGGCATGCTTAATTAATCTTGTAATAGCCTCTCTTTTATTTTTTAGTTCTAGGAGGTTTAGGGTGTCACATATCGCCTTTCACTTTTGTATTGCTTGTGTGCAAGTTTGTTTATGTTTATGTCCTTTCTTTTCTGAGATCAAACTCCACGTTAATTGGGGGAATGAGTTTGGTTTAATGGGTGACCTGGATGTGGAATTAGGAGACCTCAAATGGGTCTACCTCAATAATCTTTCCTAGGTCCCCCATCATGCCTAGTTCTGACTGTACAATCAATCTAAGAGTGCAATTTTTTTCTTTCTAGAAAGAAACTCGTACGAGTTAGGATTTATGGTCATGTTTACTTGTATTGTCCTATGAGAATACTCATATGAGCCTATGTGGTGCAGGAGAACATAGGCTAAATCCAGTCCCTAAGTTTTTTTAGTGGCTTGTACTGACCCTAGCCAATTTAGTAGGTTTTTAATTTGACCTTAGAAGTTCTTGTAAAGTGTGTTCCTAGGTGGATTAGACTAGGTTCAATCGAACCAAGATGTTTATTGCTTTCTAGTTGTTAGAGCTAGTTTAGGCATAAGGTGGGGAAATGGGTTTAAAAGTGTCTAAAATAACTTAAGGCTTATGAAAGGGTAGGATAGTACTCATTCTACACCATTCTAGGTCAAATAGAGACCCTCAACTATAATTATGCCAAACGATGTAATGTTGTTATAATGTTGCTTGACAACATTTTAGCAACTTTTTATGTTGCATGACAACAAATGGAAAAAAATGGATTCCTTTCGATGAAACATGATGGGTAGTTGTCATAATGGCCTATAATCATGGGCATAGAATGTTAATGAAAAATAGATCCCATTTCCCGAGGCATTGTGTGGAGAAGTACAATTTTGGAAGTGAATGAAAGAATGTATTCTGGTTTTTAGCAACAGTGAAATTGCATTGAGTGTGAAAGTGATCCGATGGAATGAAGTGTGAAATTCAGTGATTTTTTTGCATAGTAGGAATAATCCTAAGGAATTTTTTTTTAGTATCATAGAGGTTCTAAGTTCATTTTCTTAGCTTAGTAAATTTTTTTGTAATTACTCTAGTTGTAGGTGTAGTTCAGGCAGTTTTTTGTTTCATGGATCCCCCATAGAATCCAACCATGGAAATACTCTGGGTCTGGATGAATATGGTAGGGGAGCCTTTGTACATTGTAATTATTTAGGTAGGAGGTTTGAAGAGTCATTTTTATATTTTTATAGTCATTCCCTAAGCGATAATTGAGTGTCTGGTTAGTGGTTTGACAGAGACAAACAAGTGTGCTTTTACAGGGGAATGAGTGAGTGCTCTAAACCAAGTGCGGTTTCAGAGAGGTAGGACACCTATAGACACTTACAAGTGAGATTAGGCATTTTCTAATCTATTTAGGTAGATTTATAGGTAGAAATTAGTGGATTGCACATTTCTATCCCAATTAGCCCTATTAGACCTACATTTCAGCGATCCACTGTACAGATGACCTAGGAGCCTAAGACCACAAAACTATTCAAGGTCTTGGAAAAATGTATCTAGATCTTAAATTATTTTTTGTGGTTATTTGCAATTTTGGAGAGAGAATTGGGAAAAACCCTCTGTCTAGGGCTAATTGAGCAATTAGGATTAATAGGACTAAAAGGAGAGACAATCTTGAAATGGATTTTTTAAAGCTTGATGTACCATTCCAATGGAGTCAGAAGGATTTCAATTAGTTGTCTCAATGATGGATACACCCCCTATAGAATTTGTGAAGTTTTTAAGAAGAGTTTGCTCTTGGAGTCATCCAAGATAGAGTGAATATTGGAATTATACTTGTTGATAGTTGTCCCTCAAGGTGAAACACAAGGAGACCAACTCATTGAGTTGATTTAGGGAAGTCTTAGGCTAGTGGAGAAAATACTTGGACAAGAAGAGTCCTAGATAGTGGTTGTGCAAGCATGGTGCATGAGCACCTCAAGGTCTTTGATAGATCTTTAGAACATTTTGGCTTATAGGTTGGTTTGGAAAACCACAATTTAATACGGACTAAGATATAAAGTCCCAAGTGTGTTTAGTGTCTGTCTAGAGTTAGTAGTGATTAGGGTTTAGTGATTGATGAGATCAAGTTGTATCTAGAGGTCTATGTCCTTAAAAGTTAACCAAAAGGTCAAAGGGTTGACCAAAACTCCAAAATGGATTAGCACTCATGTTTTGGTTTTTTTGAAAATTCTAAGGTCATATTATAAGGTTTAGGACCAAGTTTGGGCATTGAAAGTGGAAATTGGTCATTTGAGCAAAAGATGTAAAAGTTGTCATGACAACTTTTGTAACTTTGCAAAGTTGTCATGACAACATTTCCTAAAGACTAGGAAAGAGCTTTAATGGTGCCCAAAACCCAAAAAGAGGGTCCAAACATGTTAGTAATCTAATATAGAAGGTGGATTAAACCCTAATCCAAGAGTTAGTTTTCATTTGGTATGGACTGTGTATTGTGAAGGAGTAAATTACACTATAATTTTACAACAGAGCCATCATCCAATACTTCAGTGGATTGAATGGATTAAAATAATGCATTGAGAGTGTGTTTTTTGTCATTTAATTACTTCTTGTAGCATTGGTTTTATCTTTTAGTTTTTTGGGTGAACATTTTGAAAAATTATTTAAGTTTCATTGGTTCTATGTCTAGTTTTGAATCAGTCATGTAAATAATGGCAGACCTTGTAAATATTTTTTAAATATGGTGTGTGGAGTTTGTGTGTGTGGGAAATCCATGAGAACAATTAGGCCCTAGGCGAGTAGTGTGTATTCTGGTTAGGAAGTCTAAACAGTGCAAAGGCAATAAGATTTGCTTGTTGATTGGTGTGTGCTAATCAATGGTAGAGGAGTGTAGGGGCATGTATCATAGACACATGGATTCAATGAGAAGAGTATAGGAGGTGGTTAAAGAACCTATTGGAAGCCAAGAAGCCAAACCAGTATACATGCCTTAGAAATCCTTAATTATAGGGTTTTGGTGGAAAACTAGTGTACGAACAACATGAGGAACTAAGACCTTTAAAATCCTAGAGAATAGGATAAACCCACAAGGAATCCATAATTATTTCCCAAGGGTGTTAAGGGACTTTGGGAGAAAATCCAAGATTACTGTGTATAGGAGGGCTAATTAAGCCTAAAAGGCTATAAGGCCTTAAAAGTTGGAAATCAAGAACCTGATTGAAACTAAGATGAAAGATCTATAAAATTGGATCAAGTGTAGTTGAAAGAGACCTAGGAAGGGTCATGAATCATGTTGGGACTGAAAAGCACAGTAAGGATTTTTGAAGTACCATGTTAAAATTTTGCATTTTGACCCCCTATGATCGCTTTTTGTGCCTATTTGCCCAAATAAGCTTGATTGTCTACCATGCATGACAATTTCTCATCACCTTTTTTTTGACATTTGAAGACATCCCAGGTCATTAAATTTGAGTTTCAAGTTTTTTTGTGATGTCTTGTTTCGAGCACTTATCAAAATCTACATTTCTGCTTAAGTGTCAATTTGTTGTAACGGGCCCAGTTTGCATTTGAATATCTTTTGTCCTGTTGAGTTTCTTGGGTCACCATTTTGGTAATGTTGAGCATGTATATCAGAGATTCTATATTTAAAATTCCAAGTTATTTTGAGCTTGTTTGATAGGGTTTTTGATCCCTCAAAGTTGGTCTTCCAGAGATATCTTATTTCTTTGTTCTACCCTGAATTCTGAGTAGCCCTGTTTGACCAATTGTAAGTTTTGACCTTGTGACCTAATTGAAAAAAATCCTCTTGTACAGTATTATAGAGGTAAAATACTTCTTGATTCTCCTTCTTCAGGTCATGACAAGTCCATTTGGTCAGTTTGCTAAGCCCATTCAATTTGTGTTTTCTATCAGTGTGCCAAACTGTCAAATGCAAATTTCTAAATGACCTGCTTTGAGGTCTTACAATTTTATACCCGGTTGAATTGAATGGAAAATTGAATACTCCCATGTATTTTAGGCATGGAAATGTGCTACCATGATGATTTTCAGGCCATGATGAATCTGTTTGCCCAGTTTGCCAATCCAATTATGTTTGCAGTTTCTAACAATTTGATACAGATTAGTTATACAGTTTTGTTGGAGGCCCTATTTGTGAGGTTATATCTTGAATGCCACGATTGGTAATATCAAGGAGGTGGTTCCCCTGCATTGTAGACAAAATTTACTTTAGGTTTGCAAGGTCTCAGATCCTGAGGGTTTTGTATACACAATTCTCAAGATGCTTTTCGTTTGCAGAAATTGTTATTTTTCATTTGTTCTTTTCTGTAAGTTGCAAGTGGCTACTTTCGAAGGGCTACCAAATGTGCCTAGATAATTTTCAAGAGGAGCTCTTCTAGGTCTATATTCTCCATATATCATACTTCTAATATCTAGAAGCTTGAATCCATAGGAGGTCTTTTGACATATTTTCAATGTCAAAACTAAATGTGTTTACCATTATTTGATAGGGTGATTTGCATAATTGTTTTGAATAGGTAACTTGGGTGATTAAAATATTTTAAAATATTTGGTTTTGCCATGCATCATTTTGCAGTGTGGAAGAACGATAACCATAGAATGTGTGTGCCTAGAGCCATGTCCTGATTACTTGATCTTGTCAGTTTTTAAGGCCAGCCCCAGAGGCCAGTTGCCATTAATGTGATCATTTTGTAGAGGAATAAAAGTTGAATGATTTTGATCGTTAACTCAACACTTTATGGTCTGGCTTCACTGAAATCTATGTTTGGGTTATTGGAAGGTGAAAATAATTTAAATTTTATTGTATTCAAGATGGGAGTGTTTAGAGCCTCGAGTGTAGTTATGTGGTGTTCAGTTCTGCCTATACACTGATGACGGTCTACTATTCCAATTCTTGAGTATAATATCAATCGCTAGTGAATTTCTAATTTCAGACTAATGATATTCTTCTAAGTTTGGAGTAGCAAGGTGTTCAGAAATTATATCCTAAAGAACCCAACATCAATTTTTAAAAGAGTTGAAGGCACTAAATAGGGAATTATCGCTTCAAGTTTCAGAGCTTGTTGATGTATCAGTTGAGAGGCCATCTCAATATGCATGTAGACTGGAGGAGAGGGCTACGTAAATGCTGGAGAAAAGACAAAGAGTTTCAAAAACATTAACTTTTTTTAAGAAAATAGCAATCGGCAGGTTTGAATCAATTAGTTCCACAACCTTTTCCAACATATTGCCTACACTGGTTTTGATGGAAAGCATATTCCCTTCCATTAACCTTTGTATGGTGTCCATGCTCCTTCCAAGCATCCACGCAAGCAGGGAGAAATCTGGGCAAAAGGATATGGATCTTGGTTTAACGCCTACAAAACTTTCAAACTCTCTTTGCCGCAGTCATAAGGAATTTATTTTTCCCCATTTCTTTAAGCAGCATGCCCCTTCTAAAGAGAATCACATGCCATGTGAACATGCCTGGGTAAGAGAAAATGGAAGACCAAGAAATAATTTAAATTTAAAACTTCAATGCATGGATTTTGCAAATAACTATCGGCAGGGTAAAACTAACAAATGTCTACGTAGCAGAATGAATATGCTACAGAGCATTGCGTGGAGTATAAAGGTTCTAAGAATTTCAAGTAAATAGAATTTGCAAAGTCTGTACAATGTAACACAAAGCAAGACCCATAGTGTAAAAAGGTATTGCACTGAAATAGCTAGTAGAAATTTTGCAGAAATGGGAGAAGAGACAGAGCATGTGACCTATGTTTTATGATGTATCCTTCTTGGAGAAGCTGCACGTGAAGTACTAGAGGAGTAGTGAATTTTCAAGGTATTTAACTTTCCCAATACAAATAGGTTAGAGTAGCCTGTGCATTTAAAAGGGGAATGTTTTGTTTAACAAATACCAAACATTCTCATGGAAAATTTAACATGGAGGATGCGGTTGGAAGTCTGCGCTAACCATTACCCATCATGAAAGAGATGGAAGCTGCCCAACATCCACAAGAAGGCTAAAATCTTGGAAATGTTGAAAATGGGATTATCCCACATTGCATGTGTGTGGGGAGTTCTAGTATTTATATACTAAAAGGCTCAATATATGAAATAAGTAAAAGAACTAAGAGGCCATTTGGTGGGCCTCTTAGATGGACTGTAAAGTGTGCAATGGGGCCCACATGTTTTGGGTGAAAATACATAGGATACTTTAAAAACTCATCAGACATTAATCCCACATTCATCTCGAAATGGGATTTTGAAATATTTATATGCAAAAAGACATAGATTGTAATATGAAGAGAAAGAGGAGGCTATGGGCACACGTGCGCAGGAGATGAAGACTCACCTCAAAAACCATGCCCGAAGGAAGAACACCCATATTTTGGTGGGACGCACAAGAGTGACATGGAAAATGAGTTGCCTTAAGTGGCTGCATGTTTGGGCACGAATATGAAGGTGGCCAACATCAATGGATGGCTTAATGGCTTAATGATAAAGTTGCAAGGAGGATAGGATTAAGCCATTAAGCCATTGGTCCACATGGCAAAAGTGACAAGTGCCAACCAGTGGACCAGTCAACCAATTAGAGGATGCCATGTGGCACTGAGCAGGTGCCAAGTGGCGCAAGTCCAATGCAGTTTAGAGGCACCAATCAGAGATCGGCACATGGTGCCAAGTGGACCTGTGGACCAATCAGAGGGTGACACTTGGCACATTCTAGTGAGATGTGTAGATTTGAAATAATTTTTTAATTTGAAATTCTTTCAACAAATGGGTTAACAAGTGTGCAAGTTTTAAAAAAATCAAGGGTTGACTTAATGGCTTAAAAGGAAGATGCTCACCATCTAACCTTTAAGCCATTAAGCCTAAGCGAAAAGTGTCGCAAGCTGGTGCATTATGGGGAAATAAGGGATTAAATTGAAATATTTAATTAAATTCACCCCAAAAGGTAAGGGGTTAAAAAACTTGCAAGTTCAAGAAAAATCAAGGGCTGACTTAATTACTTAGGGGAAAGATGCTCACCATCTAACCTTTAAGCCATTAAGCCTAAGTGACAAGTGTCGCAAGCTGGTGAGATGTGGGAAAAAGGGAATATTTAAAATTAAATTCATCCTATTTCAATAGTCCAACTATTGAAAAGGTAATTAATTTCAAATTGAAATATTTCAATCTTTTAAAAGAAATATGCACGGGAAGGAAAAGTTGGATTAATGTTTCAGAGGCCAAATTTTGTCCAAAGTATAGAGTATTATATGTTGCCGGAAAGGTCTCAGAATGAAGAAGAGGATTTTGCAGACCATTTGAGAGAAAATCAAATCAGATTCTACCAGTTTTAGTAGGAAGCAGTTGCAGATGTTTTGAGGAGCAAACAAGTGTCGATGATGAATTTTGTTTTTTCCATTCTCCTATATCTGGATTTTTCTTCTGATTGTAAGGGGATGTTGAAAATTATGCTACTGGGAAGTATTTAGGATATGGACTCTTATTTTATGTGTCTCTTTGTCTTGTAAATATGCAAAATTAGATGATTCTTCAATATAAAACAATGGAATCCCTATGCAATATCTTCTGATGTCTTTGTATGTATGGTTTCAATTCTTGTGTCTTAATCTGTAAGGCATTTTAATGCACCAATTACAAGGTAGTTGTGAGTTCATCTCTGAGTTTCTTTCAAGGAGAGATTAATTCTTAGAGGTAAAATCTGAGAGTTCAAAATCTGCATATGAATTTGATGTCCGAGTATTGGATTGAGAAGAGTGATTTGTAAGGCATTTCACTTGGTTTCTGTGTGTTTGGAGTTGGAGGTTTTTCTTGAGTTGTGTATTAAATTGACTCTGTTGCCCAATAGATAAGGCAATGGTCCTTGCTTGTCTTGAAGTTTTCATCATCAATCATTTAAAATCAAACCATTTTCCCTTTCCTATTCAAGAGCATAAATGTATACAAGTTGCATTAAATAGTACAAATATGTTTGGTGATTCCTTATAGAAGTAAATTTGATAGGTTAGCATGCCTGAGCCTTCGGGTTCGAAGAGAAGAAGGGTGAATATCCTTGTTGTTACCTTGACCATTTCCCTGGTTCTTAGTAGATCATACAAATGGGATCCTGTATAAGATTGGTTGAGTTGAACTCCCATGTTTTATAAGTCTAAGAACTATCCACGGTCACATCTGCATAATGAAGTTTAGCTAGTAAGTCATTGTATATGCAGATTTTATCATGTTTTAGGTGCACCCGCCTGAGTGTGTGGAACTCAAAGAAGAAGGAGGATCAAATCCTCATCAATTAGTCTTTTCTTGCCCCTCAGTTTACAGGAATGAGCTGACTCTTGTGAGCTAGACAAAAATCCCCAGGTCTTGTTTGCATTGTCGCTTTTAGAATTGAGGTATACAAGAAAAATCACTAACAAATCCTATCACTAGAGAGGTAGGACAATTTGGAAAGAAGGTGACCAGGATAATCCATGGATGTGTAGAAGTAAGGAGAGGGACTTAGAGGTAGTTTGAAATTGTTTGAAAGCTCCAAGTGGGATAGGGGATCAGGGAGATATCCTCTAGTTAGGGTGGTGATAGGAACCCTAAGAAGACCAAGAAGAGGTCTTGTAAAGAGAAAGAAAGCTCTAGGAGTGGGATCTCCCCATCCAATTGGCATGAGAGATATTAAAAGGATTGGGAGTTGACCAGTGTATGTCAGAGAGGAGTGAATCCATAGGAGAAAAAATCATGGTGACCAATGTCGAATTGGCAAGAGACTTGTTAGAGAAGCAAGACAAAAATAGGCTTCTTGAATAATCTATGGAAGAAATGAAGTTGAAGATGGAAGAGGTTGTAGAGACAGCCAACAAGATGAAAGAATAGATGAGTGAATATAAGGATAAGGGGAAGAAACTAGTAGAGGAGAAGATAGAACCATAGCCTGACCCTCCCCTACCCAAGGAACCATTCCTCAAGGCCCTCAAAGAAACGAGTGGAAAGGCTCTAGAAGGAATTCTAGTTTTCTATGGTAAGGTGGATGAAGATATGGTTATGTAATGGATTGAAGGCATGGAGAACCACTTAGAATGTGATAGAATCATAGAAGAACAAAGGGTAAAGATAGCCAGGTCAAGGCTAAGAGGAAAATCACTCACATGGTGGAAGCTTCTACAAGAAAAAAGGGAGAAAGAAGGGAAGAAGCCCATAGAAAATTGGAAACCTATGGTGAAAAAGGTGAAGGATAACTACCTTCCACAAGACTATGACATTCAACTACATAAGAGAAGGCAAAACCTAAGACAAAAGGACCTAGATGTGCCATCATATATAGAAGAGTTCTAGAAGTTGTGCCTTAGATCTAGGGTCCAAGAGAAAGAGAGCATCAAGGTTTCTCGGTACCTTAATGGATTAAAGTGGAATATACAAGAAGATCTCAGCCTCTTTACTCCAACCTCCATTCATAGTTGCTTCCAAATGGCCTTAAAAGTGGAAGAGAAAATTAGAAAGAAACAAGACTCTAACTCTAGAGGAAGAGGAAGAGGTAGAGACAATAATGGTAGTCATAGATGTGGTTCAAGTGAAAGAGGAAATGACGATAGGATCCAAGGTGACTCCAAATATGCAAAACAAGGACATGAGTCAAATAATAGAGGTGGATATAGTTGAGGTAGAGGTTCTTATAATAGTGGAAGAAGAATATCATGGGGTTTTGGAAGGAGTTCTCATTTTTCTTCCATGAAATGCTACAAATGTGGACAATTGGGGCACCCTGCATATAGATGCCCTAAAAAACCATTGGCTCCAGAAGGAGAGAAAATGATTGCCTATGTCTAAGAAGAGGACTATTCTAAACAATTAGAGCCAATTCTAGATTCAGAGAAGGGAGAGGATCTCATGTTGAGAATAATCTTGATCAAGACACCCACTAAAGATGAACATAAGAAGAGAAGGGTTCTTTTTAGAGTCAAATGCAAGATATTGGGAAAAGAGTGCAAATTTATCATTGATTTAGGGTCCACAGATACTATTGTATCTAAAGAGGTAGTAGAGAATTTAAAACTCACCAAGATTCCACATCTGTGTCCCTATAAATTTACCTAGTTAAACAAGGGGAAAAACATATTGGTAAATGAGAAAGTGTGGGTAGAATACACTATTGGCAAGTATAAAGATAGGATACTTTGTGATGTGTTGCCAATGGATGCATGCCATCTATTGCTTGGCAGACCATGGTAGTATGACACGTAATCATTCCATCATGGGAAGGATAACAAGTACTCATTCAAGAAGAATGGAGTAAATTTCAGAATTCAGTCTTTGATAGAGGAAGACATAGTGGAGAAGACAGAGTCTAGTGCACTATTGATGAGTGGGAAGGAATTCCTAAAGGACATGAAAGAGGAAGGAGTTGGCTATGCAATCATGTTGTATCCAAAGGAGGAGGAGACACATAAGCAAGCACCTATGCTAGAATAAGTGAAACAATGGTTGGATCAATTTAATTACATAATATGTGAGGGTACACCAGCTACACTACCACCAAAGAGGGAGATAAATCATCAGATTGACTTTGTACTAGGAGCCTCATTGCCAAGTAAAGTTGCATACAGAATGACACCAGAGAAAAACAAGGAGATAGATAGACAAGTATAAGAAATTTTGGACCAAGGGTTGATTAGAAAGAGCATAAGCTCATTTGTTGTCCTAGTGGTGTTGGCTCCTAAGAAGGGGGGTAAGTGGAGAATGTGTACTAATTCTATGGCAATTAAAAGGATAACTATTAGATATAGATTTCCTTTTCCTAGAATAGAGGATTTAATGGATTGTTTGGGGGTGCTATGTACTTCTCTAAAATTGATTTTAAAATTGGTTATTATCAAATTAGAATGAAAGAAGGTGATGAGTGGAAGTCAGCCTTTAAGACTATAGAGGGGTTATATGAATGGTTAGTTATGCCCTTTGGGCTTACAAATGCATCTAGTACCTTTATGAGGGTGATGAATGAAGTCTTGAAGGATTACACAGGTGTATTTGTAGTTGTTTACCTAGATGACATCCTCATTTTTAGTAAAACAAAGGAGGAGCATATGAAAAACTTGGAGTTAGTGCTTAAGAGGTTGTAGGAAGAAAATCTCACCATAAATCTTGAAAAGAGTGAGTTTATGAAGGAAGAATTAGTCTACCTAGGATTTGTAGTCTCCTAAGATGAATTGAAGATGGATAAGGATAAAGTAGAAGCCATATTGAACTGGCCTACTCATAAGACAGGGACTGAAGTTAGGAGATTCCATGGGTTATCCCAATTATATAGGAAGTTTATTAGAAGATTCAGTGAAATCTATGCTCTAGTCCTAGAAACCATTAAAGGAGGGTTGAAAAAAAGTTTGTATGGACCAAGGCAGCTAATGAGGGGTTTGAAAGGTTGAAGAAAGAAGTAGCCACCCAACCTCTACTAGTGTTACCAAGTTTTGACAAACCTTTCATAGTAGAGTGTGATGCAAGAAGCATAACAGTGGGGGTTGTCTAAGTCAAGAAGGCAGGCTAGTAGCATGTTTTAGTGAGAGATTGAATGAGGCAAAGTCTAGGTACTCTTCCTATGAATTAGAGCTATATGCTCTTGTGCAAGATCTAAAGAAATGGAGGCATTATCTATTGGCTAAAGAGTATTTTGTCTTTACAGATAACCAAGCACTAAGTTATATCAACACTCAAGACAAACTAAGTTTGAGACAGATAAAATGGATGGAGTTTTTGCAGTCATACACCTTCACCAAAGCATAAGAAGAGGGTTCAAAATAAAGTTGCAGATGCCCTTAGTAGAAGGATCCTTACCATACAAGAGATTCAGTTGTAGAGTATAGGGGTTGAAGAGTTCAAGGACCTTTATAAAGGAGATGTAGACTTCTCAGTGATCTACAAGGTGTGCAAAGAGTTTGAGAATCACTTTCACAGTGAGTATGTAGACTACACCCCACAAAATGGCTTATTATTCAAGGGGAAACATTTATGTGTTAGAAGGAGATCCATGAGGGAGAACCTCATCCAAGAAAAACATAATGGGGGTTTGAGTGGACAGTTTGGATTGAACAAGACTTTGGATCTAGTGGAGAGGTTTTATTGGTGGCCAAAAATGTAGAGAGATATAAGAAGATATGTAGAGCAGTTTGGGGTGTGTTAGAAGGCAAAGGGGATTTCATCAAATGAAGGCTTATATCAACCATTTCCCATCCCAAGTAGGACTACCTAGGACACCTACTGGATTAGGTAGTGTGTTTGCGGTAGTGGATAGATTTATCAAGATGAGTCATTTTGTCCCATGCAAGAAAACACATGATGCTAGCCATATTTCCCATTTGTTCTTTAAGGAGGTAGTGAGAATACATGGTTTGCCAACAAGCATAGTTGCAGACAAAGATGTGAAGTTTATGGGACATTTTTGGAAAATAATTTGGAGAAGGCTAGGAACCAACTTTTCTCATAGCTCAGCTTATCATCCTCAAATGGATGACCAGATAGAGGTGATTAATAGAGTACTTGGTAACTTTTTGAGGTGTTTGAAAAAATAATATGGACAAAGTTGGGAGTAAGTTATTCCACAGGAATCATTTGCCTACAATGATAACACAAATTGGACTACTGGTAGGAATCCATTTGAGATTATCTATGGGTTACAACCAAGGGGTGTTCTTGAGTTGAGAGATCTAAAAGGATATGAAGGAATCATTGGCCATGCTGATGATTTTTCCCAATCAATGTGAGAGGTGCATGAACAAGTTAGAAAGACACTAATGGAGTCCAATCAGAAGTTGAAAATGAAGAGAGATGAAGGAAGGAGAGATTTGCAATTTGAGGTAGGTGATCTAGTAATGATGTTTTTGAACAAGGCTAGGCTACAAAATGGGATACCTAATAAATTACAGATGAAAAGGATTGGGCCTTGCAAGGTGTTGGCCAAGTATGGACCCAATGCCTATAAGGTGGAACTACCCAAGGAGATGTCAATTTATCCTATCTTCAATGTGAAATATTTGATAAAGTATAAAGGGATAGAAATGGATGAAGTAGAGTATAGTAATAAGGTGAGTAAGGATGTGGAAGAGCTCAAGACTCATGATAAGACCAAACCACAAGTTGAAAGAATACTAGATTCAAGAGTGAAAAAGAAGACCAGGAATAAAGTATATATGGAACATATAGTGAAATGGAGGTAGAAAATAGGGGTAGAAGTTAATTGGATAGCTGAAAGTGACTTCAAAAAGCATGGAATGAGTGAGGAGTTCTTGACTCAATAGGTACCCTAACTTGTTTGTTGCAGGGGAGAATGGTGGAGGAGCACCTCAAAGTCTTTGATAGATCTTTATAACATTTTGGCTTGTAGGTTGGTTTGGCCAACCACCAGTTAATAAGGACTAATATATAAAGTCCCAAGTGTGTTTAGAGTGTTTCTAGAGTTAGTATTGATTAGGGTTTAGTGATTGATGAGATCAAGTTGTATCTAGAGGTCTATGTCCTTAAAAGTCAACCAAAAGGTCAAATGGTTGACCAAAACTCCTAAATGGAGTAGCATTCATGTTTTTGGTGTTTTTGAATGTTTTAAGGTCATATTATAAGGTTTAGGACCAATTTGGGGCATTGATAGTGGAAATTGGTCATTTGAGCAAAAGATGTAAAAGTTGTCATGACAACTTTTGCAACTTTGCAAAGTTGTCATGACAACATTTCCTAAAAACTAGGAAAGGGCTTTAATGGTGCCTAAAACCTGACAAGAGGGTCCAAACATGTAGGAATCTGATATATAAGGTGGATTAAACCCTAATCGAAGAGTTAGATATCATTTGGTATGGACTCTGTATTGTGAAGGAATGAATTACACTATATTTTTGCAATAGAACCATCATCCAATACTTTAGTGGATTGAATGGATTAAAATAATGCATTGAGAGTGTTTTTTGTGTCATGTGATTAATTCTTGTAGCATTTGTTTGATAATTTAGTCTTTCTGGTGAACATTTTGAAAATCCTTTTGAGTTTCACTGGTTATCTCTCTAGTTTTGAATCGGTCATGTAAATAATGGTTTTTCTTGAAGTTCCCGTGGTCCAAAAATCTATGAAAACTTGGGAAAAAGTAAGGTATTGTAAATATGTTGTAAATATGGTGTTTGTATTTTGTGTGTGCAAGGAGGCCATGAGAACAATTAGTCCCTAGGTGAGTACTGTGTATTCTAGCTAGGAAGTCTGAACAGTGTAGGGGCAATAAGGTTTGCTTGTTCATTGGTGTGTGCCAATCAGTGGTAGAGGAGTGTAGGGGCATGTATCACACTCATGTGGATGCAATGAGAAGAGTAGAGGAGGTGGTTAAAGAACCTATTGGAAGCCAAGAAGCCAAACCAGTATACATGCTCTAAAAATCCTTAATAAAGGGGTTTGGTGTCAAACCAGTGTACGGACAAGATGGGGAACTAAGACCTTGAAAATCCGAGAGCCTAGGATAAACCCACAAGGAATCCATAATGAGTTCCCAAGGGTGTTAAGGGATTTTGGGAGAAAATCCAATATTACTATGTATAGGAGGGCTAATTAGACCTAAAAGGCTACAAGGCCTTAAAATTTGGAAATCAAGTACCCGATTGAAACTAAGATGAAAGATCCATAAAATTGGATTAAGTGTAGTTGAAAGAGACCTAGGAAGGGTCATTAATCCTATCACTAGAGAGGTAGGACAATTTGGAAAGAAGGTGACTAGGACAATCCATGGATGTGTAGAAGTATGGAGAGGGACTTAGAGGTATTTTGAAATTGTTGGAGAGCTCCAAGTGGGATAGGGGATCAGAGAGATATCCTATAGTTAGGGTGGTGATAGGAACCCTAAGAAGACCAATAAAAGGTCTTGTAAAGAGAAAGAAAGCTCTAGGAGTGGGATCTCCCAATCAAAGCACACCTTGGTGAACTTCTATCAGATTGGTATCAGAGCCATGTTTGATTAGGCTTGTGGTGAATGTTCTAACCAACATAGTCAATAGGAGAGTCTACAATGGTGAAAAATGTAGATTTGGCAAAGAATGTATATGAACAAGAAGAGGAGAATAGAATTCTCAGAGAGAGATTGGCACAATTGGAACACAAAGTGGACCAAGTGGAAGAAAAGATAGAAGAAGTGAAGGATAAGGTTGAAGTGAAAGGATAGGAGATTTCCATAGATGATGAAGTACCTGAAGCTGACCCTCTCCTTAATGAAAAATAATTCTTAAAGGCATTAAAGGGTATGAGTGGTAAAGAACTAGAAGGAGTTCCTATCTTTAGTGGAAAGATGAAACTAGAGGTAGTCCTAGATTGGATAGAAGGACTAGAAAATCACTTTGAGTGTGATGGCATAATTGAAGCTCAGAAGGTGAAAGTTGCTAAGGCTAGACTAAGAGGGTTTGCACTCACTTGGTGGAAATTTATTCAAGATGAGAGATAGAAGGAAGGAAAGAAACTCATTTCTACATGGAAGGCTATGGTTGCAAACATCAAAGATGCTTATGTTCGTAAGCATTATGAAATCTAATTGCATAAAAGAAAACAAAGTCTCAGACAAAAGGACTTAGATGTAAACTCCTATACTAAAGAATTTTAGAGATTATGTGTGAGGTCTTGAGTTTCAGAAGATGAGAAGGTGAAGGTAGCTAGATACCTTAATGGTCTGAAGTTGATTATACAAGATGAAATAAGTTTATTGACTCCTGATACTATTCAAAAATGCCACCAAATTTAAATAAAGGTAGAAGCGAAGCTAAGAAAGAAACAAGACTCTAGAACCACCGAAGGTAGGGGAAAAGGAAGAGACCATAGAGGGGAGAGATCTAGATATGGTGGAAGAAGTTCTAAAATAAAGAGTCAAGGAGAGACCAATATTACTGAGCACCAATAAGGAAGCTCCAAAAAAGGTAATGCAAATAGAGGAAGGAACTCTAATAATTGAGGAAGAAGCAATAAAAAACTAAGAGGTAACTATTTTTCAAACATGAAATGTTACCACTACAACCAGATTGGATACCCTACATATAGATGTATAGAGAAATGTACTACTTCCCAAGGAAGTGACAAAAGGGTAAACTATGTTCAAGAGGAGACTAGTGGCGGAAGAAAACACCCTGAGATGCCCTTAGAGTTAGAGGAAGGTGAGAACTTAATGATGATGAGGACACTGATTAAGGAGCCAGTGAAAGAGGAACCTATTCAAAGGAGATCATTGTTTAGAGTAAAATGAAAAATGATGGGAAATATTTGCAGAGTCATCATAGACTTGGGGTAAACTGACAACCTAGTGTCAAAGGAGGCATTGATCAAATTGAAGATGAAAAGAATACCTCACACCAACCCTTACAAAGTCACTTGGTTGAACAAAGGACAACATGTCCTTGTTAATGAATAAGCTTGGGTGGAATTCTCCATTGAAAGATACAAAGAAAAGGTATTGTATGATGTCCTGCCTATGGATACATGTCACCTACTCCTTGGCATGGCATGGGAAATTGACTGATAGGCCATGCATGATGGAGTAAAGAATTCTTATTCTTTCAAGAAGGACAATGTGACTTTCAATATAAAATCATTGTTAGAGGATGGAGAGATGAAGTATAGGCCCCAATGTTCTTATGGTCAGTGAGAAGGAGTTTTTAGAACCCTTAGTGGAAGGAGATAGAGTTGGTTTTTCACTTGTATTGAAGCCAAAAGAAGAAAGTATAGACAAGGAAGTCAAGAAGACAAAATTGACTAAGGAAGTGCAGGAAATGTTGCTGAAGTATGAAGGAATTGTGAGTGATGGACAACCATCAACCCTATCCCCTAAGAGAACTGTAAGTCATAAAATAGACTTTATCCCAGGAGCTAACCTTCCTAATAAGGTAGCCTATAAAATGACTCCTCAACAAAATGAGGAAATAGCTAAGAAAATGCAAGAAATCCTAAGCCAAGGTATAATTAGGAAAGCATTATCCATTGTGTCGTACCCACTATTTTAGCACCCAAAAGGGGAGGAAATTGGAGGCTATGTACTAACTCCAGAGAAATAAACTAGATTACTATTAGATATAGGTTCTCTATCCCTAGGATAGAATACCTAATAGACTATCTAGGACAAGCCACATTTTTCACAAAGATTGACTTAAATAGTGGATACCACCAAATCAGAGTTAAGGAAGGGGATGAAAGGAAGACATCCTTCAAAACCACAGAAGGTTTGTATAAGTGACTTGTAATTCCATTTGGATTATCTAATGCCCCATATACATTCATGAGGCTCATGAATGATGTCCTTAAAGATTACAGAGGAAAATTTTTGGTAGTGTATCTAGATGATATACTCATATATAGAAAGACTAAAGAAGAACATCTCACACATCTGTAGATATTTTTCAAGAAGCTACATGAGGAGAAGTTGATGATCAATTTGTAAAAAATATGAATACATAAAGAAATATTTAGTGTTTCTTAGGTTTGTTTTGTCCCAAGGCAATCTAAAGATGGATCCAAGTAAAGTGGAATCCATTCTCAATTGGCCTACTCCAAGAACAACAATAGAGGTAAGAAGTTTTCATGGCTTAGCTCAGTATTATAGGAAGTTCATAAAGTAATTCAATGCAATTTGTGCTCCTTTGTTAGATACTATTAAAGGTGGAATGAAAAATAAGTTTGTGTGGAATGAGAAAGCTAACCATGGATTTGAGTTTTTGGAGAAGAAGATTTCTACTCAACCAATCTTGATTTTTCCAAGCTTTGAGAATTTGTTTAAAGTGGAGTGTGGTGTTAGCAATGTGGCTATTGGTGATGTCTTCAGCCAAGAGGGAAGACCAGTGGCTTTCCACTCTGAAAAGCTAAGTGAAGCCAAGAGGAAGTACTCTTCTTATGACCTAGAGATGTATTCTATAGTCAAGGAACTGAGGAAGTGGAGGCACTACTTTCTTCCAAAGGAATTTTTAGTCTTCTCAGACAACCAAGCACTGAGTTTCCTAAATTCACAAGATAAGCTTAGTCATAAACATATGAATTGGGTAGAATACCTCTAGGCCTACACTTTCAACATCAAGCACAAGAAGGGATTGTAGAATAAGGTAGAAGATTCCTTAAGTAGAATAGCCCTGACAGTACAAGAGATACACCTGCAGAGCATGGGTATTGAGAGCTTCAAAGACCTATATGCAGAAGATCAAGACTTTGAAGACATCTATAAGGTATGTCAAGAATACAAGAATCATTTTCACAGTGAATTCTCTGAATATACTTTGCAAAGTGATCTACTATTTAAAGGAAGTTAATGTTCCTAGAGGGTCAATTAGAGAAAATTTGATACAAGAAAAGCACAATGGTAAACTTAGTGGGCATTTTGGTGCCAACAAGACCCAAGAATTAATCTAGAAGTTTTAATTTTGGCCTAAGATGAATTTGGACATTAAGAAGTATGTAGAAAGTTGTGTTGTATGTCAGAAAACAAAAGGTACATCTTCCAATGTAGGCCTTTATCAATCTCTTCCCATCCCATGTAGACCATGGGAATGCTTGAGCATGGATTTTGTGGTAGGATTTCCTAAAATCAAATATGGAATGGATAACATTTATGTTATTGTGGATATATTCAGTAAGATGGAAGACTTTGTATCCTGCAAGACAGTCCATGATGCAAGTCAAATATCTCACCTATTCTTCAAAGAGGTAGTCAAAATGCATGGGTTACCATTGAGCATAGTGTCAGACAGAGACACAAAGTTCATGAGCCATTTTTGAAAGATCCTATGGCAAAAGCTTAGAACCCATTTATCTTTTGGGTCTGCATATCATCCTCAGACTAATGGTAAACCTGAGGTAGCAAATAGGAGTCTAGGAAATATCCTAAGGTGATTAACTAAGGAGTATGGTCAAGCTTGGGACCAACTCATTGGATAGGGAGAATATGCCTATAATGATACTGTGAATAGGACTACTAGTAAGAGTCATTTTGAGATAGTTTATGGCTTACAACCTAGAGAAATATTTGATCTCAAAGATCTGAAGGATGGAGCCAAGGGTAGTGTCTACGTAGAATATTTTTCACATTCTATGCAAGAGGTGTATGAGACAGTAAGGAAGACATTGACTGAAAATACAGAGAAAATAAAGAGAAAGGTGAATGAAAGAAAGAGGGATGTCCAATTCCAAGTTGGGAATCTAGTGATGATCCATATAAACAAGGGAAGATTGTAGAAAGGAGTTCCTCATAAGCTATAGATTGGAAGAATTAGTCCATGTACTATTCTAACTAAATATGGCACTAAAGCATACAAGGTGGAACTTCCAAAGGATGTTGGTTTATCTTTAGTGTTCAATGTAGAAGACTTGGTCTAATACAAAGGACCAATACCATATCCAAATTAGAGTTTGATTAAGTTCACACAGGAGGTGGAGGAACTCAACTTACCATCCACACCATCCATGAAAGGAGACCACATATTCGATTCAAGAGTCTACAAACAGACTAGGAAGAAGGAGTACAAAGAACATCTAGTGAAGTGGCATGGACAAACATATGCAAATGCTACATGGATCAGGGAGATAGAGTTTAAAAAAAATGTGCATTGATACAACCTTTCTCAATCCAATGGTGGATTGAATCTTTCTATTTGGGGAGGATGATGCAGGAGCACCTAGGCTAAATCTAGTGCCTAAGTTTTTGTAGTGGCTTGTACTAACCCTAGCCAAGTCAGTAGGTTTTCAATTTTAGCTTAGAAGGTCTTGCAAAGTATGTTCCTAGGTGGATTAGACTAGGTTCAATCCAACCTAGATATTTATTGATTTCTAGTTGTTAGAGCTAGTTTAGACCTAAGGTGGGAAAATGGGTTTAAAAGTGTCTAAAATCCTTTAAGGTTTAGGAACAGGTAGGATAGTGGCTAAAATGGTTCCTAGATTCATTCTACACCATTATAGGTTGAGTAGAGACCCTGAACTATAATTATGCCAAAAGATGTATTGTTGTCATAATGTTGCTTGACAACATTTTAGCAACTTTTTATGTTGCATGACAACAAATGGAAAAAATGGATTCCCTTTGAGTAAACATGATGGGTAGTTTCCATAATGGCCTAGAATCATGGGAATGACATGTTAAGGCCAAATATATCCCATTCCCTAAGGTATTGTGTGGAGAAGTATAATTTTGGAAGTGAATGAAAGCTCTGTATTCTAGTTTTTAGCAATAGTGAACTTGCATTGAGTGTGAATGTGATCATATGGATTGAAGTGTGAAAGTTAGTGTTTTTTTCATAGTAGGAATAATACTAAGGAATTTATTTTTATTAGTATAGAGGTTTTGAGTTCATTATCTTAGCTTAGTAAATTATTTTGTAATTAGTCTAGATGTTGGTGTAGTTCAGGCAGTTTTTGGTTTCATGGCTCCCCCATAGAATCAAACCATTGAAATCATCTGGGTCTAGATGAATATGGTAGGGGAGTCTCTATACATTGTAAATATGCATGTAGGAGGTTTTAAGAGCCATTTTCCTATTTTTATAGTCATGCCCTAGGTAAGCATTAAGTGTCTGGTTAGTGGTTTGACATAGAGGCAGGACTCCTATAGACACCTACAAGTGAGAGTGGGACATTTCCAATCCATCTAGGTAGATTTATAGGTAGAAACTAGTGGACTACACATTTATAGCCAAATTATCCCTATTAGACCTACATTCTAGGGATCCACTATATAGATGACCTAGGAGCCTAAGACCACTAAAATCTTCAAGGTCTTGGAAAAGGGTATCTGGATCTCAAATTAGTTTTTGTGATTATTTTGCAGTTTGGAGAGAGAATTGGGAAAAACCCTCTATGTAGGGATAATTGAGCAATTAGGCGTAATAGGACTAAAAGGAGAGAAAATCTTGAACTTGATTTTTTAAAGCTCGATGTCCATTCCAATGGAGATAGAAGGATGTCAATTATTTTTCTCAATGATGGATACACCACCTACAACATTTGTGAATTTTTTTTGAAGAATTTGCACTTGGAGTCATCCAAGATAAAGTGAAGATTAGAAGTATAGTTGTTGATATTTGTCCCTCAAGGTGAAGCACAAGGAGACCAACTCATTGAGTTGAGTTAGGGAAGTCTTAGGTTATTGGAGAAAAGACTTGGGATGTCCTACAAGTGAGTTTAGGATATTGAGAAGAATAGAACAAGAAGAGTCCTAGACAGTGGTTGTGCAAGTACACATTGGTGAACTTCTATCACTATGGGAATCCTATATGAGCTTCTGACTCAATTGGTTCAACTTTTCACTTTATAAAATGGCTTTTGATCTTAGTTTTCTCTTCACGTGATCAGTTCTTTGTCTACATCTATTTTATTCTTAGATCATTCTCTAGTTTTCTATATGAGGTCATCCCAAATTTGAAATCAAGTGCCTTGTGAAACCATCCTTTGTTGTTATTCTTATTTGATAAATGATTAAAAGTTGGACTCATTCTAAGGATTTGGGATCATAGGTGAGAGTTCCTTTAAAACATGTGTAATGGGTTCTTTGAAGTAGTTCAAGCTCCATAGATGGTATGTTTGAGTAGGGAAACCAAATACCCTAGATGAGTAGCTCCTCATAGGTTCTAGGACCCAAAGAGGTTTCTAGGGGATCCTATGGGTGAGTTCCTTAATCAAGAGATAACCAAAAAATAAACTTGGGTTATGAGAGGGTTGAAACATAATAAAAGAAAAGTGATATTATAGTCCGCATAGACCTATTGGACTAACAAGACCATGAGTTAACCCCTTGGGTGGATCCTACTTAGAAGGGGACTTGGGATCCATGATTGCTAGGATGGATCCCAAAAAGGAGGCTATGTGATGACACTCACCAACTTGGTATTCTTGAACCCTTACTTTTGTGATGTGATGTTTTTGTTTTTTCTTATGTGTTATGTCTTTCCTTTGGGTACTTTGATGTTTTTTGGAATGATACTTCATAGCCTTTGACTTCCTTAGAGCTTGTGTGAACCTTGGTTCTATTACCTAGCACAGGGGAGTGAAACTTCATAGTTTCATGTGGTTGAGTGGCAATTCTTTTTCAAGGTATTGTTCATGATTCCATGGATTACTTGGCTTTGGGTTCTTTCTTAGAAGATATTTAAGATTCTTACTTATATATCATGCACTTAAATGTGTTGTAATTCAAATGTACTAATTGATTGTAAGCCCTTTTTGGGAAATATAATGTAATGTAATTGAAAATAAGAGCTATGTAATGGGAAGGGTAGTTTTAGGAACATGAAAAGAGGATGTGAATTTGTAATATGGAATATTGTAATGAAGGATTCAAGTTGTAAATTCCTACCCTATCTCTGTATATTCTTGTTGATGTAAATATTCAATGTAATACGAAAAGTACATATTTATTAATGAAAAGTTTACTTATGTTTTGTAATGATAAATGAACCATGGTTCTAGAACATATGTATATGTAATTGGGAAAGAAATTGAAAGTTAAAGTATTTAGTTAAAAATTAAATAAAAATATATGAAATAATTATTATTGTTATATCTTATCTTTCCCTTTATGAAAAGGTAAGTGATAAATAAAGTAGACAAAAAATGAATTCAAAAGTAATGTGAATCAGTAATGTTAACTTTTGTAACAAAAATTAGGGAACCTATAGGGACATTTTCATACTTAAGAATTAAGAAGCAAGTAATAGTGATGGTTAAAAAAATTTAGTTGCATTTCTTGGAACTTTAGACCTTGTCCCTTTGGGTAGGAGTGTTACATGAATCTTGTTGATGATCTTGTTAATGCTCTAAACTCTACTTTTGAGATTTTATTGGAAATGGTGTATTTATGAGGATCTCTTTATGGTAATTTGATTCATGACCTTTTATTTGGTTTTATGTTTGGAACATAGGAGTAGTTTTCTAGGATCATGGTTAGAGGAGCATAGTGGTCTTCATCTTTGGGATCGTCAGACTCTAAAGTATAGGTAGACTCTATCTTTACAATGGGATCTTGATCCCAAAGATGTTTCCTAGTTGATTGGGAGGCGATACGAGGAAGATTGGCTGGAATTTCCTTAGATGAAGTTTACTATGCCTCTGGAAATGACTTATAGGAGGAATTTGATTATGATGCAATGTTGGGAGATGTAGACAAGGGGTAGTAGTGTACAAGTTTTGTTTTTATTTTTTATATTATAATAAAAATGAAACTATATTCTACTAGTATAACCCTCATGTATTTTGTATGTTCTTGTTTAATACCACATGCATATTGATAATGAATTTTGAAATTATTATATTATAAATCATATTGACCATTTATAATGAATTCTTAAACACAAATGCTATATTTCAAGGTTCTATAATGTATGTATGCATTCTTTATACTTGTTTTCATGTATGATCATTTAAAATTTTTGTATGTATTTGTTGAAGCCACCTCTGAATGATGGGTGTGGGGGGTGAATTACCGTGCACTAAAACTAGAATATTTTCTTTCACATATCCTTATTAGTTATCTATATCTAACTGATTGACAATGAAATATATTGAAATTACTACATAAGCACATGAACACTAGAATTTTACACTAAAAACCCAATGTGGGAGAAAAACACAGTGAGGATCAAACTTACTATATGTAGAAAAAATTACACATATTTAGGCCACATGATAATGTTCGTACTACATACCTAAAACAACTTACAAGAGAAGGCAGCAACCTTAGGGAAAAATACAAAGGAATTGAAAAATAAGGCACCATCCTTAGGGAAAGTTAAAATAAAAATTATCACAATGAATTATGTTGAATGAACTGACTTGAAGCACATTCTTGATAATGCTAATTCTAATTTTTTGTTTATACATCTCTGACTGATTGCATCTTTACCTGACTTCACCTTTCACACTTCACAACATCTCATAAAAACACATCAAACTCTTACATAAATATCCAAAGAGTATCTATTTTTATATATCCACTACAACATGAAATAAAATGAATTTGACTGACCTAATGAGATGTAAAATGTAACACATAAATTGTTGGTCCCAAACACAATGTCTAAATGTGGAAGGGAGATAAAACATTTGTAGAATCATATCTTGTTGGCACACCTTCCTCTAGATCTAAAATATTTTCCATGATCAATAGACATCATCACATGGACCAAAACATCTTGATTTAGCCAAAAAGGATGAAGTTGTAAATAAATGTAAGCTAAATAAACACAAAAGGTGATGCAGACCTTCAAGATTTATGTGGATGATCACATAGCATCACCTAAAACTATTATATCTTTATCAACGAACTAAAACACTAGATCACTTAAAAGTGGAGGTATGCAAAGGATTCTTAAAAACTATCACTCCATCTCTATCAAGTTAGAATATGAAATATAACAACTCTTTTAGTGAACAAAATCATACCATAAAACTTGATAAGAAGAAACCTTTAATATCAACCAACACCATACTCCAAACAAAGGTATGAAAAGCTCAATGCACCAAGGTTAAGACTTAATTAGATAAAATATTCACCAAAATAGTTAAAATTATCTATTTCAAATGCAGACACTAGCAAATTTTAAAAAAATACATAACACAATGTGGATCTCAGAATGTGAAGACAAGATACATACCAATCTCTTAACTCTGCAAATCATATCTAAACTAGAAGAACATGAATCAAATCATCATAATTAATTGACTTGTCCATAGACCAACATGTATAAAAATGTTAAAAAAAAAAGAGTAACACAACTTGACTTATCGATCCAATCAACACAAGATATCTAAATTAGAATGTTGTATAAATTTTAGTAACATCTGCACCAAACTGCACACCTAGAACCATCAATATGGAGAAATCGGGAGCATTCTCAAGATTATTCCTAGACATTTTTGATGTGGGAGTAGTGTGGGACCTTGGCATTCTTGCATCAACCAAAAATATTTCCTTTTAGTTTCTTTATTTTTCTATTGCAATTGGGAAGTTTTGGTGTTTTAGGTAGTGATCACTCCAGTTGGCTCATTATCTTATGTGATCTGATGGGTTTGTTCTAAAATTCCTGTAGAACCTTTGTCTTGGATTTAACATTGTGTTTTTTTTTGTCTTAGAGAAGATATCATAAGATTGGTCTGGTCCTATTATGTTCTTCAATTTTCTAGTTGGTCATTGAAATTTATGATCTTCTAATAGGAATCCCCATGCGCGATCATGCCAAATCATTTTTTGTTTGAGGCTGAATTAATTGTGTGATCCCATCTCTTATTTATTTCTTTGCAAGTTGTTTCAGAAGATTTGGGTTCTAACCTATTTATTGTAACACATTTTCTTCTTCTTGGGGAATGTGATGTTTTTTGGCTGACTTGTGGCTTGTAGATTCTTATATATTTGTAGTCTTAGGGTCTTTAGTTGGTAGTGGAGAGGGTTGAGTAGTTCCTTCTCTTAGTATCTAGTATGGATCTAAATTTTTGTATGTAAGAAGGCATCTTTTCCTTAGAATGTAATCTAGAATTTTGTTGGGAATGTAAGATGTAAATATTGAGGATGATAATCTGAAGGCTTGTGAGGATTTTTTATTGTTCATATCTGAGTTATTTATGGACTTTTGTTTTTTATTTCCATTGTTTTGTCTCTTGTTGTATGGTTGGACTGTCTCCATTGGGGTAAAACTTCCCAAGACTGCATCAGGTGGTATCACAACTAATTTTGGTCTTGTGATGGCAGTGATCTAAGATCCTAGACTTGCGTAGTTTCTAGGGTGTTGCATATGAGGCAGCAGAGACTAGATCAGACTCGCATGAATGAATTACTTGTGCAAGAGAGGTTGGAAGGGATTGTTGTGGAATGTTAAGTGGTTTTTGTTGGTTGATGGCTAGTTTGAGTTTATTAGAGTGTGCTTTGTTGATGTGGTGGTTGATTTTTTATTCCTAAGCTCGTGATCCTATGGAGGGCTTGTTATTGGATGTAAGAATGTAGATCTAACCTAGGACAATAGAGGATTTGCATGAGGATGGATCAAAGAGTAGTTGTTATTGATTGTGAATCTTGGAGTGGGTTGTGTTCCTTGATATATCCTGTTGGTGGATAGATTTCTGGTTTGAGGCATGCTAAGACCATCTTCAATACATTTCTAAGTGAGAGGCAATTGATACCTTGTAGTCAGATTGTCAATCAGAGGTAGTTACACCTTATGAAGAGAGAGAGAGGTCATTGGATAGGATGAACCTTACAAATGTGAAAGAAATTTTTGAATACCTTAGGGTTGAGTTAAGGTCTTATAGTTGTAATTATTTGGATGATTTAATGAGGAATCCTAAACCTGAGAGTGAGTATGAAGAATCTACTAAGCATTTGAAGAGGTGGAGTTGGCATCTACTATTCAAGAGGTAGATTGTTTTGCCTTTGAGAAGGATTGTTCAAAGGATGAAAAATGAAAGCTATGGTTACTACTCAGAAAGTGGTTAATCTTGATGAGGTATGTACACCTATGAATTCTTTGATAGAGATTTCAGAGGCTAATATAGATATGGTTATAAGTGATTTTCATAATTTGTTGATTGGATTTGATGAGCTAGATAAATAATGTATTATTATTGAGGAGAATAATGAGATTAATGATATTGAAGAGGTTGATGTTATTGAAGTTGGAATTGAGATTCCTTTGGCTGAATCTGATAACCTTGTTGGGATGGTTGTTGAGTTTGATATTATTGCAGTAGGGGTGTTCAGGGATAACTTTAAGAAACCCCCACTTGGGAAATTGTGTAAAATCCTGGTGAATCCTACATTATTTTGGGGGGAAAATTAATATTGTTGCCAAAAAAAATTAAGTTGAAAGGAGAAATATTAGTTTGGACTGGCGATTTTTTTTCAATCATATGAAAATTCTATAAAATTCTTGCGAATCTATCATTATTGAAGAAAATAATGGAGACAGGAACACATACCTACAAACCATCATTTCATTATTATTTCTGGATGGATCCTAATTAATTATCAGACTTGAAGGTCAAATTTTCCTCACTTTTATCAATGTAATTTCCCCCCAAATTATTCAATGGGAGTTTGGGGACAGCGCCCCCAAGATAGGGTCAATGGGAAATGCCTCTTGTGGAATCCATCTAATATACCAATCCTATTTTTTGTAATCATTGGATGATCATAGATCAATGCAATAAATTATATTTTGGGCCAAACTTTTAAAGGATACAAAGTTCCACAGAAAGTCAGTGGAATATAGACACATGTCCATTGTCAATTCTATTTCAGACCAAAGTTTTAAAGGACCAAAAGTTCCATACAAATTCTCTGGAATAGACACACATTTTAAATCTATATACTTAACCCATGCCCTAACCTTAAATTTTGACAACATATTAGCAAATATGGCTGTCAATTAAGACACATTTCTAAAATTGTAGGCTAAAATATTAAATAAATCATTTCTAAAACATATATTCTACTGGTTAAACCCTTAAATTAGATGAAATTAATTAACAAAAAGGATGGCAAATTGAATTTCAATTTTTTTTTTTATAAAGTCAGTACGACCCGGCCACCCATCTCAGTTCATATTATTCACCAATTCCCAATGTGTTGATTCGATATATTCATCACTAAATTTTTCCCTGGGTGTATTAGTATTGATGGAATTATTAAGTATGTGAGGGATTGTGCTAAGACTCTTAGTTGTGATAATATGCATGATGTTTATGGAGAGTTATAGACTGTGTTGTTTTAGTTGTGTGTTGATTTGTTATAGATATTACCTAGAGGGTGTGAGAGAGAAGACATGTGGTTCTTTTATGATGTTGATACTAATCAAATTTTTTTTGTGGAAGAGGATGTTGCATCTTGTGTTGCAGTGCAAGTGTAGAAAGAGGGACTGTATTTCCTTAACAAAGATGAGTACTTGAGGATGAGGATGGATATGTTGAGAGTCAAGATAAAGACATAGTTGATTCTGATGAAGAAGGATGAATTTTATGCAAAGATGATGGTAGGAGGGGCCAAAGGCTCTCCCAACAACCAAACCAACTTGCAGATATAATGCGGAAACAAAAACAACACAGTGAGAGAAGAAACAACAAAGATCCTTTTGATTAATTGATCAAACTCAATACATGTCAGGCTGTAAGGCCTTCCCAGTTTGGGCCATATACATTCAATGAATTATAGATTTATCTTCATATATGCGAGGTCAGAGACTTTCCTTCTAGATAATTCAATACTTAATCTTCTATTACAATCTGATATCAATATCCTACCTCTCAAAAATTGCCTCCTAAACTAAGAACATAGAAACAAATATATAAAAGATTCCACCAAAGAGGTCGGCGCTCAAATCCATAAGTGAGACCCATATTTAGGTCTACAAAGATCCCAAAGAGAGACCCCAAATTAATTAAGCCACAAAAATTAAATGTAGAAGTCGGCCACTAGATCCAACTCTAAAATAAATAACTTGGGCAAAGGATGACTGAGCAACAAAGTGACTTGGGAAAAGAACACCCTGAGCAACAGAACATGACTTAGGCCAAGCATACCTGAGCAATAGAAGACAAACCTGAGTGACTAAAAATAAAATCGTAACAAGAATACCCAAGTGACAAAGCCTGAGCAACAAAGTACTTCACCAAGAAGCCTCTAAACAAACTAAAGAACAAAAGAAAACATATTTTTGGTTGAGTAGGATTGCCAAGGACCCAAGATGCTCCTACATCAGACACCCAGGGTTACAAGAAATGATTCACTGAATCATGTATCAATTCCAACCTAAAATAAATACAACTTAGATTGAAAAATCCAAGATGAGTCATCAATCGATTTGTTCTTCCATTTTATCAGATACTCCATGTATTCCTTCCCTCTCATACTTTTGCTAACTCTTTGTTTCAAAATTTTCTCAGCTTCCTCTATCTTCTTCTAAGGATAATCACTCGGTACAATTACTTCTTTATCAGGTTCATGATACTCATATAATTCTAAAATATTGAATATAGGTGATATATCCATGTCATCGGGTAATTCCAATTCATAAGAATTTCCACTGTCAAATCTTCATAGTATTCTGCAAGGACCAAATTTCTTCATCTTCACTTTTCCATATGTTCCAATAGGAAATATGGATTTATTCAAATGAACCATTACAACATCACCAACTTCAAATGTTATATGTCTTCTTAATCTGTCTGCACTATCCTTGTATTTCTTATTACTTTTCTCCAACTTCTATTTTACATCATCATGCAATGTCTTTGTAAATTTATCAAATTCTTCTACTTCAACACTTCTTTTCTCTTCTCCAAGAATATCTCTCAAGTCTAATATACCTCTTAGTTATGTGCCATGAAAAATATCAAAAGGTGTCTTTCTAGTACTTCTATTTACTGAACTGTTGTATGCAAACTCTTCTTGTGCCAACATCAAATCCTAATTACTTGGTGTGTCTCGAACTAGGCATCTCAACAAGTTACCCAAACTTTAGTTTATAGCCTCTTTTCATCCATCAGTCTATGGATTAAATGTAAAACTAAACTTCAACTTAGTATCCAACTTCTTCTATAGTGTTCTCCAAAAATAGCTTGCAAATTTACTGTATCAGTTAGAGATGATACTCCTCGATAATCCATGCAATCTGACAATCTCTTTAAAGAAAAGATCTGCTATGTGTACTACATATGATGTTTTCCTACATGGTATGAAATGTTTCATCTTAGAAAATCTACCCATAACAAAAAATATGGAATCATTACCTCTTGTTTTCCTTGGTAAGCCAAGAACAAATTCCATGTTGATATCACTCCAAGGTTTCTCAAGAACAATAATTGGTGTATACAAACTAGGATTCTGACTCACTCCTTTTGCAACTTGACAAACTCCACAACTTTTCACAAATTTGTAAACATCCTTATATAACTAAGGCCAAAAATACCTTTCCTTAAGAAAAATCAATGTTTTATCAATACTAAATTGTCTATCCAATCCAGTACTATGTTTCTCCTTTATTAAATTAGTTCTCATTGAAACTCTCAATATACACAACATAATACCTTTGAACAACATATCTTCCTGAATCAAATAGTCTCCATACAAAGCAAATTTATTTGGGATCAAATAATGTATCCATTTCTTCATAGCTTGAACAATAACATAGAACTCTTGATCACAGACAAAATATTTCCTTTTAGCATCATTCAACTTTTCACTAAAGAAAGCAATAAGTTTACCTTCTTGAGTCAATACAACTCCAATTTCACTTCCACTTGCATCACATTCAACTTGAAATACCTTATTGAATTTAGGTAATGCTAACATAGGTAATTCAACAACCTTCAACTTCAAAGTCTCAAAACTCTTATCAGCTCCATGTGTCCATTTGAATTCTCTTTTATCTCCTCTCATTGTCTCAATCATAGAATTACAAATAGAACTAAAATTTATAATAAAATTCCTATAAAAACTTTCCAATCCATGAAATTATCTTGCCTCAGTGACATTCTCATGTGTAGGCCAACTAATTATAGCTTCAACCTTCTCAAGATCCATCTTGAGACCATCAGCTAAAATTACAAAACCCAAATACACAAGTTCTTCTTTCATGAAGAAACACTTTTTTATATTTATCAGCAACTTTTCCTCTTTCAGTCTCTGCAACACATGTCTTATATGCATCAAATTCTCTTCTCTATTCTTACTAAATATCAGAATATGGTCTAAGTATACAATCACACATTTATTCAAGAATTTCTTCAAAACTTCATTTATTAACCTCATAAAAGTACTCAGTGCATTAGTTAAACCAAAAGGCATAACCAACCACTCAAAAAAACCATCCTTTGTCTTGAAAGAAGTCTTCCATTGATTACCTTCTCTGATTCTGATATGATGATATCCACTTTTCAAATCAATTTTGGTAAAATATCTTGCTCCACTCAAACAATCCATTATGTCATCCATTCTCGGGATAAGAAAGCTATACTTCATTGTGATCTTATTGGTTTCTCTTAAATTAGTGCACATTTTCCATTCTCCATTCTTCTTAGGTGCTAATACAGTTGGTACTGTATGTGATAAAAGTATACCTGCAAAGGACAACACTAAAACATGCAAACATCAAGGTTAGTCATTAGAAACAAGATTCAAAGAGTTAGCATGTTTAAAATGAAATTCAAAACAAAGACTTTCACCACAACCTCCGATGAGCTGAACAAGGGCACCCAATGCCTTGTTGATTTTCTCTTAGAGATTATTGTGGGTGTGCTCTCCCAACACAATAACTTAATCCCACTATTGATTAATAATGCAAGCTAAGAGAGTGAAGAGCTTCAAGAACAAGTATGAGGAACTTGTCTCAAAGCCATCACAAATAATATAATGTATGCAAAAGCTATACTAAGATTGATATGCAAGATGAACAAAAACTAGAAACTAGATTCATTCCATTATCCTAGCATATGATTTCTAGATTATGAACTAAAACATGAAAGCATGAAAATGAACTAAAAATTCTAGAACTATTTTAGCATGATAACAATGCATAAAATGAAGATGGTTTGCTCTTGAGAAAGGCCTCTATTTATAGATTTTTTGGAGGAGAGAGAGGGCTTGGATGAGGTGGAGCTCATGTGGCATCCACATA
>MU223220.1:2248966-2271426 GCA_018584345.1 Thuja plicata
AATAATTAAGACTAATTATTGTAGGAATTAAGAAATTAGCTTAATTAACCTTAGTTAATTAATAAATAGGTTTATTTGGTGAGAGTGATGTGAGGTAGGGTAGGATCTAGGCTCAAATTAGCTTAATTCAAATTAATTTGGATTAATTATGGTTTAGTAGAATTTAGGTCATGTGAAAGAATAAATAAATTAAAAATTTATTTAAAGGGGATTAATGGGGGATAATGTATTAAATAAGAGTTAATACATTAAAAGGGATAGTATTTAAATTAAATTCAAATACTAAAGGAAGTGAATCATGTTTAATTAAATAAATTTAATTAAATAGATAGAACAATATAACAAATATAATTAATTGAAATTAACCATAATGTTATGGGAATATTAATCAAATTAATATAAGGATGATTTTGGACGTCTACAGGTACTACACTTGGACTCAAACTTTATTAGATCAAACCTTTGTTCAACAATTCATGGACTTGTCAGTTAAGCTCTTCATTCTCAGTCGGTGTTAACCAATGTGGTGATTTTTTCGGTAAACTAGCTCCAGAAATCAGATCCATACATTGATTGATATCTCTCATTGGTGGAAAACCATCAGGTACATTATCTAAAATGATCTCCTTGTACTCAGTAAATAACTTCTTAGCAATATAGGAATTTCATCTTATGTATTCTTACTTGGTTTGTTAGGAATCAAAGCATAAGAGATATTATTTCTTTTCAAATTATTAACAAATTGTTTACCTTCCATCAAACAAACTTTCACAAATGTACACATCTCACCAACAAATTCTTCAACCAAAGGTAACAAAATTTTCTTCTTAACATCAACCCAAATAGAATATCTATTCAATCTTCCATCATGCATAGCATTTCAATCATATTTCCAAGGTCCACCCAACAAAATATGACAAGAATCCATTGGCATAATATCACACAACACCTTATCATAATACTTTCCAATTTTTAGATTTACAAAAAATTGTTCACTCACCATTAATGTATGCTCATCCTTGATCCATGAGATCTGATAGGGCTTTAGATGCTTCATCCTCTCCAAATGCAACTTTGTGACCATTTCCTTAGATGCTAGATTCTCTGAGCTTCCACTATCAACAATTACCTTGCAATCTTTGTGTGAAACTCTACATTTGGTCTTGAACAAACTTTTCCTCACAGGATCTTGCTTATATTTTTCACTCCATAGTATCCTTTGGATCATGAGATTTACTTCCTTCTCATCTTCATTGACTCTTCTTGCACCAAAGTATTTTTGCTACTACCAATCTTCTTGCTTGCATGTGTACATTCAAAGGATTTATGTTCTTCCTCTTCATAATTGTAACAAGTTACTTGGAATCCTCTTCTATTATAACCACATCAGGAGTAATTTTCTCTTCCTTGATATGAACTTCCACCTTTCCGTTCAGTATTTATCTTGTCTTGAGATGTGTCTAAATTCAATTTGTCTGATTCAGATCTATTGTTTTTGCCATGAGATCTACCTCTTCCTCTAGGGAATCTACCACCTCTACCTCTTTGTCTTTGTTCATATCTTCAGTTTAACTTCCCCTCAAATTTTTTGGAAAATTAATATGCTTCCTCAATGCTTTCCATCTTGACCAAGATGATCTCATCTTGTATGGAACATCTTAATCTATTCAGATATCTTGCCACTCTTTCCACTTCATCTTCAACATGTCTAGATATAATGTCCAATCTGCAGAATTCTTCAATATGATCTTTTACTGATCTATCTTTCTACTTCAAACTTTGCATTCTCCTAATCAGGTTAGTCTGATAATCACAAGGTAGAAACTTTCCTTTCAATTTTTTTACCATCTTATCCCATACCTTGATTTTTTCTTTACCTTTCTTCTTTCAATCCAATTGTACATGTTCCCACCATAAGGATGCGTAACCTTTCAACTTTGTGCTTGCAATCTTGAATTTCTTGTCCTCTGATACATTTTCATATTCAAATTACTTTTCCATCTCACTTATCTAGTCTATCAATTCATCAAAATCAATTTTTTCACTATACTCAGGAGGATTAAACTAAGGTATGCACTTCAAACTTGTCAAAGCTTGCAGGAATCTCTCTTCTTCCTGATCCATCACAGGTGTAGGTGCAACTTCACCTTGAACTTCTTAAAATTCAACATCACAAACATCCTCAAGGTGTCTTCCTTTGCACTGGGCAGTCTCAACAGCTTCTAATATTGTAGTAATCTATCTAAGCATATCAGCTAGACCTGGATCTATATTTCCTCTCCCACAAACCATGTTGAATCCCTCTACAATTGTAGGTCGGATCACAATTTTCTACTCCATAAAATATCACAAACTAGGGTTAGGGTTTACAAGAAGTAACTTAGATATCACTAATGCTCTGATACCACCTGACACAAAAATGATGCAGGAAGGGCCAAAGGATCTCCCAACTACGAAACCAACTTGCTCATATAATGAAAAAACAAAAACAACACAATATGAGAAGAAACAACAAATATCCTTTTGACTAATTGATCAAACTCAATACATGCTGATCTGTAAGGCCTTCCCAGTTTGGGCCATATACATTCAATGAATTACATATTTATCTTCATACATGCATCACAAATCTTCCTTATAGACAATTCAACATTTAATCTTCTTTTACAATCTGATATCAAAATCCTACCTCTTAAAAACTACCTCCTAAACTATGAACATAGAAACAAATATATACAAGAGTCCACCAAAGAGGTCACTACTCAAATCCATAAGTGAGACCCAGATTTAAGTCTACACATATCCAAAAGAGAGACCCCACATTAATTAAGCAATGTAAATTAATGCAAAAGTCGGCCACCAGATCCAAATCCAAAATAAACAACTCTAGCAAAGGATGACCGAGCAACAGAGTGACTCAGGAAAAAAACACCCTGAGAAAGAGAACATGACTCAGGCCAAGCATACCTGAGTAATAGAATAAAAACTTGAGTGATGGAAAATGAACTCGGAACAAGCATATCGAAGTGATAGAAACCCAAGCAACAAAGACCAACTCAGAACAAGCATACATGAGTGATAGAGCCCAAGCAACAAAGTACTTCACTGAGTAGCCTCCAAACAAACTAAAGAACAAAAGAAAACATTTTTTTGGTTGAGAAATATTGCCAAGGACCCAAGATGATCTTGCATCAAAATTGTTGAAGGATAGAGATGGTGGAGTGAGAAGATTTATTAAATTTGTTGTTCTAGATAGAATGATGACAAAGAGTGTTCATATGTGTGATGAGTATGGGAATGAGTGGTTGAGGCTGATAAGTGGGTTGGAGATGAAGAGTAGATATCTTGTGTTTAGTTTTCTTGTTGACCTATTTGGTTCTTCCTGTGGATTTATTGGTTGGTCTATTTCAGTGTTGAGGATGTGGAGATTAGATTAGAGAGGACTGGGAGTTTGTGTTTGTTGGTTCATATTCTTAACCATGAGGGTTGGGAAGCCCAAGGTCAAAATGAAATATTTTATCTAGTTTTGCATTTATTCTATAGAAAAGAATGAGAGGATCACTTTTTATTAACCTTGGGTGTCTAATGTAGGACCATCTTGGGATCTTGGAAATCTTGCATCAACCAAAAAGATTTCCTTTTAGTTTCCTTGTTGTAATATTCTAGTTGGGGAGTTGTGGTGTTTTAGTTATAAATCACTCGAGTTGGCTCATTATCTTATGTGATCTAATGGGTTTATTCTAGACATCCTAGAGAATATTTTTTCTTGGATTGCATCATGTTTCATTCTATCTTGAAAAAGATATCTTAAGATTGGTCTGGTCCTATTTCGTACTTCAGTTTTCCAGTTGGTCATTGTGTTTTCTGATCTTCTGATGGGAATCTGATAGGGAGAACCTATTTCTCTAGCTCCACCTCAATTGTCTTTATTTTAGTGAACTAATTCACATGATACTTCCCACTCTCTGATCACTCAAACCAGGCTTCCCAATCAATTAGGATTTCTCTCATGCTTAACTCCAATCTTTTCACTCCTAGTGTATTCACCATTCTCTCTATTCTTTCACAACCTTCATGATTTTCTTGTAGGAATGGAGGAAGTATTCCAATCTTATCTCCAACCCTATTCCTTCTTTTAGACTACTTTCTCTTCAAAGAATTTCTTCATCGCTTGCAAAATTTGTAGTTCTTTTATCCTATTAGGCCTTAGGTCTCTAGTAGGAATATTTTAAGGGTTTTTGAGATCTAACTCTCAAATTTGGAAAATAAACCCCTAAGAAAATAACCATTCTAAGAACCCATTTACAAAACATAGGATATTTTGTAGGTCTTTTATCTCCAACCCTCTGTACAGTGCCCAAACCCAAAATAACCTATATAGGCCTAATTACATCCTTTAATTGGTCCTTGGACTCAAAAAACTATCAGATGGATTTAGAGGGTCTTCTCCCAATCCCTATGCTTTTTTTTATACCCATGAAACCTTCTAAAACCCTAGATTGCATTTACCAATCCACTCCTGCAATAAACAAAGTTTGGAGCACAAAAATCCCTAGTCGGGCTTTCACTATGCTTGCCTAGGTCAAGCTCTCAAAATATTGGTTTTGAGTTTCCTCATATACTACCAAATGTAAAATATTTTACATATCCTCCCCTTAAAGTTCCCCAATGGACTTGAAGATTCCACAGTGGATTTTTAAGTTAGAGGCATTTTTCCTTCAAAACCGTAGAACTCTCAGAGAACATAGTTTTAGGTCTTGATTTTTATTGCAACAACCAAAATGTAAAAAAAATGAAACTACAAAGTACACAAAGGAATAAAAAAAACTCTATCTAACTATATACAAAAAAAATTAACCAGATTCAATCCATGGTACCCGATTTTCTTAGACTACAACCTTATTGTGCACGAATTCTTAGAAAATTGTTAACTATCTTATTAGAGAAAAACTATACAAAAGGATTCCAAAATTCATTCAGTGCTTTGAGAGGTGTTATATATGCCTTCTCAAGATACTATGATCCATCATGCATGTCCCTACTTCCTTGGCACCAAAATGCACTCTCATAACCAAATGTTGTCAAGATACTTTGAAAAGTTGCAAAAGTTGCTCTAGCAACTTTTTGTAACTTTTACAAATTGGCTACAACCAATATATTGACCCAACCTATGGGTGTAGAATGAATTATTTATCCTCCCAAAATATTTTTATCACTAAAAAATCACACCCTAAGTCCTATGAACTCATTTTACATGGTTTT
Source organism: Thuja plicata (assembly GCA_018584345.1). Classification (NCBI taxonomy): domain Eukaryota; kingdom Viridiplantae; phylum Streptophyta; class Pinopsida; order Cupressales; family Cupressaceae; genus Thuja; species Thuja plicata. Next base: position 2,254,229 of record MU223220.1, read on the forward strand.
CTCACATTTGGCCTATGTGCCCATTAAGGAATTTCTTAACAATCTTGTCAAAGTTATAAACAATAAAAAAAACACTTAAAACTCCATCCTAACCAACCTAATGGACTCCTAGTATCCATTATTCCTAATATGACCTTTACAAGGTCTTACAAGAAAAAATTTGATGGCTTAAAACTTATCCCTAAGTTCTCTTTCACCATTCTCCCCAATAGAAAAGAGCTCAAGTCATAGGAGGTGACAAGAGTAAGGGTTTTATACCCATCTTCTTGAAATATGATTCAGGGAGCCAACTGGGTTCATCTTAAAATGATCCACTTCACTTAATTAGATGTTCCATGTAAATCTTGTGCCTGTTCTTTTTGCAACTCTAGACCCTAGAACTTTCTCTACTTGAGGTTTGGGTGGGGTAGTTCATTTGTGTAACTCAGAGGCCACATGTGGAATAGTATATTCCTCATTATCATTCTCCATACTGGTATCTTTATAGCCACTAGATCAGATACATTGAAAATAAGAGATAAAGCCACTTCTAAAGGCAAGTCAATCTTATATGCATTAGGACCATTATATTCCAAGATTTTACATGGGTTGAGCCTCCTCATCTGTAGCTTGATAGGGACCCCTTTAGGTAATATTTCCTTGTTGATATGGACCATTACTACATCTCCTACTTGAAACTCTATATCCTTCTTCTTCATATCTACCATGTCTTTTATCTTTTGTGTGCTCTCTATCGAGGTTTGTTTATCCTTCTCACGAACTTCCCACGTTGACTGGAAAAAAATTTCTGCATCACCACTTCTATTCTCTCATATTGTACTATCTCTAGATCCATTATACCCCTGGTATGTAAGCCATAAATAATAGAAAATGGACTTTTTCCTATTATCTTATTCACTATGTCATTATAACCAAATTTAGCTTGGTAAATTACTTGGTCCCATGCTTAACCATGTTTCGTAGTTAAACATCTTAAGAGATTTCCTAAACTTTTATTAACAACTTATGTATGACTATCCATTTGGGGATGGTATGAAGACCCAAATGATATGTTAGTACCAAGTCTTTTCCACAATTTTTTCAAAAAATGGCCAATGAACTAGAATCTCTATCAAACACAATACTTATTGGAAAACCATGAATCCTAATGACTTTCTTAAAGAAAAAGTTTGAAATTTGACATGCATCATGAGTTACCTTACAATGGATTAAGTGGGTAATTTTTCTAAATATGTCTGTGCAACAAAACAAAGCACTGTCAAATCAATTTTTGGTCCTAGGAAACTCAACTAATAAGCCCATGCTAATACATTCCCATGGCCTACTGGGAATTGGTAAAGGCTAATATAGGTCTGCATTTGAGGATGTACCATTTTCTTTTGGGAATATGACAGAAAATTCTACATACTTCCTTATGTCCTTTTGCATTTTAGGCCAATAATAAAACATATTTACTAACTCTAATGTTTTCTTAACCCAAATTGTCATCCTAGAATCCCGTTGTGCTTCTATTGTATTAAATGTTCCCTCAAAGGGCCTCTAGGAACACATAGTTGACAACCCTTAACCAAAAGGCCATGTTGTAAGGTATAATCCCCATATTCACAATGAAAGTGGTTCACAAATATCTCACATACTTTATAAGCTACAATAAAGTCTTCATCTTCCCTGTATAGCTCTTTAAAGCTGTCAATCCCTATACTTTTAAGTTGAATTTCTTGAACAGTAAGTGCTCTTCTACTTAAGGCATCAAAAACCTTATTATTTTTTCACTTCTTATTTTTAATGGTAAAGGTATAGGACTGCATATATTTCACCCACTTAATATTCATATGATTTAGTTTGTCTTGAGAATTCAAGAAGCTCAAAGCTTGTTTATTTGTGTAGACCACAAACTCTTTTAGAATGAGATAGTGCCTCCATTTCCTTAAGGATTTAACAAGAGCATACAATTCCAAATCATAAGATGGATGCCTTCTTTTCACTTCATTAATCTTTTCACTAAAAAAGGCCACAAGTACGCCCTCTTGAATAAATATTGCACCTACTACAACATTTCTTGCATCACATTCAATTGTGAAGAGCTTATCAAAACTAGGTAGAACCAAGATAGGTTGAGTGACCACCTTATTCTTCAAGGCTTCAAACCCTCTATTTTCTTCTTTTTTCCATTGGAACTTAGTCTTAGCACTCCATTTATGGTGTCTAGGCTTGGTGAGCATATTCCAGTAAAATTCCTAATAAACTTCCTATAAAACTGATCCAAACCATGGAAGCTGCTCACTTCATTAGCTGTCTTAGGTGGAGGCCAACTGAGAATTTATTCTACTTTTGCTGAGTCCATTTTTAAATCACCTGGTGAGACTACAAAACCAAGATACACTAATTATTTTTTCAAGAATTAACACTTGTCCAAATTTATGGTTAGCTTTTCATCATGTAGTCTCCTCAATAGAATTGTTAGATTTTAAAGATGTTCTTCTTTTGTTTTACTGAAAATCAATATGTGATCTAAATAGAAAACTACAAACTTACCCATAAATTCATTCAAGAACTCATTCATGAAACTCATAAAGTTACTAGGAGAATTGGTTAAACCAAATGGAATAACCAACCACTCATATAACCCCTTTTTAGTTTTGAAATATGTCTTCCACTCATCTCCCTCCTTGATTCTAACTTGGTGATAACCACTTTTTAGGTAAATTTAGGTGAATTACCTTGCACCTCCTAGACAGTCCATAAGATCTTTCATTCTTGGTATAGGAAACCAATACCTAATAGTGATTTTGTTTATTGCTCCTAATCAACCAATGTCAAGTAATTATTGCACTTTCCTTGCTACCTCTTCATTTTGTTGAGGTGTCATTTTATATTAAACCTTATTAGTAAAAGAAGCTCTTGGTATAATTATAATTTATGGCTTATAGGTCTTGGTAGTGGAAAATTAGTAGGTTTCCCATCACTTAATATGTCCTAAATTTATCCAACAAAACTTGCACCTCTTCTGTGATTTTGATCTTTCTTTTTACCTTCTCTTCCATAGGCATCAATACCAAATAAAATCCTACCCAATCACCTTCATTGAGGGTGTTTAAAAAATATTTTTCTCCAACTAAAAATACCTTAGCACTAGTGGGTTTAACCTCTTCCTCATATGTTATGGACTGAATTCTAAAGGTAACCCCATCCTTTTGAAATGCATAAGAATTATTTGCCCCATCATGGATTTTTTTCCTATCATACTTCCATGATCTTCCTAATAAAAGATGATAGGAATCCATGGGTAAGACATCAAAAAGCACCTTATCCTTGTACCCCCCTATGGAAAATTCTTCTCAAGGTTGATAATTAACTAATACATACTATCCCTTATTTAGACAAGTGACTTTATAGGGCTTACTATGGGGAATTCTCTACAAATGTAGTTTCACAACTGCTTCCTTTGAAATGATATTATCTGTGGAACCTGAATCAATGACAACTTTACATACCTTTCCCAAATTATTGCATTTTATTATGAATAATGACCTCCTCTGACTTGGTTCCTCCTTCATTGGCTCTTTGATCAAAATTATCCTCAGTGTGAGATTCTCTCCAACCTCTAAGCCCAACTTAACTTCTGGTGACTTTACACTTGCAGTATATTCTTGAATATAATTCACTCTCTTATCCCCTACTTTGGACGATGAAGCCTTCTTTGTACATTTTAAGTAAGGGTTTTCAAATTGTTGACAATTATAACACTTTGTGGTGGAGAAGTAGGATCCTCTTCCTAATCCTCTAGACCTACCGCTGCTGCTATTTGATACTCTTCCTCTGTAGCTTCCACTACTACTAGAATCCCCAATCATTTTTTCCAACTTGGATTCCTCTTGGGACCTCTGATCTGTGATCCTTCCACCAAAACCACCTCTATTTCCTCTACCATCTTTGCCTCTTCCTCTAACTCTATGGTTTTGTTGATGCTTCCTTTTTCTCTATTCTTCCACCTTAACTGCCAACTGATAGAACCTTTGTACTATAGTGAGACTCAATAAAATAATTTCTTCCTTTATATTCAACCTTAGTCCATTCAGTATCTAGCCACCTTTCTACTCTCCTCTTCTATAACACAAGACTTCAAACACAACTTTTTGAATTCCTTTGTGTAGGCAGTAACATCAAGGTATCCTTGCCTCAAATTCTATCTCTTCTTGTGCAACTAAATTTCATAATCTTCTAGTATGTAGGTTTCCTTAATCTTACTTACCATTTCTTTCCAAGTAGCAATATAATTCTTTCCCTCCTGTCTCTTTGTTTGGAAATACTTCCACCAAGTTAGAGAAGCTCCTCTTAGCCTAGGCTTGGCTACCTTTACCTTTTGTCCCTCACTTAAATCATCACACTCAAAGTGGTTTTCTAGACCTTCAATCCTTTCCATCACCATATCTGGTTCCATATTTCCACTAAACAGTGGCACCCCTTCCAATTTCTTTCCTCACATGGATTTGAGGGCTTTAAGAAAGGGTTCTTCTTATAGAACAGGGTCTAGTTTAGGGACTTCATCTTCTACTGCTATAGCTTTGTCTTTCGCTTCTTTCTCATTTATCTTCACATTTACTTCTTCAGTCTTTACTTCTACATCCCCAAATTTTTTTTCCAAGTTCTCTAGCCTTTCTCTAAGTAACCTATTCTCTTCTTCTTTGTCTTCAACTTTCTTCCCCAACTCTGCATTTTTCACTATGTTGGATTCACCAACTGATTTAATATCTAACATATAACTTCTTCCTACCCAAATCGTTAGGCTCTAATACCACTTTTATAGGGATAAACTAGTTTTATAGCTCCACCTCAATTGTCTTTAGTTAAGTGAACTACTTCACAAGACACTTCACACTCTCTGATCACTCAAATTAGGCTTCCCAATAAATTATGATTGCTCTCATTCTTAGCTCTAATCTTTTCACTCCTAGCCGATTCACCATTCTCTTTATTCTTTCACAACCTTCAAGATGTTCTTGCAGGAATGGAGGAAGTCTTACAATCTTATCACCAACCCTAATTCTTCTTTCAGACTATTTCCTTTCCAAGAATTTCTTCACCGCTTGTAAAATTTGTAGTTCTTTTAGCCTTTTAGGCCTTAGGTCTCTAGTAGGTCTATTTTTTAGGGTTTTAGAGTTCTCACTCTCAAATTTGAAAAAAAAACCTAAAAATCACCATTCTAAGCACCCATTTGGAAAACCTAGGATATTTTATTGGTCTTGACTCTCCAACCCTTTGTAAAGTGCCCAAACCCTAAACAACCTATATAGGCCTAATTGCATCCTTTAACTGGTCCTTAGACTCATAAAACTATCAGAAGGATTCAAAGGGTATTCTCCCCATTTCTATGCTTATTTTTTATCTCCATGCATCCTTCTAAGACCTTGGATTACATTTCCCAATCCACTCCTACAATAAACAAAGCCTGCAACACAAAAATCCCTAGTCAGGATTTCACTGTGCTTGCCTAGGTCAAGCTCTCAAAATATTGGTTTTGAGTTTCTTGACATGCTACTAAATGTAAAAGAATATAAATATCCTCCCCTAAAATATGCGCCATGTCCTTGAATATTCCATGGTGGAGTTATAAGTTAGAGGTATTCTTCCTTCAAAACCCTAGAACAGCTAGAGAACATAGTTTTAGGTCTTGATTTTATTAAAACAACCAAACTGTACAAAAAATAAAAATACAGAGCACACAAAGGAGAAACAAAATCATATCTAACTATATACAATTAAAAGTAACCAGATTCAATCCATGGTACCCAAGTTTCTTAGACTACAACCTTAATGTGCATGAATTCTCAAAAAACTGTTAATTGTGTTATTAGAGAAAAACTACACAAAAGGCTTCCAACCTTCATTCAGTACCTTGACAGGTCTCATATATGCCTCCTCAATATTTTACAATCCATCATGCATTCCCTTAACTACCTTGGTACAAAAATGCACTCTCCTAACCAAATGTTGTCAAGCAACTTTGAAAAGTTGCAAAAGTTGCTCTAGAAACTTTTTGCAACTTTTACAACTTGGCTACTAAAAATACATTGACCCAAAATATGGGTGAAGAATTAATTAATTAGCCTCCCAAAACATCTTTATCACTAAAAAATCACCCCCTAACCCCTATGAACTCATTTTACATTTTGTGCTCACATTTGTCCTATGTGCCAATTGAGCAATTTCTTGACAATCTTGTCAAATTTACAAACAATAACAAAACACTTTAAAATCCATCCTATCCAACCTATTAGAATCCTATTATCCCTTATTCCTAACATGACCTTCACAAGGTCTTACAAGCTAAAATTTGAGTGCCTAATGCTTACCCCTAGGTGCTCCTACTCCAGAATCCCCTTGCGCGATCGTACGAGCTCATTGTTACGTTTGATGCTGACTTTATTATGTGATTGCATCTCTTATTTATTTCTTTGGAGTTTGTTCCAAAATATTTTGGTCCCGACCTATTTTTTGCAAAATGTTTTCTTCTTCTTGGTGAATGTGATCTTTTCTAGCTAACTTGTGCATTGCAGTCTTATCTCTCTGTGTGTGTGTGTGTGTGTGTGTGTGTGTGTGTGTGTGTGTGTGTGTGTGTAGTCCTAGGGTCTCTAGTTGGTAGTGGAGAGGGATGAGTAGTTTAGTAGCTTAGCATCTAGTTTGGATTTGGATATATATATGTAATCATGAATATGTGCCTTAGAATGTAAGATGACATGTTGTTGGGCATGTAAGATGTAAATCTGGAGGATCATAATATGAAGCCCTGCGAGGCTTGTTTGTTGTTCATATTTTTGTTGTTTGTGGAGTGCTATTGTGTGTTTTTGTTGTGTTGAGTCTTTATACATAGTAGAAATCTCCCCATTAGGGAAACTCTATCCATGAATGCATCAATTTATTTCAACCACTCTCAATATAAACAAATAGTAGAATGTAGAACTTTAACTTCTAAAATTCTCTAGACCAAAAAGTAAGATAGTGTAACATTCACAAACCATGCATGACATCACCAAAACTACAAGTCACAAATTTTTTTTTAGAATAATGTAGAGCATTCTCCCATAAGGACTTCAAATAATATTTCTTTCATATGCTAGCTTCCCATACTGATCAACTTCTAAATATATAACATACTAGCTTATCATTACCACTAGTCATTGTAATGTTTTATCACCTAATACAAAACCTCTACTTCAAATATTTTTTATTGCATGTTGGAATTCAAATACTTTTTTTATATCATAGATTCTGATGAATTCAAATGTTCTTCTTCCATATACACATATGACACTTATCTTCATTAGATACAACACTTGAACACATACAAATCTTCATAATATTTACATCAATGCACAAAACAATTTGACATCAATGACAACAATAATAACACACACAAATAATATCTTCCACTTAATTTATCAACACAACAATATTCCTTAGATTTTAATAAGTTATACATCAATGAAAATAAGATTGACATCAATGACAAAACAATAAAGAACGGAAAATAACCTCACACTTTGGCATTGATGGCAACATGTGTACAATACTCTTCTTAATGTTTCTTTATCCCCCCTTTGAATTCATGGACAAAAATGCACAAATCTGAAAAATCTTCCTTCTTTTCCAAAAACATTTCCTCATTTTAGGTACATATTTGTCAACTTTTAGGCTCCCTCAATAGGGATATCTATTTTTTCAATAGATTTTTTGCAACTAGGAACCAAGTTATCTCAACAAGATCTTCAAATAGACATGTCTTCAAATTCTTCTCCTGAATCTATCAACTTCCCTTTAGGGAATCTATAAAAAATTAAATACAACATGAACCAAATTGTATTATTATAACTTCTAATGTATATCAAGGACTACAATTGTATTCTCACCAAGAACTTGGGTAGCACACATGAATGAAGGCATCATGCATTTGCGTAGAACCAAAAATATTTCCAAATCATCCTCCCTAGAGGTCATCAAGGTATGTTGAAACATGAACACTATAAGAACATCCTTGGAAATTTTGTATTCTTAGGTTCCTTGAACTCCTTATACAACATCTCAATTTCCTCAAATAGCTTCACCAAATAAGAAAGAAATAGATTTGTACTATGCCTTTCAGATATTTATTCTCTACTTCTAATTTAGTCTTCCAAGACCATCCCCATCAGTCTTGAAATTTGTTGTATTTATTTATAACATAATGTATTGACCCCTTTTGTATTCAACATCGATATTTATTTTTATCAACAAAATTGATTGTAAGATTTTTTTAAAGGCTTTGCTATATTATCCAAAATTCCTTGTGGGCAATATTTATGAGCATATTACTCTCAACCTTTTATAGAAAGACATTATCTTTAGAATTATAATTGTGTGGTTTTTCACAACAAAAGCCATACTTAGTCACTTATCAAGAATCATATCCATATTCAATTTAATCCACAACAGTCATGAACCTAATATTTTTCTCCGCCCTTTTTATTTTTATTCTTACTATATTTTGGTGCAATATCTTCCTCTGGATCATACCACACTTTAGACCCCTTTACTTCTTTTCTTTGATCCTTTTATTTTATATTCCACATTTATAATTTCTCTTAGTTAAGGGTAATTCTAACAATATCAAATGGAAAGTATTCAATTTTATCTAAGTATCTAGTTCCCTAATAGATGGCACTATATAATACATTCAAAGAACTCTACACCAATTATCCATTCAAATGCTTCCTTTGTAAGTTGTTAATCCTTAAGCATGCATTTATTTGAAAAATCCCTACATGGATTGATAGAATTACCATAAATAGCATTTAGGATTCTTGAATGTTGTTAATTGCTTCTTTTTTAATGAACTAGTAACATGTAGCAAGAACTCAAGTTTTGTTAACCAAATTTATATCTACAAACATTTTCAAACTATTTATATTTCATCTTCAATGAATCAATTTTCTATAATTCAATCCAAATGGAATCCATACTATCTTACCAAACTAGATATATTAAAACATAGCTAACTAAATCTGTGAGACCTATGACATATTTTTGCACAAGGCACCATAGTAAGTCGCCTACTTCTGATAGTTTTTTTTTAGTATTTATTAAACCTTCATGTCATCCTATACAAGTAGGAATTCTTCACATCTCCACACTTGTCTAGACTCATAAAATTCCATTATAAAGTTTGGTAAGGTTATTTCATCAAATCATTTTTTCTTCCCTTCTACGATTTTTTGTCCTACATAGGTATTATATATGTTAATAAAACCCCCTTTCCCTTGTAGTAACCATAGCCTTTAAATAGTTACTTTCAAATAATTTTTTTCTCTTTTGTGTAAAAATTTAAGCATCATCACTTCTCATATTTGTTTAAATACACTTTCAAAAGACTCCATAATTGTTCAACCAAATTCCACCTCAAATTTCTTATTTTAAGAAGCCTTATTAAATTTTATAACTTTGAAAAACCTTCACAAGTATTTATAGAGAATTAAAAATAAAAAAAAGACCTTCTCATGATTTATCATATTGAAGACTATATAGCATCCAACCAAAAGGGGGTACATAATATTTTCAATAAAACCTCCCCCTTAGACTATGATGACAATTTAGTTTACGGAGGAAACATATACACCAATAATAGGTACAAACACATCTTGATATTTGTCTTCTACATTTTCCCCATTATTCTTTTCTCGTGTCTTCCTAATCTTCTCTCTTTCTTCTCTCATCTAAATTTACTTCTTCTCTGGAACAAAGGACTTTGCATCCTTTCCTCTGCAGAAGTTAGAAATGTGTCTTGATTCATTACAATTAAAACATGTAGGAATTTATTGTAAGGATGTTCCTTTTCTTTTAGCGTTAGGTTTGCACTCAATATTCTTGGGCCCATATTTTATTCACGAATAAAAATATCCATTAAAATATTATACATTTCAAACATTGTTCCTACTGAAAAAATCTAGTTCTCATCATTCTACTTCTACAGTCATATGTGCTATGTCCAAACATTTTTCAAGCACAACATTTAACATTAAATGGTTGTGATCTGATTTGAATTCTATACTCACTAGGTCTTTGCTCAAATTTATTGCATGAATAATATTTACCATTGAAAGATACAAGATACCTAGTTTGAATAGTAGTAGTGGCAGGTCCTGTGTTGTTTTTCTTTCTCTATACTAGAGTGAAACCTTTCTAATCTTAATTATTATTCCTTAATTCTTCCTTGATTTTATCTTTCCCTTTTCATCTTTAATGAGAGTAAATGAGATCTTTCCTTTTCCAAACCCAAGTCCACATTTATCCCTTGAGGGTTTCTAAAAGCCAAGCATCTCATCAAGTAGATCATTGTCACATTTAAGTTTTAGGTCATTTTCAATCTATTCCTTTGCAACTTCCAACTCTTTTCTCAATGTCATGAGTTCTTCTTCAAGCATAGAGAAATCATTATCTTTACTTAATTTCTTGGCTTCTTTTAATTCCACTCTTAACATTAAAACTTCTTCAATTTTATTGCATTCATTTGATTTGATTTTCAGCTTTGTCTCAAGATTGTTAGTAGTTGATTTTCCTTCTTTAAATTATGTCTTTAAGAAAGTAATAGTTTCTTAAGGTTTCTTCTATTTTCCTTGAAATTTTTCCATTTAAAGAAGTGAACATCTTAGTTCTCTTTCAACATCTAGAAAAACATTGAAATATCACTTGCATTTGTCTCCATATCATCAATATATATATAATATCCAAACATGGGGTTCAAATCCTAAATCTACCTCAGTTGTTAGATTGAATAAAATAAGAACCTTTCTCTTACACCAATTAATGAACACACCTCTGAATGGTGGGGGGCTGAATCAGTTACACTAAAAACTAAAACATTTTCTTTCACAAATGTTTTTAAATTATCTTATCTAACTAAATACCAATGAAATATATTGTAGTGACTACATAAACATATGAACACTAGATTTTTATAGGAAAAACCCAGTGTGGGAAAAACCATGGTGATAATCAAAATCAATATAAAAAGAATAGATTATAAATATTTAGCTCACATGCGAAGGACACTTCCTATGAAAAGGATGTGCAAGCTAAGGTAACAAACTTATGAAAATATTTAAACAAATTGAAAACTACGGAACCACCCTTAGGAAAAGATGCAATACAAATGATCACAAGGAATTATGTAGAATGAATTTACTTGAAGTCAATTATCTATAATGTTGATTAAAATTTAGTATTTATACATATGTGAATGATTTTATCTTTTTTGGAATGCACCTTTCATAGTTCACAATATCAAATAGAAATACATCTAAATCTAACACAAATCTCCAAAGAGTCAATCTTTATATATCAAGTGCAACAAAAAATAACATCCAATAGGTGGGCCTAATGAGATGTAGTGTATGACACATAAATTATTGGCCCCAAATAGAATCTCCAAATGTGAAAGGGAGATAAATCATGCAAAGCCTCATACCAGTCAGTACACATTCCTCTAGATCCAAGTCCTTTCCATGATTACTGCATGCCACCACATGGAGAAAAACATCTCAAGTTGGCCACAAACTATGAAGCTATAAATACATGTCATCCAAATAAATACAAAAGGTGGTGCAAACCTCCAAGACTTCTATTTATGATCACATAGAATCACCTCACATTATTATATCTATATCAATGAACCACAATATTGGAGCACTTGGAAGCGGAGGAATGAAAACCATTCCCCAAAACTATCATTGTGTTTCTATTAAGTAGGAATACAAAACACAATATCTATTGCAATTAACTGAATCATATTACAAGACTTGAGAAGTAGAAAACTTTTATATCAACCAATTCCATATTCCAATTATAAGGAATAAAATCCAAATGTGCCAAGTTTACCACTCAATTAGATAGACTATTCACTAAAATAGATAAACTTATCTATTTCAAATGGAAACACTAGAAACCTTCGCCAAACAATATAACACAATGTGGCTCTCAACATGCCAAAGACAATATCCATATAGAATTCTTAACGATAACTCCAAAGCATATCCAGACTAGATTAGAAAGAATAAAATTATTATAATCCACTAAGTTAGCCAAAGATCAACAAAAATAATAATAATAATGAACATATTGTAACATAACTTTACTTGGAAAACCAATCAACGTAAGATACCTAAACTAAAAATTTTGCATAGATGTTAGGGACATGTCCACCAAATAGCACACCTAGAAACATCAATGTGGAGAATTCTCCAAACTAGTTTTGAGCATTCTTGAAAACATTTCTTACTATCAACAAATAACATAACAAAACTTTAACCTCTAAAATTATGTGAACCTAGAAGTTGGATAGTAAAACATTCACAGACCATGCATGAAAACACCAAACCTACAAGTCGCCAACTTCTCATGTGGATAAATTTAGAGCATTATCTCATAAGGACTTCATGTACTCTTTCTTACATACACCATCTTTCTATTCTTGTCACCTTCTACATATATAATATATTGAATTATCATGACCACCAAAGATAAAAGCATTTGATAATTCAATTTAGAAACTCTACTTTTAATAATATTTCCTTTGTATCACACTTCAAATACTATTTCCTAGATATCTCAACTTCATATGAATTTAAATACTCTTGTTCCATTCAAACATATGAAACTTCTCTTTAATAGGTACAACAATTAAATACACATAACTCTTCATCAAGTTGACATTAATGCACACAACTAGTTGGTTTCAATAAAAATACCAATGACACACACAAATTATCTCTTCCTCTTAGTTTATCAACACAACAATCTTCCATAGATATGAACAAGTTTGACATCAATTACAATTCAATGAATAACTGACAATAGTATTTTACATTTTTCCTATATTTTATAATTTTTCCCTTTGCCTTCCCCTAGTTATCCTGAAATTTGGTGTAAAATGTTTTCACCCTAAAAACACGTCCCTCCATCCATGAAACCGAATTTGACCTTGAATTTATCTATTTTAGTGCAATAATTAGTGTAAAATGGGTCCTTTTTATATAAAAAATTACAAGTAATCTTGTAACCACCTGAATTTGGTCTATTCCAACTATGTACCCTATTTTCCCTAAGTGTGATCATACCCTCGATTATGTCCAAATGACCCTCTTACTGCTTGGCATAATTCTTCAAATCAATTTAATGTCTTAGGTGATTTTTATCACTGATTTATATTAACTATTATAGCCATATGATTTAAATCAATTCAAACCATTTAAATCAAACCAAATTAAAAAATGGCTATAGTATTTAATTATAAAGGAATTAAATAAATCCCTAAATCAATTGCCCACTTGCAAAAATAACCCATGCCCCTAGCTTATTTAATTTAATTAAAATGGCTATAGTCCCCTAATTATTAAAAAGCAATTAAATTGTTTAAATAATTAAATTCCTATTTTTGAATGAAAGAAATAAGTTTAATTCATTTAATTAATATTCTCTTAAAGCCCAACCTAACCTATCTCAACCACTTCTACCCTGGGTTCTAACCCTTCTCAACCCATTCACCCTTGCTAATCTAATCCTAATCCTAATTCTAATCCTAACCCACCTCCTAATATTGTCACATTCCATTAAGGAATGATTAGCAACTCAACCCACTTGAGAAAGTCAACTTTCCCAAGCATGACTTTCCTAAGGGACCAACTTGCCAAGTTGAACCTTACACACTCCCCATGCTTCTTTAAGGCTTTCATTAATGCCTCATTAATGAAGATGCCTTAAGCTTATGTCTCCTCCATGCCTCATTAATTCTCAAGGCATTAATGGCTCTTACACCACCATTAATGAGTCCCTCAACTCATTAATGAGTGTTGTCTCCCCTCTCTCTCTCATTCTTCTATAAATAGGAGCCATTTTTAGAGAAAAGGAGCTTTCATCTCATATTGTAAATGCATTGTTATGCTGTTAGAATAAACTTACACTCATATTTCATTTCATAGTTCATGCTTATGCATTGTTATTATGCCCATTTTTAGCCTAATATGCATTTGTCTTTGAATATTAGCTTGTTTTAAAACTAAATCTTTCATGCTAGGTTGTTTATGTCATTGGTATTTAGCATAAATCTGAGGGCTTTTATGTTACAGGCTACACTCATTGTAGTTAGAAAGCAATAAGTCGATGTTATGATTTATATGCTCTTTAACCCTTGTTTTTCACTAACATAATTACTTATTGAAGTGTTGTGTTGTAGATAATAGGTGCACAAATATACACACACATTTCTAGCACCCACTGTGGGGCAGTTATTTCTGACTTGGCCTCATTTTCTATCACTTTTTCACTAATTTGCATGCCCAGATTTATGTTACAGACTCGCTTCTGACCATTCTGGATCGCATCCAGGATACGCCATCACACCGCAGTAAACAAAGCTTGCATATGAGATTTCCCAGATTGTTTGTAGTTTAGGGTCACATTTGGTAAATTCTGCATAGCGTCCGGGATGCTGGGTCGCATCTGGTAAAATGTGCATAGCATCTAGGATGCTGGATAGCATCTAGTAATTTTTGCATAGCATCTGGTAATTTTTGCATAGCATCCAGGATGCTAGATAGCATCTAGTATATGGTATCGCATCGTGTCATTTTAGGCTAGCATCTGGTTAAAATTATTGTGGTCTTCATTTACTTAATTCTAACACTTAACTAGTTATGTTTCTTGACATCTTGAGTATCTTAATAAGTGATTGTAGGTTCTATTTGGGAGTTGGAAGACATTTCTAACGTGTGTGGTTGCAGGATTTTTAAATTGCTTTTAAATACTAACCCCTTTCAAAGATTTCCAAAGTTAAGACCATTTCTCTACACTTGCTAAAACAACCAGATAATATGCTCTTTTCCTCTTGAGGAAAATGAGAAAGTCGGACATTGTCTTATCATTTGTAATGAAAATTGGGGGTAAATGAACAAGCATCACATCACTTAATTCAATTTGGAAATTAGAAAGTGAACAACACAAATCACTAAATCTTTTGGTTCAATGAACAAGCTACATCATATAATTTCTTTCGGATCAGTAAATGAACAACACAAATCACTAAATCTTGTGGATCAAAGAACAAGTTCAACTGTATAATTCATTTTGGGACATAGAAATTGAACAAGCAAACTCACTAAATATTGTGGCTAAATGAATAAGGCAAATCTACTTTTCAAGCATCTTATTTTCTTAAAATAGGAACATCTAAATCAAACTTAAACTCACTTTTTGGTCTCACTAGAGGATTTTCTCTTCCTTCCAAGTCAGGGAATCAAAAACTTGATATGGGAGATTGAGTTGTGAGTGAATTCATTTGAGGGAATGAACATTGCTTTACATGTTTTGGGAGAAAATGGCTTAGATTAGGAGAGTATGCTCTTCTTATTTGAAAGAATAAGAAATCTAGACATCCAAAGCTCACCAATCCTTTGTAGGCATATTTAAATAGTAGAGGGCCTACTGGTTGAGGAAAAAACCTCCCGGGAACAACCCAAGTGAGGACAGGTTTACGCCAACCTTTCCAAGTCATTATAAATAATTGCTTCCTCGTAGGCCAAAGCCTCAAAAGATGGAGTCAGTTTTGTTCATAGAATTTTGACATCATTCCTTGAACATTCTTGGATGTATGTAGAGCGGAGCCCCTTGAATCTTTCTTGTGAGACTACATACATTCAGGTACTCATAGGGCTATACACCTAAATTTTGCCTTGTGAAATTCTATGGGGGCCAGTTTCAAATGGATTGCCCAATAATCTACAACAACTTCAAAAAATAGAATTCTTGATTCATCCCTGAAAGGGTGATAATCTTTGTACAAGGCAAAAAGTAATTGCCCCAAGACACTTGTCATATTGTGCCCTCACTTGCATTTGGAGTCAGCTTATACAACATCATTAATGGATCCATTGCATGCTTGGTGATGGTTGTATTCTGATTAGCATTTGAGTGTGTACCTGATTCAACAAGCAAAGATTTTCATCCTTTACCTAGAGAATAGGAAAAAGATGAGTGTCTGTGTCACCCTCCTAACAATGCAAATCTGTTTGACATGCTTGTAAAAACACTAAAAAGATAAACTCTTCAAATAATAAATAATATTCAAACCTTCACATACATGTGTTTTTGACTCACTAGAAAGTCTCCAAACACAATCACAGATCAGACAAAACTGCATGAACTTCCAAAACACAAATTTCAAAACTAGCAAAATCTGACAAAAACATCAGAAAATCACATCCTGGATTTCTGAGATAGTATCTGGTATCTTGCCTCACATCTTGGATTTCTGGGATAGTATCTGGTGTCTTGGCTTGCATCCTAGATTTTTGGGATAGTATCTGGTATCTTGGCTTGCATCTGGTATTCTGCATCATATCAGGTTAGTACTTAATCACATCTAGGAAGAAAGCTCACATCTGGGGTCATCAGAAGCTCTCATCTAGGAGCTTGCATATAGGATAGTGGGCACTTGCAGAATAGTTTCTTAGAAAGTCTCAGTTTATTTGGATACCCTTTTTGCTCTTTAGTCTGGTCCTATTTCTTTTACTGATCTATTTATCACTATTTCACAACTTGCTTTTAAGTCTACCTTGCATGTCCTTTTGGATCTTCACAATTGGTCCCAAATCATGTGGATTTTACAATCGATAAAACAACTTGATTCCCAGCTCACTATCAGGGCACTCTAACACCCTCTAACGCTAGAGTCACTTACTTCAAACAATCAACTATCATTGGTTCCCAGCTCACTATCAGGGCATTCTAACCCTCTGACACTGGAATCAATCACTTTGAAACTTCAAAACCAAATCCACACATTTGGGGACAATTTGGAGTTCCTTTTGGCACCATTTCGAGACTTTGATCAAGACAATCTTACAATGGCTGAAAACAAATGGGATGCATCCTATGGTTTTAACAACAAGGAAGAAGAGATTCTCATTAAAACCCTATCTAAGAAAATGCAAGCTTTGAAATCTAAAATTCAAGACTTAGAAGAAGGAAAGGATACCTCATCAAAGGGGTCTTCACTAAGATCAATCTTTCCTCTTCTCTATGAGCATGATGCACACATTTCTTCACATTCTTCAGGTAAGAAGAGACCTACTCATGGTAATCCTATATTTGATGAGGAGATTATGTCACAGGAT
>MU223220.1:2273466-2348749 GCA_018584345.1 Thuja plicata
AGTCCATTGCATAAAATCTTGGCTTCCATCTTCCTTATTCTCCATTTCATCACCCTATCAACATCTTTGAGCATACTTTCAGTGTTCTTGGCCTATCATAGAATATCTTTCAAAAGAGCACTATCCCAAGAGAAAGATGCATAAATTCCTCGAAAAAAAAAATTGCCTCAGTGAAAACCTGGTAAATAGGCACCTTGGTAGCAAAAGTAAAGAGAAAAAGATTCATCCTATGGTGAAAACCACTTCTTGTAGCACCTTGAATAAGTACCATGATAAAAACCTAGAAAATAGGCGTTACGCGTAATTCCTCCTACCTGCACTCTCCACTTGGGGGCAAGTTCCTTACATCACATCTTCCATACATTTTCCATTTTGTGATCTTGACAAGGTTGGGCCTATTCATGAACAAATTGTATATCTTACTCACTTGATCTTGTACATTTCTTACAATCATGATCTTGCTTATCCCAAGTCCATACTCACTATCCGGGCACTAGTCCTATCAATTGACCCCTTGGTCTTGATCAAAAGGAAGAACAAAATAAAATGAAAAACAAGTTCTAAGAACTCTTTTGGCATGTCCACTCTTTTGGACTTCATGCTATCCTACATACTTTTCATGATATCAAGTCACTATCCTATCTAATATTTAGCACCGCTTTATGAGCCTACATTGTTATATTATTTTTCCCTAGATTGGATAATCTTGAGGAGACTGTCCTTGAGGGTGGCATTCACTTGCTTCCTCCACCATCGCTAATCCACTTTTGAGATATCAATACATCCATAACACTCTACATCTTTCTAGATATTGGGTGCACACAAATGCGATCATGCTTCAGAATTGGTAATCTTTTACGAATCTTTTATACACTAGCAATCAGACATCACTTGTGTTTTGCACTCTATCTATCAATACATTGCTGATACTAAGCCTTCACAATTACACTTGTGCTATTCGCTGACTTCATTTCCTAAATGACTATCTTATCCTCGCTTGGGATTTGTCTATCTTTATATCTTATGAATAAGTCATTCTACACTAGGGGCATCTTTGCTGGCATAGTAGGTTGCGGTTGCTAGGTTTCTCTAGACTATTTTGCCTCATGGACACAGTGTTTCTTGATACATGAAAAATAGTGTTACTTTCCAAAATGAGGGTGTCTTTTCAAAACATGACACATCCAAACATGAAATTTACATTAATGGAGTTCCTACAAGGCTATATTGGATTGCAAACATGAACGAATTATCCTATCAATACACAGACATGGAACACCATATTTCTTGTATTACAATTTTCTATTTGATGAATCTCTACTATGTTTGACATATGAATGAACAAGTACTATCTTAAACACATAGTTTGCTATTGGTTTGATTATGATTCTTTTATCTCCTGATGATGTTTTCAACTAGGGGCATCTAAGTAATTATGAATTTTATTTGATTGATTCATACTTGATGATTTATTATGTCTTCTTAGTTACTCAATGACGTTTTTGCAAAGACAAAGAGTCACAAGGATAGGGGGCATAATATTTTCTTAATTTTTTGCGTATGGTGATTATTCCAAATGATCCTATAAATTTTACTTAACTTGGATGTTTATGATAAGAGCTGCCACTATGGGTGGATAGCCGCATATATCTCAATCTTCGTTATGTGTAAACTATGGTGAGGTTGAAATGATTTCCTTGTCTATTTTCTGATCCAGATTCTCACTAAGGTATACGAATCATAATGTACCCAAGGATATGAATTTTCAAGGTCATTGTGGGTCCAATATCTTGCCTTAATCAGAATCTGGTATATTAAAAGGAAGGTGACTATTTTGTTATACAAGCTTCTATGCCTTGATGCCTAAGTCTATTTCTGACATTTTAATAAAATATAGTATTCATACTTTCATAATATCAGTGGGTATTAGTGATGGTTGTACTATCAGGTGGTATCGATTCCAAAAAGTGCCCAATGATGATAAAAATCTATACCTTTGCATACCAGTGACAAAGTCCTCAGAGTCTGCCTATAGCTACATTTAGAGATTGCATGGTGCATTTATAAAAGAAATAACAGCATAAGGAATCTTGTGCTCAAAAATGATTTCTATCTTCTTCTAACAATCAAGTTAATTACATCATTTTCACGTAATTAACCTCATACTCGTGTGTTTATTTTTAAACACATCTTCTTTTCCACTTCATCTAATCCATTCTTGCTTAATCTAACCGCTTCCTACAAGTGATACATTCTTTCAACAGAGGGATTTCATTCTATTTCCTTCAATTTTGTTCCTGAGGGGGCATGATCACACTATCATCAATTAAATTTTTGCTTGAAACAACATCAAAAATGACTTCGTTATCAAACAAACTAGGGGCATAACAGTTTCCTTGACTAAGTCAAAAATGTTGGATAGAAAGCTTTGGTTCCCATAAGCTAGATATCTTGTGTTTCCTCATTTTAAAAGATTCTTATTAAAGCTCCTGCTAGCTTCTTACTGACTTTTGGATGACAACCAAGTTCAGAATCAGTATTATCAATCTTTGGATGACAATGAAGTTCAGAATTAGTATCTTTAAAATATTTTATTGATCTTTGGATGACAACAAAGTTCAAAATCAATTCTATCAATTTGGTTTGATCAAGTGTGAGACTGATCTCATCAACATTTCATTTGACAACCAAGAACGGAATTCTCAATCTTTCTAAAGTCAAAATCAAAAACTTTCTTTAAATCAATGCATTGCTCGCACATCAATTCAAAGAGGGGAAAATATAACCACCTGAATTTGGTTTGTTCCAACTATGGACCCTATTTTTCCTAAGTGTGATCATACCCTCGATTATGTCCAAACAACCGTATTACTGCTTGGCATAACTCTTCAAATCAATTTAATGTCCTAGGTGATTTTTATCACTAATTTATATTAACTATTATAGCCATATGATTCAAATCAATTCAAACCATTTAAATCAAACCAAATTCAAAAATGGCTATAGTCCCCTAATTATTAAAAAGTAATTAAATTTTTTAAATAATTAAATTCATATTTTTGAATGAATTAAATAAGTTTAATTCATTTAATTAATATTCTCTTAAACCCCAACCTAACCTATCTCAACCACTTCTACCCTGGGTTCTAACCCTTCTCAACCCATTCACCCTTGCTAATCTAATCCTAATCCTAATTCTAACCCTAACCCACCTCCTAATGTTGTCACATTCCATTAAGGAGTGATTAGCAACTCAACCCACTTGAGAAAGTCAACTTTCTCAAGCATGACTTTCCTAAGGGACCAACTTGCCAAGTTGAACCTTACACACTCTCCATGCTTCCTTAAGGCTTTCATTAATGCCTCATTAATGAAGATGCCTTAAGTCTATGTCTCCTCCATGCCTCATTAATGCTCAAGGCATTAATGTCTCTTACACCACCATTAATGAGTCCCTAAACTCATTAATGAGCCTTGTCTCCCCTCTCTCTCTCATTCTTCTATAAATAGGAGCCATTTTTGAGAGCACAGGAGCCTTCATCTCATATTGTAAATGCATTGTTATGCTGTTAGAATAAACTTAGACTCATATTTCATTTCATCATTCATGCTTATGCATTGTTATTATGCCCTTTTTTAGCCTAATATGCATTGCTCTTTGAATATTAGCTTGTTTTAAAACTAAATCTTTCATGCTAGGTTGTTTATGTCACTGGTATTTACCATAAATCCGAGGGCTTTTATGTTACATGCTACACTCATCCTAGTTAGAAAGCAATAAGTCGATGTTATGGTTTATATGCTCTTTAACCCTTGTTTTTCACTAACAGAATGACTTATTGAAGTGTTGTGTTGCAGATAACATGTACACAAATATACACACACAAATCTATGTTTTGTTTGGTCTTGATTCCACTCAATTGAAGGGTTCAATTTTTTTCTTATAATTTTATCTTTATTTATCTTAAATAATTTCTACAAACCCATGTTTGAACCTAGTTCAAACTTGCAACCATAGATTTGAACCTCAAACTTATAAGTAATTTTATTTTTTCACTTGGTTGCAAAAAATCTGAAATAGCATGTTTTAGTGTTTTAGAAAAGGACAAATCTTGAACCATTCAAATAATTTAAGAGGGTTGATAAAGTTTGTTACGCTATCCAAACTCTAGCATCTACATGCACTTATTATATCACAAGCAGTTTCTTCGTTCTACTATGATCAATTTCAATCCCTAATTTGTGTCTTCCTTTTTTCTTTATGACATAGAGAACATCTTTGAATTGTTTGATTTAATGTAATAAGTTGTCTTCACTAAATAAATTTGTGCAAAGTAATGTTTATAAAATTAAATATAACCAAACATCATACAATTAAAGAAAATTGTTAAATTTTGCTTTTGACTAGAATTTAAGGTTTAGCATTGTTTTTTCTATATCATATTGGATTTACTATAATTAAATTATTTTAAGGCTAATAATTAGTATATTGTTGGTTAACAGATTTGTCCTTAACAAGTTTCAACAAATTAATGACTCTATTGCCATATTTTTAAACAAAAAATAAATTTAATTGGCAGCTCCCTATATAATCTTCAAGGAATTAATCAAACAATTAATGAAATTATAGAAATACTTTTTACCTGAATAGCTCACAAAGCTCGCAGACTTTGTGTTGTTCAAATAGCCATAATTAAACAAACTCATATACTAGTTTCATCTACATGTGAATATGATCAAATTACAAAGAAGTAAATAAGTACTAACACTGAGGAATCAATCCCAACAAAGATCTATTCAACATATTTTAAACTCATATTTAAAATGATAGAAAAATATGTTTTTATTCATAGATAAAAATACCTTTTTATTCATCCACATATCACATATCAATTTGTTTTAGCATATTAGTCTATCCATAGTTTGGACCCTTGGGTACGTGCGAGATCATGGTATGTCATGTATGTGGTAAATTTGGCCTTGTTAACTCACCATACACTTCAACATAGTCCTTCTTCATCAGATAAACACAAGAATGAATATGAGTTATTCATCCTGCCTGCCTACATGATTCGACATGTTGCCTTCTATCCATATGGGGTTTCAAAATAGCTCTCAGAATGAGAGTCTCACAACCATAGACCAATCTAGGAATGAAGGATTTTTCTCCATGAATGCAATGCAATGCAAGGTTATTCTAAGATTTGAAAGATGTAAGATTAATCTATGACATGATTTCAATGCAATTATTCTAGAAATTAAAATTAATCTATTGCTAAATGAGATTATTCTATATGAAATTATCAACTAAGAATGTGGCAATAATTCAGTATTCTAATAATGCATGAAAGTAAGTGGGGGTTTTGAATGAGGAATGAAAGTTCTTTTATAGACTCAGAGATCATCAAAATAGAAACTTTTCTTTTTGAAATAAAACAGATAGAAAAGCCAGTTTAAATTAGAAAGCTTTATTTAAAAGAATAAAATAAATTGTTTTCCCTTTTCTTTAACTGTTTTCTTTCTTTGATTTAATTCTATTTTATTTGATTTTAAATGTTTTCTTTATCTTTAAAGCATAATAAAGAGAAGTTTCCAATTCTAAACAAGAGATAAGATTTTGAGAGAATATTTAAATAATGAAATAGAATATGACCTCATAATTGTTTTTTCCCAATTATCTGAATAATTAAATTCAATTATTGAAAATGAGGATATTTATTTAATAATTAAATATCATTTAATTTCCTTTTTATGTGTTTTAGCTAAAAGGGGTGAATTTAATTTAATTAAAGTGCTAGGACTTTATAATTAAATTAATTCAATCATATATTTTGTTTAGCCAATTGGTATTTAGGAATTAAATATGATGTATGATTAATGTAGATTTAGGATTTTCTACATTTGACACTTAGGTCGAGTAGAGTCAATTAAAACTTAGAATTGCCTAGTACAATAGGAATTTGATTATCCAGAAGAGTGAAAAATGCAACAAAATTGGTTAGGGTTGCAAGATGCCAATTTTGGGGTGTTATATTTTCCCCACTTTGAATTGATGTGCAAGTAGCACATTGATTCAAAGAATACTCTGATGTCTGAAGCACAGAAGAATAGATTTTGAAAGTTGATGATGAAAAGATCAATTGATGAAGATTTTAGAGCCATCTCCAGGATAGATCTTGACTCTCTGAAGTCTAGGTTAGGTTGCCAAGACGTCGGTCAAGTAGAGTTTTTGAGGGTCATCTTCAGAATGAAGCTTGATCCCCAGGGATCTAGGTTAGAATGCCTTGATACCTAATAGATTAAGATTTTGAGAATCATCTCCAAAATGAAGCTTGATCTTCAGGGATCTGAGTTAGAATTCCCTGATATCTAAATAGATTTGATATCTTTCACAAGAATGTCCTCAGAATGAGGCTCAACCTTCAAGAGTTGGGGTTAGATTGCCCCGATACCTGTCCAACAAGATAATCAATTGAGATATTAGGACTATCTCCAAAATGAAGCTTAGTCCCCCAATATCTCGGTTAGATTGCCAAGACACTAGTTAGATAGATATATTTCACAAGACTGTCCCCAGAATGAGGCTCAATCTTCAGGAGTCAGGGTTAGAATGCCTCGATACCTGTCCCAAAAAGATAGTAAAATAGATATTTAGAATCATCTCTATAACGGAGCTTGATTCAGGAGTCCGAGTTAGAATGCCCCAATTCCCAATAGATGAGTTTTTCAGAATCATCTCCAGAATGAAGCTTGATCCTCAAGAATATGAGTTAGATTGCTCAGATACTTTAAAAGATGACAAGATGTAGGGAACAAAGATGCCCTTATTGATTGTGGAGCATCTAGTTTTGACTATGAGGTATGAAAAACTGAACATGCCCCAAGTGAGGAGATGCCCCTAGTAATGAGGACTTTTGAAAATCAGATCAGATTTATTGGAATAGATTTAATGATGTAATCATCTTGCCCCCTCAGGAGAAAAATGGAAATATGACACGTCATAATGATGATGGAGAGAAAAAAAATCGCAGATAGATGTTGAATCAGAGATCAAGAAGAACTCAGAACAGATTATGGAAGAATTCAAAAGATTTAGAATCAATTTTGAGAAATTTTGAGGTCTAGTTGACCAAGTTTGACTAGGGTTGATCAGAGTTGACTAGAGATGACTTTTGAGAAAAAAGTCAAAGATTTGAGAAACTGATGATAAGATATGATTATGAGAAGAAAGTGACATCAGAAAGTTGACTACACAACTGTCTGACCGCGTCAGTCCTAAAAATTTTAAAATGCAATTTTGAGCTATATAGAAGTGTTAGATTTTGATTTCAACCATGAAAATAGATTCAGAGTGGTCAAATTAGGTAGTGGTGAAATTTTCACGTAAAATAGAGCACTTTGAAAAAATTAGGTCAAAACCTATATAAGGACGAAAAGGTCATTTTCAAATCATTTCAACCTTTTGACTTTTGCGAATTGAGCTTTGAGAAAAAATGGTGGTCCCCTACAACACGCATTGACTCAAGTGATCTAGGAGGCACAGTCGTCCCACAATGTATGGACCTCCAGTAAGTAGTCAATAAACCTCTGCATTTCAAATTTCTTTGATTTCTGTCAATTTTTCAATGTTTTTTCACATTTTCAAGAAAGGGTCTGTGGGTTTTTGTGCAAAGAAGTAGTTTCTTCGTGCGGCCCGTAGAGAAATCTCACGCGATAAAACTACTTTTCATGCCATTCAGTTGGAAAGATCATGCGGGAGAGTACCCATTTTCATTTGAGAAACCCTTCCATAGGGTGTTTTCTCATGCAACAAGTCATTAAAGTTCACACGAAAATCCAATATCGCGCAACCCAAAAAACTTCTTCATGCGAAAGAGAACTTGTCGCATGAAACTCTACTTCTTCACATGGGAAAAAGTGGACAATAAGAACATGAAATCAGTCTGTGTTGTGTCCAATAGCTTTTGCATCAGCATTGTTACTATCTATAGGATGTTTTGAATGCTTTATTGTCTCATTATGCTTTGATTATCTCTGATTACTGATCATGCACTATTGTTTGCATGTCTTGTAGGTTGACTTTCCAGACATTGCTTTCAGATCATACCACCCAATGATCAGTAGATTAGTATCACAGTTAGATGATGCAGAGATAGCGCATGTGAGTACTTTGGGTTTGAGTTCGCTATGTGATGTACCTGAGATTTAGGTAAATCATAGATTATTTGGAGCACTGGTTGAGCATTTCCATTCGGAGATGAACACATTATATCTACCATAGGAGGAGATGACTGTGACACCCTGAGGATATCTACCAGATTTTGAGGATCCCATTCTATGATGCTAGAGTGGAGTATGAGGTGCAGCCTAGACTTGGGACACTAGCGCTGAGGGAGATCTTACAGGATGACCTAGTTATGGGGAGAGCCATCCCATGGGAGGATCTAATCAGTGAGTATGGACCCACACATAGGTTACCAGTGTTGTTAGCCTATTTCTTAGGTTGTTATCTGATGCCCAATCATGGATAACATGGTTTGGAGTGTGGTTGGGGCAAGATGCTTCAACAGATTCTAGCACAGCCGAGACTATATGGATGGGGCCAATGCATGTTGGCCCACATGTATCATGAGATGCATTAGATTATCTATTGAGAGGTGAAGAGTATTCTAGCTGGGGTGTTTGTATTACAGGTATGGGCCTGGGAGCATCTTCTCGTGACCAGGCCGATATGCAAGGATATGTGGCAGCCTCTAGAGCCTTATATATGCAGATACAGAGGGATGATTACTCAGCCAGTGCTAGGTCAGGTAGATTAGTGGCGAGCCCAACTTGATGATTTAGCAGTGGTAGTTTGGAGGCTATGGAGACTCATCGAGGTCTGGGATGATGCTGCAGAGCAGCTTAGTCACATGTTTTGTTCATGTGTGATGATTGGTCACACTATCACAGTGATAGAGAGATTCTCACAGAAGTGGGTATGACGGTAGTTCAGTTTCCCACAAGATATATCTCAGGAGAACATGGCATATGCCAGATTCATAGATGAGATTAGGAGGGGCTAGCTAATGAAGCTAGACTAGGGTCGCACCATGATTAATATTTGAGCCTTATCCCTAGTGCAGTGGGATTATCTAAGGGATGTAGTAGATGGCAACATGAACATAGAGTACAGGGAGCATTTTGTCACCCATCCATTCCCTAGGTTCACAATTCTAGTCAGGATGGCAAGTTGAGGACACATAGTATAGCCACAGGTAGTACAACCATAGGTAGTACATCCTCAGGTGGTAAAGCCATAGATGCATATGCTCCCACCATAACAAAGTACATAGCTAGGGGTACAACATGGTCCCCACCCCCGAACAGTACAGGTGGACATCCCTTCTTAACATATGGGGATGGATGTAGGGGCTAGTGGTAGCGGTAGTAAGAGACAGTCCTAATGATGGATAGTTGAGTTGATAGCTGAGGAGTAGTAGGTACCCATGTAGGAGGAGGTACAGTAGGAGGATCAGCCTGTGTAGGATCCAGCATAGGATCCCCAGCGATGGTCTCGAGAGAGAGTTAGATAGCTCTCTAGACAGGTTAGAGACCTACAGATGCAGATGGCCATGCGAGATGCATGAATTTTGGACAAATCTCAAGAGATACAAGATCTCTAGGAGTAGTTACAGGCAGCTCAAGAGGAGATCCACCATCAGACAACTCGAGTGGCATATTAATATGTGTCTTACATAGGGGTGGTTCTTCATGATGCATCACAGGTTGTGAGTTTCTCGACCTATGCCAGAGGGTTGGAGGGTGTATAGGTACCACCTCCACCAGATAGGGCTCCACCTACACCTCCTCCAGGTGTTGAGGGAGAGGGCCAAAATTAGTTTTTTGATAGATAAATAGATGAGATCATAGGATGTATCTGATGTGTTGGTATCCATGTATTTATATCACCATTTTGAGATAGATCATCCTCGAGTAGCACCATTTTGTATTTGTATCGACACATTGGATATATATATATATATATATATATATATGAGCTCATCTTTTGGTATCATCACATGTGTTATATTGTCTTTTATGAGATGTTTCCTATATGCTTAGATGTTTTAGATGATTAGAATGTATGCAAATGTATGAACATGTTTTGAATATCTGTAAATGTATGAAATGCACATGTATGCAGATGCAAATATGTATGCAAATGATGGATGTGAATGCACTTATGAATGAGAATATGTTAATGCAATGTGTAGATGATAATGAGTTGTGAATATGTAATGTGTATGGTACTAACATCTCATGCAGGATGACAAATGCAAACCAAAAGAATATGTGAAGAATCAAGAGCGAGGATCGAACACCTGTGCAGTCTTGATGAAACCAGGATAGTGAAGAAGAACTCCCCAGTGTATGAACCCAGGAGAATGCAATGAAGAGAACATCGAATCACTGCCACAATGCAAGTCTAGAATGAAAATGCAATCCTATCCTAGATGCAATATGAAAGTGTAATTCTAGGACATGGTTGTGAGACCCATTGTATGATCATCATCATTGAGCATTTTTTTGGAACATCAAAGATGATACAACCCTTACTGGCACCACAATGCAACCATAAGGATATGAATATGACTTTGTCATCAGATAAAATGTAGTAAACGAATGTAAGCACCAGGGCACAAAAGCCAAGATGACCTAAACATTGTTTCTGGTTAATGTTGAAAGAGTACACTAGTATCAAGGCATTCAAAGCCAAGATAACCATGAGTGTGATCATGCGTAAACAAAAAAAGTAATAACAAACAAAGAAATAATAGGAAAGGAGATAGTACCAACCTCACCATGGCATGCAAATAAATAAGATCAAGGGATGTGAGGCTATTTCACCTTAGTGTGGGAGCTCTTATCACATACACCCTATTTATTTGATGTTGCTAGATCATCAGGACTACACCAACAAGCAGTAGGCAAAGAAAATATCAATAAAATTCATGAGAATAGATAGCATACAAAGAAAGATTCAATCATAGCTCAGCCAGTTTCAAAGTTTTTGAATATGTATGTGTAGAGAGGTGTTGAAAAACACCATTTTTCTTATGCATGCATTGTGTTTGATTGTTATCGATAGATGTTTATGTTTGAGATATTTGATGTGTGTTAAAAAAAACACAATTGTGTCCAAAGATAGTGTTAAAAAACACTGTTTATGGTGGTGTTAAAAAACACTAGTTTGTGTCAGTAGCGAGTTGTCCTTGAGAAATGACAAGATTACTAACTCAGGTGTAAACCAAATATGTGATCAAATGGGGGACCCATGCCCCCAAGTAATGATGACTGACTTGACGTATATTGAGAGGAAAAACCAGATTTGATTTCCCCCAAGCGTATGGCATTGAATCAGTGTCAAGTCAGAAGGGTTCACAAAGGAACCAGAGTGTCACGAAAGTGACCAAAAGATATGTATAAACTAAAGAAAAGAAACATCAAGACTGAGTATCGATAGATAGAACATTTGAGGATAACTTCAACTATAATGGATGTGAGTAATATCATTAGTATGGCGACAGTAGATAGACGTAGTGAGAGCCACTAGTGACTGACACAAGAAAGATGCTCAAATGAAGAGATCATAGGAATAGCTAGACATCAGTAGGCAGATGCAGTGAGAACCACTGGTGACTGATATGAAGAAGATCTTTAAAAGATAATAGGATAGTGCCCCCTAGATCAGGAGGGTTGTTCTGAGAGTATGACCAGTTTCAATCCATGTAAGTTGGTGTCTTGACAGGAACTGAAAGCATGCAGAAAACAAATGCAAGCAGGAAAGCAGGAAAGCAGCCATGTAGGAAAGCAAATGTGTAAAGCCAAAGGGTGTTGCGATAGATATAGAAATGTGGAACAAGAGGCACCTATTTACCAGGTTTTCACCTTCTTGGCAAAAATTCTTTTTTTGCTACCATGATGCTTGTTTGCCAAGTTTTCATCAATGGCACCTTTTTTTCTTTTTTTCTTTTTTTATATTTTTTAATTTTTAATTATTTTGTATTTTTAGAATATATGATTTTTTTGGAGATACATCAAAGTGCCTATAGCTAGGTTTTCACTAAGATGATCATTTTTTCAGGAATTTTTTAGATTTTTGGAATTTTTTTAGGACTTTACTATATACATGAGCACACTAAAGATGTCTCAGTTGTAGAACCACTTCAGACAAAGAGTGTTGATGGGCTCTTTGATTTTTTCTCCTTCAGTAGTAGAAATTTGATAAGTGTCAGACCCAAACACTACAGTGACAATATACGGACTGAGCCAATTTGGTTCAAATTTCCCTTTCTAGATCTGGTGTTGTTGATTCTTTGTGTTCTCCCTCAGAATGAGGTCACCTGCTTGGAAATCCCTTGGTCTGACCTTCTTGTTATAGATCTTGGACATCCTTTTTTGGTATGCTCTAAGGTGATTGAATGCCACTTCTCAATGTTCATCAAGTAGTTCTAGCTCTTGTAGCCAAGATATTATGTTATCTTCATCAGTAATGAGGCCTTTTAGGGAGACTCACAAAGAAGGAATCTCAACCTCAATTGGTAACACAACATCTGCTCCATAAACCAAAGCATAGGGAGTAGCCCCTATTGGTGTTCTTATGCCTATCCTGTATGCCCAAAGAGATGGATTGATTTGGAGATGCCAATCTCATCTAGATTTGTGTACTGTGCGATGCAGGATTTTAAGGATTGTCTTGTTGGATGCTTCTGCCTGTCCATTACCCTAAGGATAATAGATAAGAGACCAATGTTGAGTAATTTTAAACTTAGAGCATAGCTCTGTCAAATCCTTATTTTTGAATTTTCCCCCATTATTAGTGATTATTGCTAAGGGTACACCATGCCTATAGATGATGTAGTTGAGAATGAGAATAGCTACTGATTTGTCGTTGGCAACGGTGAGAGGGACTGCTTCCACCCACTTGGTAAAATAGTTTGTAGCTATGATTATGAACTTATGTCCATCTAAGGATGAGGGGTAAATTTGACCGACCAAGTCAAAGGCCCATTGTTGAAATGGATAGAAAGTAATTAAGGGAAGAAGCTCCTTGGCTGGAGCATGAATTAGATTACCATGTAGTTGACATTGTTTGCAAGACTTAGCAAACTATGTAGCTTCCTTTTCCATATATGGCCAACAGTATCTAGCTCTAATAAGTTTACGGGCCAATGTTAGGTCATTAGAGTGGGACCCACATATGCCTTCATGCACCTCTACTAACGCATGTTTGGACTCATCAGGTTATAAACACCTAAGGAAGGTACCGTCTAGACTGTGTCTATACAAATCGTTAGCTATGATGACAAATCATGAAGCACTGTGGATTAAGTGACATTTCTCATTTCAAGTGTATGTGTCTAAAACAATCTAGTCATGAAGGTAGGAAAAGATATGATTTTTGCGAGATGAGTTGTGTCCAATCACAGAACAGATCATCCGAGAATCAGGGGAATCAAAGGCTGGCTGGCATAATGTCTCCACTAGGAATTCATGTCAAAAATCATTTTCTGGCATCTGTAGCATGGAGGTGAGAGTAGCCATGGCATCTACTACTTTATTATCTACCCTTGGAATTTGTTGAAATGTGATGTGAGTAAAATAATTTTTGAGATCATCAACCAACCGTTTATAAGGCACCAATTTGTCATCCTTTGTCTGATAGATATCATTTACTTAATTGATGACTAACTGTGAATCTCCAACGATATTGAGTTTGTCTACTCGCCACTCAAGGGCGATCTTCATACCATTGATTAAGGCTTCATACTTAGCAATGTTGTTTGTACAAGAAAACATCTTTTATGCTTTTGGTAAAGAGTACCTTTGAGGTGTAATGAACAGTATCCTAGAACCTGACCCCTATTGGGTAAATGAACCATAAAAAAAATGGTCCATGATCAATGTGTGAGAATTAATATGGACTCATCTGGAAATTCAATATGCAATGGTTGATGATCTACTAGAGGTGCTTCTACTAATTGATCTGCTATTTCCTGTCCCTTAATAGATTTTATTTCCACATATTCAATATCAAATTCAATGAGAAGCATGACCCATTTAGCTAGTCTACTTGTGAGGGTAGCTTTACTAAGAAAATATTTTAGAGGGTCAATTTTAGCAATTAGACGTGTAGTATGAGCCAACATATAGTGCCATAGTTTTTGTGAAGAAAACACCACTGCAAAGCAAGCCTTCTCTATAGTAGAAAATTTCATTTCATATGAGACCAGAGTTCTATTGTTGTGTTGATCTTCTTGAGCCAATAGGATACCCAATGATGTATTTGTAGCAGAGATATAAAGTATAAGTGGCTTCCCATGAATAGGAGGCATCAAGATTGGTGGGTTCGCAAGATACTGTTTGATTTGTGTGAACCCTTCATCACATTCCTTATTCCATTAATAAGCCACACCCTTGTGTAAGGTCTTGGTGAATGGTTGTGACTTGTCTGCCAGTTGTGAGATAAAACACCAGATAGATTGTAGTCAACCTTTAAGTCCTCTCATTTGTCTGATATTCTTTGGTGGTAGAATTTTCATGATAGCTTTTACTTTTGCAGGATCCACTTTGATGCCTTTGGCAAAGATGATATAGCCAAGCAATTTTCCAGATGTCACACCAAATGCACATTTCTTAGGATTGAGCCTCAAACTAAACTATTCCATATGATCTAGTATAGGACCTAGATCTGCAAGATGTTTCTTTTGGTGCATGCTCTTAGCCAAAGTGTCATCCACATAATCTTCCATTATTTTATGCATCATGTCATGAAATATAGTAGTAACATCTCTTTGATATGTAGCACCAGCATTTTTGAGTCCAAAGGGCATGACATTCCAATAGAAGGTGCCCCAGAAACATGTGAAAGTAGTTTTCTCTTGGTCCTCTGGCACAATTTTTATCTAGTTGTAGCCAGAGAAACCATCCATTAGGGAGTACATTTCATACCCTGCTATCATATCTATAATCATATCAATATTAGGCAATGGAAAATCATCCATAAGACATGCAAAATTCAAGTCTTTGAAGTCTGTGCAGACTCGTATAGATTTGTCATGTTTTGATACTGGAACAATATTAGAGATCCATTCTCCATAATCAATTACTCTGATAAATAATTCCTTAAGAAGTTTCTCCAATTCAGCCTTGACAAGTAGAGCTACATGTGGATGCATTTTTTGAAGCTTCTGCTTGATGGGCTTGAAACCTGGAGCAATGGACAAATGATGCATAATTAGATTAGGGTCTAATCTTGGCATGTCTGAATATTTCCATGCAAATTTTATCTTTTTTCTTCTGAAGAATGTAGTGAATTCCTCTCTTTCTGCCTCTGATAGTGATTGTGCCAAGTGAATGATCTGAAGTTTAGCTTTTGTACCCAAGTTGATAGGTTGAGTTGGTTTAATAAGCATAGATAGTCTCTCCTGAAAATGACTCGGAAGCGCATCAAGTATCTCATCCTCGGGTGCCTCAGAGAAGTTTTCACCCTTAGATACATCTTTGATTTTGACTATTTTAGGCTTTGATACTTCCACAATGTGGTTTTCACCGTCAGAGTGCCTATTTTTTCTTCTTTTGATTTTGTGACTAAGATACTTGATGTTAGCCTCAATAATGTTGACACTTGCTTCACTAGTGGAGGATGTTACAGGTTCGACAATGTGTAGGTAAGAGGCAAGAGCATAATCATTCTGGAATGTAAGGACTTCATTAGATGGGGAGGTAGAGTTCCAGTCTATAAGCTTGGCATGGTGAAGTGAAAGAGGAGTGATGGGTTTAAGTGCGTTCACAATATAATCATCAAAGGCATGGACGAGCAAGTTGAGACCTAAAGAAATCTCATCCAGAGGTATATTCAAATTCCTTTGATTCCTAGCCACCGTAGTAGATGACATGTTAACATCTAGGGATTCAAACTCATTTAACCTGACACTAGACCCTTCACCTACTTTGAGAAGGTTTTCATATGTGTTAGTTGTATATGTATCTCTGTCAGAGGTGGCATATGACAAGTTGTCAAACTCATATTCATGAGATTATGTTTCATCATTAGGTGTCATATCAAGAACATGAGTGAAATATACCCTTTGTCCCCAGTTGGGATGAGTTCTACCTAGAACCTCTACTATGGTTAGATGAGTACCTTTTGACCTAGGTACCTCATTAGTGTTTGTAGCATCAACTACCTCTTGTGTAGTGAGAAGTGACTGGGACTCCTCTTCAAATTATTCTTGAAAGTGTGGTGGTATGTATAAATCACCTTGATGACCTGGATTTAGAGTATGTATTTCTTTCCACTCCTCATAAGTTAATGGAGTAAAGGAAGTAGTGTCATCAGAATCACTATCAGTGTCTACTATACTGACACACGAGATAAATTCATCCGGCTCAGCAAAGAATGCCATCAAGTTTGGAGGAATAGGACAAGGAAAACTATCCTCATTAGAACTTTCTTTATATTCTTTAGTTTTAGATGTTTCTTCAAGTATTGGTTGTTTATCTTCTTGAGGTATGAACTTGTTTATACTGAGCTGAAATGTGAGTTTCTGGAAGCCTATACCTATAGATTCATCTGTTCTACGACCAATAGCTTCAAGTGGTGAAATCAAACCCTTATGATTCACACCTATGGGACCATTTCCTTTGTAGCCAAAATGTTGCATAATGGATAGACCTTTTCCATATTGCTCAAGTTTTATGTCATAAGGAGGAGTAGTTTGTTCAGAATTGTCTTCTCCTTCAAAGATCCAAGCTTTGATAGCTCTGTTTTTAGATTCTTCTTCTAATGGTAGTGTGGCTTGTACAAAAGTACCACCATACTTTGTTGGAGGAGGAACCATAGTAGGTTTAGTGCTCTCAAAAGGTCTCCAAAAAGAATGGGGAGACAAAGGAAAAGATGTAATAGATAGCATAGGTTCAATCTGATATCCTCCCATGTCAGTTTCTTTGAGTGTCAAACTCTTTTCTATTTCTTTTAATTTAGTCTCAGGGAGTTCAATAGATTCTCTATTGGTAGGTATAAAGATATCAGCAGATTTTGTGAGGGCACTGCAATCATAGTGTGTATTAGTAGGTATAGTCACTTCAGATCCTTGGAATGGGAACTTAATGCACTGATGATATGTGGAAGGGACAGCTTGCATTTCATGGATCTATGTCCTACCTAACAGAATATTGTATGCCAAAGGGATATCAAGCACTTGACAGATAACATCTCATTCAAAAGGACCAACTCTGATTGGCAACACAACTAGCCCCTTAGATTTATGTTCTTCCTCATCATAGGCCTTAATAGTAATCTTTTTGCGAGAATCAATGCAATCTTCATCGTAGCCTAACTCAGTAAGAAAACTAGCAGAAGAAATATTGAGGCTAGCACCGTTATCTATGAGAACACGTCGAACATGCTTTGGAGCTATCATGACTTCAATATGTAGAGGATTATTATGTGGATGACTCAAAGAATGGTCGTCTTCCTCAGAGAAAGACAAATAATGGGAGGAGGTCAAGTGACCTACCATGGATTGAAACTGGTTGAGATCAAGATCTTTTGGGACATTTTCCTCAGTGAGGGCATTGTCCAAGATTTCCCTATGAGAAGGGGATATTTTTAACAGCTCAAAAATAGTTATCTAAGCATTAGTACGTTGCAATTGATCAAGAATTCTATAATTGGCAGCATTAGATGAGGAACCCACTTTTGGATTCTTATTAGCAGAATCAACCTTAGGTTTGTCTGAATTTTGATTTGATGAAGACATAGAAGGCTCAGGGCCTTTAAGGATGATCTTAGCATGAGATCAAGTAACAATGTTAGCACTAACTTGAGACTATTCTTGTTTAGAAGACTGAGGTGTAGACCCTCACAAAATGAAAGGTGTGTTGGACTTGGAAGTATCTTCCCTTCCCTTGAGAATGATGACATTACAATATTTAGTATCAACAAGTTCAACCATATTAATGGCATTGTTGTTATTGGTGTACATATAGTTGACCTTAGCATCAGTATTTTTGCCTTTAGATGATTCACCTTTTCCATGAGGAGGAAATGGATCTTTGAAAGCTTGGTGATCAGAACTTTTGTTGTGACCTCCCATAGTAATAACATCACTATTGATGAGATTCTATATTTTATCCCGCAATTTAAGACAAGTAGCCATTTTATGACCTTTGTTTTGGTGAAAACCACAATAAGTGGATTCATTCCACCAAGAGTGTCTTGGTTGCGGATCATAAGGTCATGAATTATCTAGTGTAGTGAGTAAATGGTTGTCCAAGAGAGTCTTGTAAACTACCTCGAGAGGTTATCCTAAAGGAGTGAAATCATGCTTGGGTCTAGGAGCCCAAGGTTTAGGTCCAAAAAATCATGAAGTACTCAGTTTGGAATCTTCCACAGCCTGTTTAGTGGCTTTGGCTACTTGCATCATGGTAGTGAGATTAAAGGAAGGCTTAGGAGTCACATTGTCTACAACTCCATCATTGACAACATTTTGGTTCTTGTTGGGAAATTTGAGTTTATCTTTGCTTGAGGAGGAAGACCCTTGTTTATTTTCCTTGTGTAAGGTCAATTCTCCTTTCTTGATCATAAATATCTCAATTCTCATAGCTTGTTTAATCATGTCATCAAAGGTTAGAGGACCTTGTAACTGTACTTGATACCCAAAGTTGGGGAGAAGATTATCGAGAAAGATAACTAACTTTTTAGATTTAGGTATCTTGTGAGAATATCATGTATAACATTGTCTCCATCTTTGGAGAAGTACCAAGAAGTATTCCCCATGATTTTGTTTCAAGTTGCAAAGATCTCGGGTATGAACCGGATGTTGGATGTTGTGAGAATAATGTTGTAGAAATAAATTGGAAATTTCGTCAAAAGTTTTGATGCCAGTTGGTAGTCTAGAGAACCATTCCATAGCTAACCCTCCCAAGCTACATGGGAAAAGATGCATGAGATAGGTTGTGTCATGTATGAATTCCATAGAGAGAGCACCAAACTCTCTCAAATGGTCTTGAGGGTCAGATGTACCCAAGTATTTATCATATTTAGGAAGTTCAACTCCTTTGGGGAAAGGAGGCATGCAAAGATCTTTGTCAAATGGGAAAGGATAGATGCTTTCCAACATGAATTATGTTACAGGTTTGTCTTTCTCTTTCAAGAGTTGAGAGAGTTGCTCTTCCATAGTTTGCATTTCTTTGTGCAAGCGAGAATTTTTAGTTTCTTCCTCTTTCTCAACAAGTGTTTCTACATCATAGTTGGAGGGTAAATTAGCCCCTTGATTGGCTAGTTCGAGTATGTATTTCTCTTTCTCCTCAGCTAAGAGGACTCCCATGATCCTACAAAATTTTTTATTAGCATGAGCCTGTGCAATCTCTTCTTGAGTTATTTCCATTTCCACATCGTTAGGGGGGTCTTGAGAATGGGGCTTACCCCAAGTTTTAAAGAGGTCAGCTCTGCTAGCCTCACCTGATTGGTTATGATCTTCCATCTTTCTAGAATGCAAGGATTCAAGGTGTAAAGACTCAGTATGAAAAGATTGAGTGTTCTCAGAATTTTGGTCTTCTTGGAAAAAAAGATTTTGAACTTGACTAAAATCCACTGGGAATGACCGTTTATTGTAAGGTTGACATACCAAAGAAGGAGATCGAGATGATTCCTCATTAGATGTAATTGATAATGGTGTGGAAAGCACAGATTCATCTTGATTGATTGAAGGAAACATTTTCCCACTTTTAGTTGTGACAGTCATAGAAAAAGATTGAACAAGGGATGTGAACTAGGACCAAACTTGAAACTATCTCAAAGTAATTGCATAGAACGTGCCAAAAGGTGAAGTATCCTTGGTTCAAATCATCAGAGATGAGGCTAGAATAGCCAAGAGATGACTATTGTGACACAAGGCATGACAACACAGATGAAAGAGACCAAAAAGATATGAAACGAGACAAGTTTAAGAAAGAATCACATAATTCTCAACCCAAGAAACCAAGTTTCATACTGTGTGAAGATGGAGGGTAGAAAAATAGACCCATATTAGAGACCAGTTTTGACAAAAGTACACTTGACTGATAGGAATTATCTTGCTATTTTGGAAAAAAGGCTCCAGATTCATGCGAAGAAATACACTTTTGCGCGAAGATTCTCACCAACGCGTGCAAAACTTTGCAGTATCACGCAAAGAATGACACGAAACTGGTGAAGAAAAGTTGACAAAATAAGAGCATTGTTATCAAATGTCGCATGATAGTTCTCAGTGTATTGCACAAAGATTCTCAGAGAATGATGTGAAGATTGGGAAATGTCACGTGAAACTATGAAAATTTTGACAAATGAACTACAGAATTAGACAGTTGAGACCAGATTGCATTTCCTGAGATAAAATCATGTTGTTTTCTATCAGATATTTTGAGTTACAGATTGTTTTGGACATGTTCAAGATTGAAATTTTGTGTGTTTTGATGATAGTTTCAATTGTTCAAATGATACACCCACGCAAAACACATTAAATAGAATGTTTGTAGTACCAGAATAGAAACATCACAATCCTAGGATAGCCATGAAAGTATCTATTAAATCCCCACTTGAACCAAAGTTTAGTTGTGCTTACTCTTAGCAGACAACTTAGAAGCTTGGAGGCACGGGCTCCTCCTTACATGTGCACTCACTTCTCAGGCACACCAAGCTTTGAACCCCAAAGGAATTACTTCACAAAGGGTTGTTGTCTCTACTAAGAGCCATAAAAATGTGGGGCATCTTAGTCGGTCTCTGACCTTCCACACCAATAGATAGAGGGTTTTTGAAAACTAGAAAAATAGTTTGTAGTAAGGACATCCATTCAGGTGGTTGTGATCTAGTCATTTTCCCAATAAAGAGGGCTCTCCCAATCCTTTCAAAGCAAGGCTTTCACCTTAACCATGTTGAGACTTTAACACACCACTAGGGTACTAGAGGAGATTTTGGTTGCCACAACAAATTCACACCTATCTATTGTGACATTAATCACAATATAATTTTTTGTATACCAATTCGGAAGGGCTTGGCTTTAGCCTATTACTGGTTGGGCATCCACTCTCACTGGCTCTGCTAAAGCTCTCAGGAGGTAGCCACTCTAGAAGAATCACATGAATTTATCTTACATCCAAGATCCATAAAGGAAAGGGGAGAGGATACCTTCATGTAGTTCTTAGGATTACAATCTAAAAAACACTTCAATCATGCAAGACAATGATTCATTTTCATCACCAACCGAAGTGTGTTTTCACTACTAAAAACATACATGAGAATTTGTGAAAACATGTAAGGTCTTTGACAAACGTCCTACAATAAACCCATTAGTAGTTTGTAATGCCTTTCTTCATTTCAACATCCAGCAATAAACACGTTAGAAGTTTATGATGGCTTTTCTTTATCTCAGCATCCTGTAAACCACTATTAAGTTGTTTCAAAAGATAAAATCATAGAACCACAGATGTCAAAAAATAGAAGGTGGTTAGAAAAATAAGGCAATAAAATATCAAATGAAAGCTCTGGTGTGTAATTTTGTGCGATGATTTATACTAGATCACATAAAGAAGTACAGAGAGCCACACGGAGAACTAGAAAGTTCGCACGAGATTAGAACAGAGCAGTACAGAAGTACTGACAAAATGAAAAAAAAAAATGAAAAAAAATGAAATGAAATGAAATGAGGCCAAAACAGAAATGTACCTGCCCCATAGTGGGCGCAAGAAATGTATGTAGTAAATTTGGCCTTGTTAAATCACCATACACTTCAACATAGTCCTTCTTCATCTGATACACACAAGAATGAATATGAGTTATTCATCCTACCTGCCTGCATAATTTGACCTGTTGCCTTCTAACCAGACGAGATTTTAAAATAGCTCTTAGAACTAGAGTCTCACAACTAAGAATGTGGCAATAATTCAGTATTCTAACAATGCACGAGAGTAAGTGGGGGTTTTGAATGAGGAATGAGAGTTCTTTTATAGACTCAGAGATGTTCAGAATAGAAACTTTCCTTTTTGAAATGAAACAAATAGAAAATCTAGTTTAAATTAGAAAGCTTTATTTAAAAGAATACAATAAATTATTTTCCCTTTTCTTTAACTATTTTATTTCTTTGATTTAATTATGTTTTATTTGATTTTAATTGTTTTCTTTCTCTTTAAAGCATAATAAAAGAGAAGTTTCCAATTCTGAACAGGAGACAAGATTTTGAGAGAATATTTAATTAATAAAATAGAATATGACCTCATAATTGTTTTTTCTCAATTATCTAAATAATTAAATTCAATTATTGAAAATGAGGATATTTATTTAATAATTAAATATCATTTAATTCCCTTTTTATGTGTTTTAGCTAAAAGGGGTGAATTTAATTTAATTAAAGTGCTAGGACTTTATAATTAAATTAATTCAACCATAGAGTTTGTTTAGCCAATTGGTATTTAGGAATTAAATATGATGTATGATTAATGCAGATTTAGGATTTTCTACATTTGACACTTAGGTCGAGTAGAGTCAATCAAAACTCAGAATTGCCTAGTACAATAGGACTTTGATAATCCAGAAGAGTGACAAATGCAACAAAATTGGTTAGGGTTGCAAGATGCCAATTTTGGGGTGTTACATGCCAAACTAGGCCCTTAAGTGGTAATGAAATTTTAGAAAAATAGGGTTAAGAAAATTGACATCAATTTTTGAATAAGTTATCAATCTTATATCAAATATATGTTAGAAGATAATATATATATATATATATATATATATATATATATATATATATATATATATATATATATATATATATAATTGAATGTAGTTTCTAAGCTACCAGCTATTTTTAGGAAAAAAATTATTCTGTTTGCTGAAAATTTGAAATTTAATTGCAGTAGTACAAAAATTTTAGGAAAAAGTTAAGAAGTAGGTGTATGTTTGACCACCTAAAACACAATCAAATGATATATAGTTTTACAAGATTATTTATAAGTATTAAACATGTGTCTGGATGTGATGCATATTCTTTTGTAATTTTTTACAAGAAAAAAATTAATCATGATTTTTCTACTGCAACTTGTACATAGTATAATAACTTGTATGTCTGACCACCATAACGTAGTCAAAACTTCATGAAATTGAAAAAAAAAAATTATTTCTTATAGTATGTGAAGCATAAAATGTGATATGTGTTTTGGATTCAAACATTTTTATACTGTTTGAAAGTTATAGATGTTTTTTAATCAATCTATAGATGTCAAGAAAAAGATAAGAAGTACATGTATGTCTGACCACCTTAATCACAATCAAATGATAACATTTTTTTACAAGGTTCATGATATAAGTAGTAGAATCATGTCCATATGTGACACGTATCTTTATGTAATTTCTTTCCAAGAAAATAATTAATTATAAATTTTATACAACTTTTCCAAAATATAAAAAGTCGTACAACCATAAATTAGTCAAAACTTCATCAAATTGAAAACTTGTTTATTTTTTCTTATAGTATGTTAGAAATACAATATTGGGAAAGCAAGATGCTAAGAGGGGGGGTGAATCAGATCTTGAACTTTAATCACTTTAAAACAAATTGATCCATAATCATATAAATATGTAATCAATCTCACATCTAGTAGCATCCATGACAGTAAATGAATAACACAATACATAGAATTTGGTAACCCAGAAACCCAAATAGGTAAAACTAGGGTGGGGATGACACCCACAAATTATTCACTACTGTAGCAATAAAGTGTGTCTGTTAGGGCTACAAA
The DNA here is from genome assembly GCA_018584345.1 of Thuja plicata. Classification (NCBI taxonomy): domain Eukaryota; kingdom Viridiplantae; phylum Streptophyta; class Pinopsida; order Cupressales; family Cupressaceae; genus Thuja; species Thuja plicata. Next base: position 2,297,287 of record MU223220.1, read on the forward strand.
AGTTTGATTACAATATGCAATCTACCCGGTTAAAGGTCTACCCAGTTAGGAGCTTTAGATCATTACAATCTACCTTGTGAAAGGATTTCAACTTACAGTAAAGTAAGCACTCTGCTAAGAGATTTAGAAAGGTCTACTAGAACCACTCTATTACACCTGATACACTTGTTAGAATGTCTCAAGATATGATCCTTCAATATGCACTCTGATGCTGATAATGGATCTCCTCTTTATAATGCCTTCTCTAATCTTATAATCTAATATGTCCTTACTTTGCTACTCACTGCTCTTCTAATCTACTAGATCTATGCTTCTTATCAAAAAACCCTTCACACATCTCTCATGTATGTATGCACCTTCTCTCTATGTTCTCCAATCACTTACACATAATTAGGGTAAGAAGCAATCTTATTATACTCTTCAAATCTGGCGAATAGATCTAGATCAACAATCAAAAATAAAACTTATGCCTCCTAGGCATTCCAATTTTTTGATTGGCTTCATGCCACACATAGGATAAAATAATTAAATGCATAGTTAACTCCATAGAGAATAGTAAATTCTTCACATATGTCAGCCCAAAACACTCATAAGTCAGCCCAAACATATTACCTTAAATTTTGCGTCATATCTGACATGTATGTCAAAACTGTCTTGCTTGGCACTTAAGTCTCTGGCACTCGACACAGAATTGCTAGATAGCTTAGCATCTATGATCTGTTCTTCTTAGCAATGACTTGTCGGGTGGCTCAGCCTATACTATTTTAGCTCAGTCGTAGTGGTAGCCGACCAAAATTGCCTGAATAAATGACTAAGTGTGGACACTAAATGATCAACAAAAACTTAGAGATTAACAATCTCCCCCTTTGATATTTAGTGGAAAAAACACTTATCATTTATTTTACATCCACAAGACTACCTAAGTACATACAATACTCCCCCTTTGATTATACTTCATACTATACATGCCATTAGCAAAAAAAAATATCATACCTTTGGCTCATATGTTCCTTCCTTTCTTGATTCCCCCTTGTTTTTGTCACTAATAGTAGGAGGGGTTAGGTTGTACTTATCCAAAAAATATTTATGAAGTTGAAGAATTAATGCAAATGAAGAGTCCCAACTATCTTTAACAAACTTCATAATTCCCAACTTAACTTCTAGCTTAGTAGCTAGACTTGACAAACTTTCTGCAGTAGAGAGATGAGAGTCTCTCCTTATCATTTCTCTGGTAGATGTGAGTTCTTTTTGCATTACCTCTAGATGAGGTATCAGATTATCCTGAATCGTAATAAATTTTTCCCTGATTCAGCCTGTTGGGTATATATCTAGTTTTGAGTTTGTCTTATTCTTGTCTGAAGTCTCATTTGTCATTTCTTTATAATTATCAAGCCTTGCTAAAGAATGGCCCTAAAATTTGACCTATAAAGGGTCATGTCCCTAAGAAAATGGTGAAAATTTTCTAAACCCCCAAGTCTATGTCAAAACCCTGTTTAAATTTGAATCTAAAAACCCTGTTTAAATTTGAATCTAAAAACCCTAAGTGTCTTGGCGGGTTCTATTTCTGCGTTGCTTTTTCCAGTCACTTAAGTTATCCTAATTCATGTGTCTATCTTTAAAAGGGTTATGTTTTAAATTTATGATATCCTAACCACTTTAATATTTCCTAAGTCATGCCACCGAGAAGAGCCTTTTATTTTAATGTTTCATGTGGTGAACAAATGCCTTTTGATCCAACAACTCGCTTAATCATTGATGCCCAGAGATGCTCAAGATCTATCGTATAAGTGATTAAGCCATGATGCCACATGTCCTTAGTGGTTCTGGTGGTAAAAAATATTTCCATTTAACAATTAGACAGGTTTTGTTTCATTGAATGGTCAACTTAATTGTTTGGGCCCTAAGAAGCACGACATCTATTGCATAAGTGATTAAGTCTGAGTGACACGTGTCCTTGGAAGCAATGTGGCTCCTATCGCAGGAAACATAAAGGTGCCTAAAGTTTGGAAAGATCTAATGGTGGGCTTAATTGCTTATATCCAAGATGCTTGACATATATCAGTTAAGCCATTAAGTGGTGTTTACATCTAGTAGCTAGTCGACCTGAATATTCAGAGCTGGCAATAATTAAAGTATAGTTAACTTGTTTTTCATCCGACGGTCAGCTTAATGGCTAAACTTAAAAGTAGTCAAGATCTAATGCTTAAGCTATTAAGTAGCGCTGACATGTGTCAGGATGATGATGTGTCATCCACTAAAGGTGAAGCTGGCCATAGGATAAAGTTTGGAGAAGTTTAAAAAGATCTGACAGCTCACTTGATGACTTAGAGAAAAGTTGAACGATATCTATTACTTAAGTGATTAAGCCATGGTGCCACCTATCCTAGGTGGGTCTTGCTAAAGTCATAAGAAGTATGTACAGTGCAGTTATCATGTTAAAGGTACATCATGTTGAAAAGAATCAATGACCGACATAATCGCTCAGAAGGAAAACCTGATCAAGATCTAATGGGTAAGAGATTAAGTCTAAGTGATGCATGGCATAAAAGTTGGGTCCAGTGCAGCACGGAAGTCATGTTAATAAGGGTGAAAATGCAAAAGGATTAGATAGTTTTCTTAATCACTTAAAGGTAAACTGAACAAAATCTAATGGACAAGCGATTAAGCAGTGCCAACACGTGTCCTAGGTGAACAGTTGTTTCAAAGAAAAGAAGAGAACTGTCAGATGGAAGAGATGTTGTTTAAGATCTATGGCCTAAATTCAAAGTTGTTAAAATAATTTTTAGTGAGTCATTAAGCCACAAGTTTGAAGCACGAAAATTGATTGCAAAACATGAGGCCACTCCAGTCAAATTCAATATGATTGATTGAAGTTGTAAAAGTCATTAATTTGACTTGAAGCCACAATAATTTACTAAAGTCATTCAAGCAAAGAATAGAATTGTAGATATTTAGCTCCTCATGACAGAATTGCAGAACAAGTAAGTCTTGTCTAATCCAGCAAAATTCAGGTTCCTAGTAAGAATTCCAATTCATAAGGATTTCGGAATTATCATTTCAAAACCCAAATTTCATCTCAGTAAAAAGCCTTAGGTTCAAAATGGCCCCTAGGATTGAGATCTCTGGGAAAGTAGATTACCATAAGAGAAATGTTAGGGAGGATCTATTGTAGAAATTAAAAGGATCCATGGGTGATGCAACCCAGATCAAAAGAATACTTCCATCACATCCTCGTTTCAAACAAGGAGAATGCTTGTATGACTCGAGTAGGTGGGCCAAAGATGTTAAAACCAATCTAAATGGTCTTACTCTATTTAGAACTGCATATAGCCAATGAAACACTCCTACCCCAGATTGTAACATATGGGACTTGGATTTAGGAAATTTGGTAGTACCTGAGGTACTCATGGATACAGACTTGTTCACTCTGACTGCCAACACTTATGACAAAGTATCATGGTTGTCAGGGATACAAAAGGAAATGTGTTGTTGATCGTCTCAACTGATGAAATTAGAAGAATTTTCAAGTTGAGTGATACTTCAATACAAATGGATGATATTAACTTTGAATACTTCAAGGAAGTATACCAAACCCAGAGGGAGTATTACAGAAATGAGGCCTTGAAAGGATATTTTAACAAGATAGGGGACCTGATTGTAGTAGGGCCTAACACACCATAATCCTTTAAATTGGATTATTTCAATGGCAAGGCCAGGAAAATGTATAGTGCCCTATGCTAGGTTCTAGGAGAAGATGAATAAGTAATAATGCATGTCCACATAATTCTCATGGTCATTCAAATTCTACATCCCCACTTATCAGTAGTCTTTGACTATGCCTCTTACATTGCCCAACAAATGCATGAGGTTTTGGCATGTATTCAAGACAGTAATATACTTAGGCCAATGGGATGGTATTCCCTTATGATGCATATGTTTTTATTTAATAATTCTAACTTGTTTGAGGAAGATATGAACTTGACTAAGTTCCAAGGTGACGAGGAATTTCCTATATAGATGTGGAGTGTTGAACTGTCATGGGACAGAAAAGAAGCCAGTTATGTATACTTTGACAAGGTTTTTACTACTAGGCTTATGTCATTGTTGTACAATCAGAATGCTAGGATCCATATAGACATGATGAGGTTGCTAAGACCCATGGAGTTTTCCCCAGAGCTAAAAATTTCCCATAATTAAGGAGATTTGATTTTATACCCTATTTCTAGAGTGATTAGGGTTTATGGATTCAGGGGAACCCCCAATATTCTGCCCTACAGAGTGCCCTTTAAGATTGGAATTGTTGAGGTTTTGAGGTAGTTGGGTGGACTACAGGGGGAAGCCCTAATAGGCAAAATGAATGTAAGCATTTTCCCTACTCTCACAAGAGCCCATCATTTCATCATAGTAAAGGGTGGGTGGGCACAGTTTGATAAGTATTTTGAACCTTATCACTTAGCAACATCTGTGTCCAAATGTGCAGATAATGAGGATTTTATAATGGGCATGTTCAGGAAAAGAACCAAGTGCTTAACTTTAGAACACTCATTTAATTTCCCTAAGGATATTGTTAGAAATGTTTTTGATCTAGGTGAATAGGAGGTCAGGAAAGAGAAATGGCTAGTGTACAAGAAGTCTTTGCACTTTGTACGCAATTTTGATAAATCTTATGATCCTTTGAAGGAATTTTTCCCTTGGGCCAAGAAAATTGAGTCCCTGATGAATTTATTTGAGGGAATCATGTAGACCCTCAGTGAGAAGAGATAGAGGATAATTGAAGCTAAGCCAGAAAAGGCTCATGCTATTTTGAGAAAACTTTCTCAAGGAAGAGTAGTCCCACTAGGGAACTATGTGGTGTATAAGAGGAGAGGGTACACTACTATTATGCCCAAAGTTGATAAACCCACTGAGTATAAAGGATAAAGGATAGAAAGTACTAGTGGCTGAGAAATTCCCTCTCCCAAAAAACAAAAGGTGGAGGGAAAAGAGCAAGAGAGTGAATTGTACTCTCCCTCCCAGTCCCCTATGCATTTTGATGACCAAGTCATTGTTGAGCAATTGGTTCAAATGAGGAACACTGGAAAAATTTTTGTTACTGCCAAAGAATTACAAGAAGGGATGTTAGAGGCACCTAGGCATAAAACTGCTGACCTCACACTCACAGAATTCACAAGTAAAGAACTAGATCTTGTGACTAAGCAGGCCAGTGAGGAGTTCTTGTCAGATGAAAACTTTGTCAAGACTAGGCCATTCATTCAGTTTTTGTGGAGAATTCACATTGATGAGTTCAATAATAAATGCCAAAGGTTGTAGGAAGCTCAACCAAATTATACTAAAGATGATATAGAAAAGGAGGCCAAGCAAGGGCTAGTATTTAGATTTGACAAAATCACCCCTAAAGAGGGTAGAGAATTGGTCAAGAAATAGGGAGTCCTCATCCTACCTTAGTGGGACTTACCTGATGCGGTAGTCTTTGATGCTGTTAGAAAGGAGGAAAAACTACTAGGAAATCAATTGGTACCTATTTTAGTGAAAATCATGTAACCTTAGCAATCTGGGCCATAAAGAAAAAAGACAGAAGAAGAGTGAAAGAAGATGATAAAATTGAGGATGCAGGAAGCCTCATTGTCAAAAGAGTTTTTGATACCTAAGGTACTAAGGCAGAAAACCTTGTCCTTAAAATAGCTAACCTGAGCCTGAGGGTGGCTGAAAAGGAGAAAGAGGCTTATAAGATCCTGAATCAAAAATATGAATTTGTATTGAAGGCATATAATAATGAAAGGGTTAAATCCCTACAAAAGGACAACATGATAGCAGTTCTAGAGGGGAGGCAGATAGTTCAATTAAAGCCCCAGGTGATGATAGCTCAAGAAACTCACCAACCCTCATCATCCATCCCATTTGTGAGCTACCCCCCATACCCTACACCAGTGAGCCCTACTACCCAAGCAATTATTAATGCTAAGAAAGAAGAATTAGAGGCTGAAAAGGACAGGTTGATTAGTGAAAGATCAATGTTGGAAGAAGAAGACAAAAGGGATCTTGAAGAATCTGTTGCATATAAAGAAGCTAAGGAATTAGTGAAGCAGAGGCATTCTGAAGAGATATACTTTAACCTTAAGAGGTGTGCTTGTGAATTCAATATTTCTAATCTTTATTTGGTGGGAAAGAAGATTGTTAGCATAATAAGAAAGCATGATGAGGGTAAGGAGCATTGGGGCTTAATAATTGATAGATGGAAAGGAAAGAAAGCTCATATAAAGTCATTCTATTCCACCTCAAAGGAGAAGAATAATATTGACATCATCTTGACAAAGACTTACAAATGTCTTAAATTGATGACTGACCTGGACACCAGGAAAAATGTGGTCATCAAAAAGATAGAGACCTTGAGAGGAGAAATCTCTAGACATAGGTATGACATGTTCCCTAACATGTTCAAGAAAGATTGAGACATAAAGAATGAAGCCCTATGGCTAAGTTAGTTGAATGAAACACTAACCAATAGGACAAACAGTATTGTCACATTGGAAAACACATGTTGGTTTGTATTAACCATTGACATTCTCAACAAGGCTAGGGATTTTTTTGAATCTTGGGAATCAGAGATTGAGAAGGCCAGTGTTGATTGGGAGTAGTTCAACAGCCAAAAGGATGAGGTTCTTAGCTTTAGTTGGCTGAATAATGAGGTGTTTACCACCTGGATAAGAAAATATGGTATAGTTACCTCAATAACAGAAAGTAGTAATGTAGGAGTTACAACAAGTGCCAATGATGCCTAGCAGTTTGAATAAAGGCAAGTACAGGTTTCTGTATCAATGAAGATAACAAATCCTAGATGATAAGGACATAACAACTTCAAGGTAATTGCAAGTATTTAGGTGGTGACTAGACAAAGGACTATGTAACTTGTAACAAAGAATTGTTATTCTCTTCGCCTGATTTTTATCCTATCTACGAAGTGTGAATTTTGTCCTATAGCCTAGTCATCCGAAGCTTGTTGCATCCTTATTTTCCAAAAGGATTCCAAGATGACTAAGGCTATCTATAAATATAAATTTGTATTGTTTTGAGAGAGATGGTAAAATAAAAACTGCAAAGTAGGCTTTTGAAATGATGTCTAGTTTTTCAAGTCTACAATCAGTCTAAATGTATTGAAATTAGAAAGTTATTAATAAAAATACAATGGAATTTCCAGTCTCAAATTGTTGATTTTTTCTTCCATTTTATTCATATTTTGTATATTTGATATGTAAGGCATGTTAAATGTATCAGTTGCAAGGTAACTATGTTGCTATTTGTAAGTGGCTATCAAGGATGGTTTAAATCTTACAGATAGCTCCAGGGGGTTAGGGTTTGTACAAGAATTTGATACAGGGATATGAGAGTGAGAGGATAATTTGTAAGGCATATTATCTGAGATATTTTTGTATTTAGATTAATTATCTTTGATGAATGTATTTTTTCATAGTGACTCTATGGCTCGATGGATTAGGCACTGGTCAAGTTCTAAATACTAGTATTATCATCAATCAATCAAACATTGAGAATCTTTACTTTCTGTTATCAAAATATGTAGATGTCTAGCTAATTGTATTGAGAAGTACAATTCATTTTAATGATTCCTTAGAGACAGAATCAATAGGTTAACCTTCCTAGCTCCAAGAACTTAAAAAGAAGAAGGATCATGAATCCTTGATCCACTGCTAGATTCTAAGTCACTTACTCAATCTGAATATAGGTACACCTACCTGAGTTTGTGGAGCTCAAAGTGAAGAAGGATTATATCCTTGTTAATTAGCCTTGTTCATGTATGAATCTGAATTGGGAATTAAGAGTCAAGCATTTATTGCTATTTTAATTGATTCTACAAGAAAAAGTGCTAACAAAATGGTGACTCTGCTGGGGATAGAGATTACAAAATCTTGTTGAAACTTTCAGAATATCTCTCGTTTTAAAAGTTGAATATCAGAATACCTTAGATTATGTTTTCCCATCCGATTCACACTAACAAATTGGAAACTCTACTAGGGATTCTTGTAATATTCTAAGAGTCATGTTCATGAAAGATTTTGTCCTTACAATATTGAGAATTAGTTTGTTTTTCCTCATAATCACTACAGCAAGTTTGTTCTTCTTATCTTTCGTGGCACACTATTTGAAGGTCTTGGTCCTAAAAATGATATAGATCTTGTCTTAGATGGAATAAATGGTAATTTTAAAGCCTCTAATCTATTCCCTTGTTTGTTTTCAAGATAAAATCCACTGGGTGGAAAAGATTTGCAGTAATACGGGCAGTGAAGAATCATTTTCTGGAGGTTACCAGGTGAGGAATTATCAAGAAACTTTGTTTTCAAATTTCATTTGGACTTATTGCTATAAAAGGAAACTTGATTTAGGACAAGGCACTTGATCTTTATATATATTTATCCTCTAAAAATAGATGGTGACTCTAAACTCTTTGTACTCCAGTGTTACACATTAAACATTTTGAAAATATTTGTCTATTCTGAAAGATGAGTCGACAAAGGAATACTAGATTATACTTCAGACAAAATCTAGAAATGGATGTTGGAGAGGAGTTCCATACACCTCAAAGGAAACAATGGTCCAGGAGAGGTACCTCCAAGCATGACTCCAAACATACCACTAAGGGAAGGATGGAGACTTCCATTTCTGAAAGAAAATCATCTTCATCTAAAGATGTAGGACCCATAGGGCCAATTGATGCTTATAGAGCTGATGCCAATTTTGATCCCTTCAAGGATGGAGAAAATACTGATATAGGTTTCTTTCTAGTAGAAGAAAATCTTTCTCCACCAGAAGAGAGATCTGCTACTGAAAAGACTTCATACAAGTCTGATAAATTACAAGATGAGATTATGGATCTAAGAAGAAAAAAGAAAGAACAAGAAAAGGAAATAGCTGAAGCAGAAAAGAAATGTGGACAAAAGATATATGACTTTCTAGTGGAAAGAGAAGAGCTCTTAGTTGAGAATAGAAGGAATGATCTTAAGGCTAAAAGCCTAAGTCAAGAGGTTAATGGTTTGAATCCAGAATTGTTTGGTAACCTTGATGATTTAAGGAAGAAAGCCCCAAATAAAATATTGAATCCTGACAAGGATGAATTTGAGAAGGAAGGGCCTATCATCAGACAACTGTTCCCATATGAGATTGAGCATGATGCAAAGCTTAAGACAAATATGAAAGATGTTCCCAACAAAGGAAAACAAAAGGCTGTTGGTGTGACTATAGAGGAGCCTAAGAAAAACTTGACCATCCCTATAGGAGCATCCCAAGTTGATCTTGAATTGGATTAGGTTAGAAAAGACAAAGATGACTTGGCCAAGCAACTGGAGAAGTTAGAATTAGAAGCTGTTGTAGTAGACATGAGAATGAAAATAGCTTTTCTACATGCTACTACTAACACTTCTCCAAGAAGCTCTATGTCAGTTAATCATGTAACATAGCCACAAAATCCATCTATTGGCCCAATCCCAATTAATCAAGGTGGTGATCCCAAGGTGCAATTGTATGGTTTGAATTCAAATGTTAAGAACTCTGGCCTAAATGCAAGTGCTCAGCCCAGTGGTCCTGGCCCAAGCATTCAAGTTACCAATCCTAAGCAAAGTGTTTCCCCACCCATTCAAAACCAAGGAGGAGCTACTGGACCAAGTGGTGATAATGTGCATGGAAATTTCCAAAGAAGATCTATCCATATGAATAGATATAGAGCTCTCTTCTTTGAAGGCATTCCTAGTCACCCTAATGTGATCCCAAATGAGGTAAGAGATAAAATCCCCAAGTTCACTAGAAATAATGTGGTTACTTGTGAAGAGCATCTAAAATCTTTTGGTGATAAGATAATTGACTTTGAGATTGAAAATGAAGATGTTAATATGAAGCTTTTTGTTCAGTCATTAACAGAAGATGGTAGGGATTGGTTCAGAAATTTGCCTAATGATAGTATTGCCTCTTGAGATGAATTTGTAAAGTATTTTAGGGAATAGTATAGAGAGAATGTTAATTCTAGATACATGTTAAATGAATTCAATAATATTAAGAAGTTCCTAAATGAGAGTATGGCTGATTTTAATAGTAGATTTCAAAAAGCCATGAACAAACTATTCCAAGTCTTAAGATTAGATGAGGAAGTATGTCTTACCACTTATATTAATGTTGTTGGTGAAAAAATGTCTTATCTTCTCAGAGATACGAACCTGACTACCTTGAGAGATGCTTATAAAATAGCCATTGATAGTGAGAGTAATAGGAGAGCCTTAGGAAAATTGGGGAAGAGAGAAGACAATAAACTATGGAAAGAGAAGGGACCGACCAATAAAAGTGTCAAAGAAGATGATACAGTAGATAAACTGGTGAGTGCAGTAAAAGACCTTTCTGCCAAAATGGATAAAAATGATAGAGGAGGATACCATGATAATAAATACACTAACCAAAGATTTGACAAATAGCCTAACCTAAGAGATTACCCTTACAAGAAAAATTGGAATAATGGCAAAACAGTCCCTGATGGACAAGATAAACCAAAGGCCAAGGAAACCCCAGATCCCCTAAAAAGGAATAGAGCCAACTATGTTGAGAACACTCCCTAGTGTGATGCTTGCAATATGCCACACTCTTCCTATTACTGTGTAGTACCCCAAGCCCTGTTTGATCAAACAGAAGAGAGAGAACAAGAAGGCCCTACTATCAATATGTTTATAGTGAAGAAACCATACCCATGGTTCTCTGATACTGGATCATTTTATGATAATTTGATTACAGAGGATAAGTCTTGTTCTGAACATCAATTAAAAAATCCACCCTATTAAAATGATCACGATAAAAATGTTTCACACGTAACTATAAATATAGTGGGGAATGATAACTCACAGTCTCATTTTATAATTCCCACTAACAAAGAAAAGAGGTCTTTGACTATTGAAGAAATTAACCAAGCAAGAAATGTATACAACCTGAGAAATAGAATAGTACCACTAGTTCAAGGCAAGGCTACCCCTGTATATGTCAAAAATGGTTCCCCTCGAGTTACTAAGGACTTTAATGTCAAGAAAAATAAAGATGAAAACCATGAAAAACAAGTAGGGCCTTCTTCTGATCATGCTAGAGGGGAACAAGCAATAGAGGAATTAACACCCAATGATAAATCCAAGAAAGTGAAAAGGATAAATGATATATCCTCTGAATTTCCCCTTTTTGACATGAAACATGCTCTGACCCAAATGAAAGTCTCAGTCCCCCTCATGGAAATGCTGAAAATAAGGGAGCACAAGGAAGTTGCCCTGGCACTTTTAAAAGGGATAGATGATGTATATTCTCCCAACCAAGAGAAAATACCACTGGTAGCAAGTGATGGTAGAATAGATTCTCCACAAGAGAAAGGAAAAGAAAAGGGAAAAGAATTTTCTAATATTTACATTGGAAACATTATCACACAAGAATCATTATCTGTTGACCCATTCTATGTTACCTTAATGGTAAATAGTTTCTTGGTGAAAAACTACATGATTGATTCTAGAGCTGCAGAAAATGTGATGTCTTATCATGTCATGAAGGAATTGGGCCTCTAGGTCACTACATCTACTGGAAGTTGTTATGCCATGGATAATAGGGAGGTTCCTGTGATAGGAATGTTGAAATATATTGAGGTGAAAATTATTGCTTTCCCCAAGGCAACTTATAGAATAGATATAGTGGTAGTGGACACTAAACCATATTATGGTATGCTTCTGTCAAGATAGTGGGAAACAACAGTATGTGGAAAAATGCAGTTATATTTGTCCTATGTAACTATCCCTGTAAAAGGGCATGAGGTCAAGTTGTACAGAGAACCGCGGTCATCTGTCATGGTGGAGGTGGTTCTACCTGATCAATTGATTTATTGTGTAAATGTTGATATGGATAATTTTATTGTGGAAGAAATTAAGCCCCAATTAAAAAATACCGACCCAATTGTGGATGAATTATTGTTGCAAAAAAATGGACTGTGGAAAATGTACTTTGATGGAGGATGCTCAAAGGAAGGATCTAGAGTAGGATTTTTGTTTATTTCCCCATCAGGTACTACTTTCAAGTATTCTTTTCTCTTACCCATTCATTGTACAAATAATACTATTGAATTTGAGGCTCTAATATTGGGAATAGATATTGTTATTAAACATGGTATTAAATGTCTTAAAGTACATGGTGATTCCAAGAAAATCATAGCTCAGATAAGAGGACAATATGCTGCTAAAGAGGAAAGGTTTAAATTGTATAAATATGCAGTCTGGGACAGGATAGATTTTTTTGATGCTTTCAACATCCTTTGGGTAGAAAGGTCTAACAATATAATTGTAGATTTTCTTGCAAATGTTGCCCTTAAGAACAATGATGTTACTCTTACTGGTATATCTCTAGTAGAAGTAAAAAATAGGCCTGCAGTCCCTGACAATGTTCATAATTGGAAAGTATTTGAGGATGATGATGATATCCTCAGGTTTATTCAATGTGTGGATCAATATGATGGTCAGGAAATTGACTGTGAGTCTCTGGTAGCAGTTGTTGATGGTAAAGAGTGTATGTTTTTTATCAGGAGGTCATTCAGTTGTCAACTAATCATATTCCTAAAAGGTTAGTTGAATTTGAAGGCCTATTTAATATAAATGACAATTACATGGCACAAAAATCTAATGTTTCCTTGGAAGATTTGGAAGAGGTCAATTTGGGATCTTAAACTTCCCCTCAGCTAGTCTACATTGGAAAAAAGTTGGACAAAAATGTCAGACTAAATTTGATCAAGCTGCTAAAAAAGTACAAACATGTTTTTTCCTAGTCTTATGAAGACCTTAAAGCCTATAGAATAGATCTTTTCTAGCATGACATCCCTCTCAGAGAAGATATAAAACCATTTAGAAAAAAATAGAGGCCAATCAATCCATTGTGGGCTACAAAAATGCAGGCAGAATTGATGAAGCTGAGAGATGTAGGCATAATCAAGCCTATCAGACACTCATCTTGGGTTTCTAACTTGGTCCCTATGAGGAATAAGAATGGGGATATAAGGTTGTGTGTTGACTTTAGAAACCTGAATGCAGCCTCATTAAAGGATAATTATGGACTGCCAAACATGGAAGCTATGCTGCATAAAGTCACTGGATGTGAATTGTTGTCTATGATGGATGGTTTTTTAGGGTACAATCAAGTGCTGGTCAAAGAATCTAAACAATTCAAATTAGCATTTACTACTCCCTGGGGCACTTATGTATATGCTCACATGTCTTTTGGCTTGAAAAATGGTGGTATAACCTTTGAAAGAGCTATGGATGTGGATTTCAAAGACCTTATAGATGTTTTAATGATAGTATATCAGGATGATCTAAAAGCCTTCTCAAAAAGGGTAGAAGATCACTACAATGACCTGGAGAAGGTCATGATAAAAGCTTTGGAATATGGGGTATCTTTAAACCCTAAAAAATGCCATTTTGTAGTTACTGAAGGAAAACTTCTAGGCCATATAGTATGAAAAGAAGGATTCAAAATAGATCCTGAAAGGGTAGAATCTACTTAGAAGGTACTTCCCCCTAAGAATTTGAAAGGTATACAGTCATTTCTAGGACAAATTAATTTTGTAAGAAGGTTCATTGCTAATTTTGTAGAATTGGTTAATGCCATTGTCAAACTGTTGAAGAAGGATGTGAAGTTCAAATGGGACCAAGAGGCATAGTTAGCCTTTGAAAAAATAAAACAAGTCATTCAAGAAGCTCTTGTTTTAGTATCCCCTGATTACACCAAGCCCTTTTCTCATTTCACATTTGCTTCTTTCCACACAATTGTTGTAGTCCTATTACAGAAATATGTTGAGGGATTTGAACATCCAATAGCCTTTTTCATCAAGTCTTTATAGGCTGCTGAGTTGAATTACCAGTTGATGGAGAAGTAGGCTTATGCCCTGGTGAAAGTAGTCAAGGCCTTCAGGCCTTATCTAGTATGTTCAAAGATAAGAGCTTATGTTCCTCATGTTGTTGTCAAAGATATTTTTGTTCAAAATGAAGTGATAGGAAAAAGGTGCAAGTGGATAAACAAAGTTTAGGAGTTTGATCTAGAAATCCACATCACAAAACTGGTAAGAGGACTAGGGTTGGCAAAGTTAATGACACAAGAGAATTTGGACCTAGTTCAAATCAACAATGTCAGTACACATGAAAATTGCATTACAAGCATTGAAAAGCAACCTTGGTATTCCAACATTGTGCATTTTTTGAAAAATGCCAAATTTCTAGAGGATTTGACTGATAACCAAAAGCGAAGTCTGAAATTACAGGCTCAGAAGTATCTTTTGATGCATGGTGATCTTTTTTGGAAAAACAGAGATGGACTCTTGTTGCTATATCTTGACAAGGGGCAATCTAAAAACACTTTGAAGGAGATGCATACAGGAATGTGTGGAGGGCACTACTCTACCAAATCAATAGCTCATAAAATTCTAAGAGTTGGATACTATTGGCCCTATTTTTCCAAGATTCTTATAGTTTTGTTAGAAAATGTGAACCATGCCAAAGATTCTAAAACAAAATGAAGTTTTCAAGAGCTTTATTATTAAATCCTATAATGGAAAAAGCCCCTTTCTCCATGTGGGGAATGGACTTCATTTGGGAGTTTGCTAAGAAATCCAGTGGGGGGCATAGTTGGATACTACTGATAACTGATTATTTTACAAAGTGGGTAGAGGCAATTCCCATTAAAAGAGCAACAAACACAATAGTTATAGATTTCTTGATGAATAATGTGATTACAAGGTTTGGTGTCCCAATCAAGTAGGTAATGGACAATGCCATGTGTTTCAGATTTGAAGAATTCACAGATTTCTACTACAATATGGGAATTGTCATGTCCTATTCATCCCCATACCACCCACAGGTCAATGGTCAAGCTGAATCCAACAATAAGAATCTCTTGCAGATTTTGAAGAAAACCCTGGAAAATAATAAAAGAGCCTAGCATTCCAAGCTAAAACTTTCTTTATGGGCAGAAAGGATTACCGTCAAAAAGGCTACTGGAAAGTCTCCCTTTGAACTGGTATATGGTCTTTAGTCAAGAATGCCAGTTAATAACATGCTCCCAATATATAAATTCATCCAAGAGGAAGAAATTGAGATACCTGAACCCAAGGAAGAAAGAATGGTTCAATTAGTTGAATTAGATGAATTGAGAAGGGAAAGTCAAAGAGAAAATGTTAAAATGCAATAGAAATTAAATACCTATTTGACAAGAGGGCTGATGAAAGAAAATTTTAGCCTAGTGATCTAGTATTACAGTGGAATGCCAAAGGTGAAGACAAAGGCAAACATAAAAAGTTTGAGTCATTGTGGTTGGGACCTTTTGTCATTCATCAAATTTTTGGAAAGGATTCATATCTCCTAAAGAGTATGAATGATGAGGAATAGGAGCTGCTAGTGCATGGACAATTTTTGAAAAATTTCTTCAATTGATCTAAAATTTTCCATGCCTAGTAGTATGTATTATATGTGCAAGTGTGTTTGCTTTCTGTTGTGTGTTTGTTTCCAATAGTAGGTTAGTCTGGTTTGTGGTTTGCCTCCCCAGAGATCTATTTTTGTGCTATAATCTTGCATTTAAGCATCCTCGGAGAGAGCCACTGTTGGGTATATATCTAGTTTTGAGTTTTTCTTATTCTTGTCTGAAGTCCCATTTGTCATTTCTTTATAATTGTCAAGCCTTTCTAAGGAATGACCCTAAAATTTGACCTATAAAGGGTCATGTCCCTAAGAAAATGGTGAAAAGTGTCTAAACCCCCAAGTCTATGTCAAACCCTATTTAAATTTGAATCTAAAAACCCTAAGTGTCTTGGTGGGTTCTATTTCCGTGTTGCTTTTTCTAGTCACTTAAGTTATCCTAAGTCACATGTCTATCTTTAAAAGGGTCATGTTTCAAAGTTATGTTATCCTAACCACTTTAATATTTCCTAAGTCATGCCACTGAGAAGAGACTTTTATTTTAATGTTTCGTGTGGTGAATAAATGCCTTTTGATCCAATGGCCCACTTAATTGCTGATGCCCAGAGATGCTCGAGATCTATCGTATAAGTGATTAAGCCATGATGCCACATGTCCTTGGTAGGTCTGGTGGTTGAAAATATTTTCAATTAACAATCAGGAAGGTTTTGTTTCATCAAATGGTCGACTTAATTGTTTGGCCCCTAAGATGCACGACATCTATTACATAAATGATTAAGTTTGAACAACGTGTGTCCTTAGAAGTAATGTGGGTCCTGTCATAAGCAGCATAAAGGTGACTAAAGTTTGGAAATATCTAACAGTGGGCTTAATTTCTTATATCCAAGATGCTTGACATCTATCAATTAATCCATTAAGTGGTGTTGACATCTGGCAGCTAGTGGACCTGGATATTTAGAGTTGGCGATAGTTAAAGTATAGTTAACTTGTTTTTCATCTGATAGTCGACTTAATGGATGAACTTCAAAGTAATCAAGATCTAACATTTAAGCCATTAAATGGTGCTGATGCATGTCAGGATGATGATGTGCAGTCCAGTAAAGGTGAAGCTGGCCACAGGATAAGGTTTGGAGAAGTTTAAAAATATTTGACGGTTCACTTGATGACTTAGAGAAAAGTTAATCGATATTTATCGCTTAAGCAATTAAGCCGTAATGCCACATGTCCTAGGTGGGTCCGGCTAAAGTTGTAAGAAGTCTGTATAGTGCAAATTTCCTGTTGAAGGCATAGCATGTTGAAAAGAATCAACGACTAACTTAATCTCTTAGAAGGCAAACTGATCAAGATTTAATGGGTAAGCAATTAATTCTGAGTGACGTGTTGCATAAAAGGTGGGTCTAGTGTACTACAGAAGTCATGTTAATAAGGGTGAAAATGCAAAAGGATTGGATGGTTCACATAATCGCTTAAAGCTAAAGTGAACAAAATCTAATGGAAAAGTGATTAAGTGGTGCCGACATGTGTCCTAGGTGAATAGTTGTTTCCAAGAAAAGAAGAGAATCATTAGATGGAAGAGATGTTGTTTAAGATCTATGGCCTAAATTCAAAGTTGTTAAAATAAGTTTCAGTGATCTGTTAAGCCACAAGTTTGAAGTAGAAAAAATCATTATAGAACGTGTGGCCACTCCAGTCAAATTCAATATGATTGATTGATTTGATGAGGTTGTAAAACTGGTTAATTCAACTTGAAGCCACAATAATATACCAAAGTCATTTGAGAAAAGAATAGAATTGTTGAGATATTCAGCTCCTCATGACAGAATTACAAAATGGGAAAGTCTTCTCTAACCTAGCAAAATTCAGGTTCCTAGTAAGAATTGCAATTCAGAAGGCTTTCAGAATTATCATTTCAAAACCCAAATTTCATCTCAGCAAAAATCCTTAGGTTCAAAATGGCCCCTGGGATTGAGATCTCTGGAGAAGTAGATTACCAGAAGAGAAATGTTATGGAGGATCTTTTGCAGCAATTAATGGGATCCACAGGTGATGCAACCCAGATCAAACGAATAGTTCAATCACATCCCCGTTTCAAAATAGGAGAAGGCTTGTATGACTCAGGTAGGTGGGCCAAAGATGTTAAAACTAGTCTAAATGGTCTTACTCTGTTTAGAACTGCATATAGCCAAAGAAATGCTCCTACCATAGATTGTAACATATGGGACTTGGATGTAGGAAAGTTGATAGTACCCAGGGTATTTATGGATACAAATTTGTTCACTCTGATTTCCAACACTTATGACAAAGTAGCTAGGGTTGTGAGGGATACAAAAGGAAATGTGATGTTGACCATCTCAACTGATGAAATCAAAAGAATTTTCAAGTTGAGTGATAATTCAATACAAATGGATGATATTGAATTTGAATACTTCAAGGAAGTATACTAGACCCAGAGGGAGTATTATAGAAATGAGGCCTTGAAAGGATATTTTAACAAGATAGGGGACTTGACTGTAGTAGGGCCTAACACACTAGAACCATTTAAATTCAATTATTTCAATGCCAAGGCCAAGAAAATGTATAGTGCCCTGTGCCAAATTCTAGGAGAAGATGAAGAAGTAACAATGCCTGTCCACATAATGCTCATGGTTGTTCATATTATACATCCCCACTTATCAGTAGTCTTTGACTATACCTCTTACATTACCCAACAAATGCATGAGGGTTTGGCAGGTATTCAAGATAGTAATATACTTAAGCCAAAAGGATGGTATTCCCTTATGATGCATATGTTTTTGTTTAATAGTGCAAACTTCTTTAAGGAAGAGATGAACCTAACTAAGTTCCAAGGTGATGACGACTTGCCTGTTTAGATGTGGACTACTGATCTTTTATGGGAGAGAAAAGAAGCTAGTTATGTATACTTTGACAAGGTTTTTTCTACTAGGCTTAGGTCATTGTTGTGCAATCAGAATGCCAGGATCCATACAAACATGATGAGGTTCCTAAGACCCATGGAGTTTTCCCCAGAGCTGAAAATTGCCAATAATTAGGGAGATTTGATTTTATACCATGTTTCTACAGTGATTAGGATTTATGGATTCAGGGGAACCCCCAATATTTTTCCCTATAGAGTGCCATTGAAGATTGGAATTACAGAGGTTTTGAGGTAGTTGGGTGGACTACAGGAGGAATCCCTAATAGGAAAAATGAAGGGAAGCATTTTCCCTACTCTCACAAGAGCCCATCATTTCATCATAGTAAAGGGTGGGTGGGCATAGTTTGAAATGTATTTTGAACCTTACCAAATAGCAACATCTGTATCCAGATGTGAAGATAATGAGGATTTTATAATGGGCATGTTTAGGAAAAGAACCAAGTGCTTAACTTTAGAACACTAGTTTAATTTCCCTGAGGATATTGTGAGAAATTTTTTTGATCTAGGTGACTAGGAGGTCAGGAAAGAGAAATGGCTAGTGTACAAGAAATCTTTGGACTTTGTACACAATTTTAATAAATCTTATGATCTTTTGAAGGAATTTTTTCCTTGGGCCAAGAAAATTGAGTCCCTTATGAATTATTTGAGAGAATCATGCAGACCCTCAATGAGAAGAGATAGAGGATAATTGAAGATGATCCATAAAAGGCTCCTGCTATTTTGAGCAAACTTTCTCAAGGAAGAGTAGCCCCTCCAGGGAACTATGTGGTGTACAAGAGGAGAGGGTACACTAATATTATGCCAAAAGTTGATAAACCCTCTTAGTAAAAGGAAAAAGGCCAGCAAGTACTAGTTCCAAAGAAATGCCTTCTCCCCAAAAAAAAACATGGAGGGATAAGAGAAAGAAAGTGAGTTTTACTCTCCCTCCCAGTCCCCTATGCATTTTGATGACCAAGCCATTGCTGAGAAATTGGTTCAAATGAGGAACGCTGGTGAAGTTTTAGTTATTGCCCAAGAATTACAAGAAGGGATGCCAGAGGCACCCAGGCATACAATTTCTGACCTCACAGTGGAAGAATTCATAGGTAAAGAACTAGATCTTGTGAGTAAGCAGGCTAGTGAGGAGTTCTTGTCAGATGACAACTTTGTCAAGACTAGGGCATTCATTCAATTTTTGTAGAGAATTCACATTGATGATTTCAATAATAATGCCAAAGGTTGTAGGAAGCTCAACCAAATTATACTATAGATGATTTAGAAAAGGAGGTCAAGCAAGAGCTAGTATCTAGATTCGACAAAATCACCCCTGAAGAGGGTAGAGAATTGGTCAAGAATTAGGGAGTCCTCATCCTACCTCAGTAGGACTTAGCTGATGTAGTAGTCTTTGATGTTGTCAAAAAGGAGGCAAAACCACTGAGCACTACTGTGACATCAATTGGTGCCTAGTTTAGTGAAAATCCTTCAGACTTAGCAATCTGGGCCTTGAAGAAAAAAGAAAAAAGAAGAATGAAAGAAGATGATAAAATTGAGGATTCAGGAAGCCTCATTGTAAAAAGAGTTTCTACTACCTCAAGTACTGAGGTAGCAAACCTTGTCCTTCAAATAGCTAACCTGAGCCTGAGGGTGGTTGAAAAGGAGAAAGAGGCTTATAACAGTCTAAAAAAAATATATGAATTTGTATTGAAGGCATATAATGATGAAAGGGTTAAATCCCTACAAAAGAACAACAAGATAGCAGTTCTAGAGGGGAGGCAGATAGTTCAATTAATTCCCCAGGTGATGATTGCTTAGGAACCTCACCAACCCTCATCATCTAGTCCATTTGTGACATACCCCCCATCCCCTGCACTAGTGAGCCCTACTACCCAAGACATTATTCATGCTAAGAAAGTATAATTAGAGGCATAAAAGAACAAGTTGATTAGTGAAAGATCAAGGTTGGAAGAAGAAGACAAAATGGATCTTGAAGAATCCCCTACATATAAAGAAGCTGAGGAATTAGTGAAGTAGAGGCATTCTAACAAGATATACTTTAACCTTAAGAGGTGTGTTGGTGAAGTAAATCTTCCTAATCTTTATTTGATGGGAAAGAATATTGTTAGCATAATAAGCAAGCATGATGAGGGTAAGGAGTGTTGGGGCTTAATAATTGATAGCTGGAAAGGAAATAAAGCTTATATAAATTCATTCTATTCAAACGCAAAGGAGCAAAATAATATTGACATCATCTTGACAAAGACTTACAAATGTCTTAAATTGATGACTGACCTGGACACCAAGAAAAATGTGGTCATCAGAAAGATAGAGACCTTGAGAGGAAAATTCTATAGAGATAGGTATGACATGTTCCCTAACATGTTCAAGAAAGATGGAGACAAAAAGAATGAAGCCCTATGGCTAAGGTAATTGTATGAAACACTAACCAATAGGACAAACAGTATTGTCACATTGGAAAACACATGTTGGTTTGTATTAACCATTGACATTCTCAACAAGGCCAGGGCATTTTTTGAATCTTGGGAATCAGAGATTGAGAAGGCCAATGTTGATTGGCAGGAGTTCAACAACCAAAAGGATGAGGTTCTCATCTTTAGTTTGTTTAATGATGAGGTGTTTACCACCTAGATAAGCAAATATGGTATAGTTACCTCAATAACAGAAAGTAGTAATGTAGAAGTGACAACAAGCACCAGTGATGCCTAGTAGATTGA
Source organism: Thuja plicata (assembly GCA_018584345.1). NCBI lineage: Eukaryota > Viridiplantae > Streptophyta > Pinopsida > Cupressales > Cupressaceae > Thuja > Thuja plicata. The sequence goes on from MU223220.1 coordinate 2,318,403, forward strand.
ATAAAGGAAAGTATAGGTTTCTACATCAATGAAGATAAAAAATCCCATAAGATAAGGACCTAATGACTTCAAGGAAGTTGCAAGCATTAAAGAAGTCACCAGACAAAGGACTATGTAACTCATAATAAAGAATTGTTATTCTCTTTGCCTGATTTTTGTCCTATCTGCAAAGTGTAAATTTTGTCCTGTAGCCTAGTCATTTGAAGCTTGTTGCATCCTTATTTTCCAAAAGGATTCCAAGATGACTAAGGCTATCTATAAATATAAAGTTGTATTGTTTTGAGAGAGATGGTAAAATAAAAACTGCAAAGCAGGCTTTTGAAATGATGTCTAGTTTTTCAAGTCTACAGTCAGTCTGAATGTATTGAAATCAGAAAGTTATTAATAAAAATAAAATGGAATTTCCAGTCTCAAATTGTTAATGTCTTCTTTCATTTTATTCAACTTTTGTATATTTGATATGTAAGGCATGTTAAATGTATCAGTTGAAAGGTAACCGTGTTGCTATTTTTAAGTGGCTATCAAGGATGGTTTAAATCTTATAGATAGTTCCAGGGGGTTAGGGGTTGTGCAAGAATTTGATATAGGGATATGAGAGTGAGAGGATAATTTGTAAGGAATATTATCTGAGATATTGTTGTATTTATATTAATTATCTTTGATGAATGTTTTTTTTCTTAGTGACTCTATGGCTTGATGGATTAGGCACTGGTCAAGTTTTGAATAGTAGTATTATCATCAATCAATCAAACATTGAGAATATTTACTTTCTGTTATCAAAATATGTAGATGTCTAGCTAATTGTATTAAGAAGTAAAATTAATTTTAATGATTCCTTAGAGAGAGAATCAATAGGTTAACCTTCCTAGTTCCAAGAACTTAAAAAGAAGAAGGATCGTGAATCCTTGATCCACTACTAGATTCTAAGTCACTTACTAAATATAAATATAGGTACACCTACCTGAGTTTGTGGAGCTCAAAATGAAGAAGGATTATATCCTTGTTAATTATCCTTGTTCATGTATGAATCTAAATTGGGAATTAAGAGTCAAGCATTTATTGCTATTTTAATTAATTATACAAGAAAAAGTGCTAACACAGCCATCTCTAGCCATAAGCTTGGCTAACCTCCTCTGTGTATGAGTTAACTTATTGAAATGAATGGAGCTAGAGCTAGCCTCCATGCTCAGTGAACTTGCAGTTGACTTCATATCTAGTTGTAATTTCTCAATTAACTTCTGGTTTTCTTTGGTGAAGAAATATTCATCACATAGTCTTTTGTACAAATAAAATACATTATTTTCAACTCCTAGAATTTCAATGAGAATGGAAAGTTCAACCTGTTGTGTAGCTATCTTTTTAGATATCTTCTCTAGTTCTTTGTTCTCAAACCATTGCAATAGTTTATCATTTTCCTTGATATTATCATTAGTCACCTTTTGTACAATGTGAACTAGCTGTTCTAGTATAGGTTCCTGGTCACTTACATCATCCATATCAAAAGCATTTACAAAAATGTCTTTGATGTCATGCAGAACTTGCTTCTGCTTCTGTTCTCTCTTCATTTCTTCCTATCTCTTCTTCCTCTTAAAAAGTTCTTGAAGGGTCTGAATATGCTCGTATGAAAAATTCTCAGGATCCCATTTAGGAATCACAATTACTTCATCTAATGTGACATTTAGTCCTAGTGACTTCTTCTCATGTAGCTTCCTCCTTTTGTCCTTAGCTGAGCTATCAACCGGCTCAATTTCAATAAATTCCTTTCCTTTGTCAATAAGCAATTTAGTTTTTGACTTCATCTTAATCAAGATTTCTTGCTAGTTAGGTACATTCCCCATTTTGGGTCCAGTGGGGGTAGATGAAGCAGAGTGTGGTAGGTTTACCAACACTTGTATAGCCTTTTGTTCTTTAGGCTTGTCTCCAGTTGCTTCCATTTTGTCTCCATTATTTAATAATGTCTGAGCAACCTCTAGAATAGGTGGATTTTTAGTATTTACCTCTTGATATTCTCGTTTCTCTTTCTCGGCTCCTTCTTCTACATTTATCTCTTAATCGACCTTAGTATCCTTGATAGGTGATTCGATAGTTGTGTCTGTCATCTCATCCTTATCATTGGCATCCACATTGCTAACATTGTCCAATGTGGTGTTAATGGGACTATCTATTGTCAAATCTATAACTTACTCATCACCTATTTCCTTTTTTGCTTTAGTTTCTGTTGTTGGTTGATCAGTGGTGATTTTCTCAGAAGTTCCTTCATCTATTTTATTCTCTTTTGGAACTGCCAACCCAAAAATCTCTTTCCAAATTCTATTACTTTCCTATACTACTCCTTCAATATCATTCTTCAAAATAGTATAACCTCTATATTTGGGTACAAACTTTTGCTTATACTGATCAACAAATTTTGCTTTTTGTTTCTTCATCAATTGTGGGATGACTCTATCCAAAGTTGCTTCTCTAATTTGCCTTTCATTCATCAATGCAAATTCCCATTTTCTAGATAAGAAATCATAAAGTTATAAAGGGACATTATTCCCTATCTCTATAGGTGTCAATTTGAATGTATTCATCATGTCTAATAGAGCTTCTTGTAACTTGACCTTATTCTGTATACTTTACTTTTCATATTTGATAAATTTAAATCCAGATAACCCAGTTGAACTTCTAATGTTCTTGCATACCTCATCAATGTCTATAGGATGTTTGAATGATGTTGTAGGTATGCTTCTTGACACATTAGTGTTTGTTTCCTAATCTTATTAATCACTCAAATTTAGTCTCCTTTTCCTTGGTCTTTTGGCAGAATTTCTTGGCATAGCTTTGGTTTTGACTTGTTTCTTTTTCCCTGAGCTACTCTCGGCAGCATTATTCCTTGTGTAAACTGATGTTCTCACCATAGGAGGTGAAATAGCTAATACCCTATTCCTTGTTCTATTTACAGTAGGAAGGGTAGCCTGAGGTTTAACTTTGGTTTCCTTGGCAACCATTGGTTTTTTCCCTTTCCCCTTAACAACTACATCCTCTTCAGACTCAACTTCTTCTTCTTCACTAGGTATGTCTTCTCCTTGTCCATTAGTTAAGTCTAGAGGAGTATCCTCTGCTTCCTCATCACTTGCAATGCCAACCATCTTCTTCAAATTCTTGACAATATTTTTCCTCTTTCTTTCCATGGTGCTAGCCTTTAGGTTCATACAAATTTTGGCCTTGGCTTCTTCATAATTAGCAAAACGTTTAGCAGTACTGTCAATTTCCTTTGCTAGTAGTGATGTGATTGCTGCAGATGTTTCATCTATGTTTACTTCATAAGCTAATGGCCTTATCCATGATACCCTAGGTACTATAGCCTGAACATAAGTGTAATTTGTGTCAACTAGAAAACACACATCCTCATAATATTGTTCCACTAATGAAATAGGAATTCTGCTTCTCTGTCTCATACTTTTCTTGAACTCCACAAAGTATGTTCCCATCACATTATCAAAATTATCACCTAACTATTGAATCAGTACATTTATTTGTTGGGTGATAGGTCTATCTATTTTCCATACTATGTTTCCATAGGTAGGAAAAGTCTTTTGAACATAGAAAAATATGCATACAGCAAGGATCCAAAATTACACACATAATTCTTTGCTTTCCTGATTGATGCAAGGTTCTCGACAAGCTGTGTTAGCTGTAACTTGACTAGGTTGTATGTGTGATCCTTCTTGATGATCTTTCATGTTTGATCTACTGCAATGCAAGGCACGTTGTCCAGTCAGCTTGACTGATAGAACTTGTGAGCTATAACCCTCACAACAAAATCAAGTTCTAGGTCTTCGATGGTGGAAATAGTCATTCCTCTCTTGTTCTAGACAGCTTTAGTGACCTTCTCTATGTCTTCTTTACTCTGGCATTTCATGGTCCTTTTCCTGTTGATTGTAGGATAACCAGTTACATGATGTATGATATCCTTGGTAATCTTTACTGGTCCATTATCCAACCAAATACTCATATCATGTACCCTTCTAAGAACAATTTTTATCCATTCTTCCCTAAAATTCCTTGAAAACTCTAGGGCTTGAGTTAACCCTCACTCAGCTAGATGATTGTGTTCAGGTTTTAGGGCTCTGTCTATACATAGTTTCTTGTAGGATTCCCTCAGCTTGTGGTCTCCAACTTCACTGATTTTACACATGTAACATGCCCTAATGTCATGAATCATGAGTACCTTCAGAGGGATCAAAGATAGGGCTCCAGTCAGATCACCTTTTATAGTGCTCTCAGGAATGGCTCAAAAGTTGGGAGGTGCACAAGTGTCGCTCCTCACCAATTCAACTTCTATCAATTCCTCCTCCATTCCCTTAACTAGTGCAGATGAACTAGCAGCCATGATTTCATGATAAAGGGTTTTGAAGATGAAATATATTACCTCATAAACTGTCAAAGTTCACACTTTTGCTTAATAGCCGACGACACACTATAGAATTCTTCAAAAATCTCTGCTGAAATCAAGGTCACTAATGCTTCAAAACTTCAAGAAATCCCAAATTGCAAGGTGAAATGAATCATGAATGGTTCATCCCTTTATAGGCTTTGAGGTAGGTTTGTAATAAATGTTTTGTCTGTTAAAGTTAGTACAAAATAGTTGTCCTCAGCCGACTCCGGCAATCTCTCAGTCTCAACCCAAACTAGCTTGGCACATATGCCGATGAGATCGGTCTTAGTATAATACTAATGATCAAAACCTCTAGTGCTTAAGTGACTTTTCTTGGTACTTTAACTTTAAAATATGTCTTGATGCATCTTTTCATATGCAGATATGGACTTTGGAAAAGTATATGTTAGAAACTGATGTAAGATAGGAAATTTTAAATACAGTTCCTTACGTACCTCTTCTTCTTAGTTTGAGATTGTGTAATCACCTGATCCATTGGATTGGGTGATCTCAGCTTCATAATTTTCACTACTACTCGGCTTTGTTTTCCTTACCCATGTCTGGCTCATATGTGCTCTAATTTCCTCAAAAGTAGGAGCAGGTACTCTTGTCTTGCACTCTCTCTTAGTATGACCAATTTTAAAACAACTAAAACAAACTAGGCTTCCATTTATCCAACTCTTAGATATTCCTATGAAATGTGTCTTTATGCAGTCTTCAGGTGCATGTCCATACTCTTCACAGTAATGACAACTTTGCCTTGTGTTATAATCCCAATTGTAAGAGTCGCCTTTTCTTGGTGCTTTTGCTTGTGTCTTTGATGTCCATTGTTGTTTAGCATTAGATATGCAATCTTGTACCTTATGTCCAAATTTTTGACAATTGTAACAATATCCATTGATTCTTGATGTGGGAAGAGCATCATTTTCCTTAGCCCAACATTCATGTGCTTTATGTCCAAATTTATTATAGATAAAGCAATAACCATTGAACTTAGGTTTAGGATTGGACTTACCATTCTTGCTTTGGTAAATGTTTGCAGTGTGTTAGGGATTTTTCTTGCATGAAATATAGTGCTTGATAAACTACTTGAACACTATAACCTTTAATACTATTTCAAGCCAAGAAAAGCCTAATTGCTAAGGATTGAACAAAATCCTTTTTCATTTTTGAGCTCCACATATACTCAAGCAGGTTTTACCTCTTTATGATTACTGATTGCATAGTATATATTAATGTGGACACTGATTTTCTATTAGGAGTTATTGAGCCAACTTATGAAACATTCTACATATGACCAAGCATAACCAAATGCAAAACTTAACAAGACAAACCACGGTTGTAAATATGGAAAAAACCAGTGATACAAGGACTTTCATCCTTCTTCCTATTAAGGAGGGATAACCTAGTTTATTCACTCTCTAAGGAATCATCAAAATGAATTGTATTGAATACAATTAGCTAAACATGGATTTGATATAATAGAAATATAAAGATTTTCAATATTTGATTGATGAAGAAAATTGCCAGTCAAGCAAAGACCAGTGCCTTATCAATTGGGCAACAAATTCATACAAATGTGCATTCCCAGAAAACCCCAAATCCAAACTCAAAAACCTGAATGAAATTCCTTGCAAGCCATTCTTCTCATTTCAATACCTGGACATCAGATTCGTATGCATACCTATAACTCTTAGAATTTGAAATCAAGACTTACTCTCTCCTTGAAAGAAACTTAAATTCAAACCCACAGCTACCTTATAACTGGTATATTGACATGCCTTACAAGTTAATATGCAAGAATTAAGACAATACATACAAAGACATTAGACAAGAATTGAATAGGGATTCAATGCTCTTTATTGAAATTGATCTGAAACTATACATTTGCAGAACAAAGAACACAAAAAAATAAGACTCCATAGCCTAAAAGATACCCAACAACATAAATTTCAACATCCCTATTACAATTGAGGAAAAAACCAGATATAGGAGAAAGGGGAAAATAAAATTCATCCCTGACACCTGTCTGTCCCAAAGAAATATCTGCAACTGCTCAAACTGAAACTATGAAAATCTGATTTGATTTTCCCTCAATTGGTCTGCAAAATCCTCTTCTTCATTCCAAGACCTTTCTGGCAACATATAATACTATATAGTTTGGACAAAATTTTCCCTCTGAATCTTTAATTCCAGTTTGCCTTCCCGTGCATATTCTCATTTAAAAATTTGAAATATTTGCATTTGGAATAAATTATTTTCAATAGTTGAACTATTGAAATGAGACATATTAAACATTAAATTTTCCCCTTTTCTATATTTTGTCTCATTGTGACACTTGTCACCTAGGCTTAATGCCCTAGTGGTTAGATGGTGAGCATCTTTCCATTAAGCCATTAAGCCAGCCCTTAGATCCCTTTGAAGTTGCTCACTTTTTAACCCACTTGCCATTTGTGATGGATTTAATCAAATATTTCCATTAATTCATTATTTCTCTAGGATGCACCAGAACGTGACACTTGTCACTTGGGCTTAATGGTTAGATAGTGTGCATCTTTCCATTAAGCCATTAAGCCAACCTTTGATTTTCCTTGAACTTGCACACTGGTTAACCCATTTGATGAAATGAATTAAAATTTAAAAATATTTAGAATTTGCACATCTCACCAGAATGCACCAAGTGTCAATCTCTCATTGGTGCCTCTAAATTGCATTTGACTTGCACCACTTGGTGCCTACTGGGTGCCATGTGGCATCCTCTGATTAGTTGACTGATCCACTGGGTGCCACTTGTCATTTGTGCCATGTGGACCAATGGCCTAATGGCTTATGTTTATCTTCCTTGCAACTTTCTCATTAAGCCATTAAGCCATTGGTTGATTTTCTCCACCTCAAGATACATGCCCAAACATGCATCCTCCTAAGCCTAGTCATCTACCATGTCATCACTACGGGTGCCACCAAAATTTGGGCGTTATTTCCCAGGCATGGTTTTCGAGGCACTCGACCCTAGCTCCTGCGTGCTTGGGCATAGCCTCTCCTTTCTTCTTCATATTACATTGTTTGTTTTTTCCTTATAAACCTTATGAATCCCCTTTCACATGCAATGTGGGATTAAACATTTCAAATTTTTAAAACACTTAGTGCATTTTGTCCCAAAATATGGGCCCCACCGCGCATAGTAGTCCTCTTCTCTAAGCTGCGGAGTTACCAAGACCTCCCAGCTCTCATTTAAAATTATATATACGGGGTAGTAGTATAAGTAATACACAAATTTACCCACTTCAAGCATGTAGGACTAATCTATTTCACTGTGTGCCCAAAGTCTCCTTCCAAATGCGCGACATTCTTTTCAAATAAACCATTGGCCGCTGAAAGTCTTAAACTAGTAATCTCCTTGCTGCTGCGCAAGACATTGCCCTGGCTTTCACTTGCATTTGCTAAAGTTTCTAATTCCCCAAATACCACTACACAATCATCATACTTCATGAGATGGCATATCTTTGAGGCATCTTGGAAAAAAATTCACGTGTCTTGTTTGTGCTTCGATTTTATGTATAGGCAGGGAGGCGCTGGCAATAGGTAGGGAGGCTACTGACAAAGGTCATGGAATCTGGTTTCACACTTGTAGATTGCATTAGCTTGAAGGTTTGTATAGCCTTTCTATAGATCTATTCTAACACATCATGCAATCATTGCATTTCATGAGATGGCATCTTTTTAAAGGCACCCTGTCAAAGAATTCGCGTGTTTTGTCAATTCTTCTGTGTTTTGCCTTCGCAGGGAGTAACCCGACAAAAGGCAGGGAGTATGCGGGAAAGGTTGTGGAACTTGGCTATACACCACCTAGTCGCATTGCTTGAAAGTTTCTTTCCATGCGCTGGATGCCTCCACTGTCTACTGCATTGGCATGGGCTTTGGTGTTTCTTGGGATGTTTTAAACTGTTAAACTATCCTCCTTTAACCAGTGCATGGACTTTTCATTGGAAACTTTACGCAGCATTAAAAATTCTATTCCCATGCATAGGATTTTTAAAAATGTATCCCTTGCCAATAGCATTTGTTTTGGAGTGTTTAAGACTCCATGAGTGTATCCCTGTGATAACACTAGTTCTCCATGAACCGTGATAGAAGCTCAACTACATCCCACTCTACACCTTGAATGCCTGCTACTAACCTTTCATCTTGTCTAGTAAGCACATGTTGTAGAGCATGCCCAAATTCATGGAATACAGTCTCAACCTCATCGAAAGTCATTAAGCTTGGATCATCTCCAACTGGTTGAGTCTGATTGCAAACCATGTGTGCTATTGGTAACCTTACTAAATTGCCATCTTGTGCAAAGACATGGCTTCGACCAAAAACCTCATCCATCCATGCACCACCTCATTCTTCTGAGGGCCTTTAATAGGGATCAAAATAAAAATATGCAATTGGGCTTCTTGAGGAGTCTTTGATAGCACAGAACCTCACATCCTTATTCCACACTGGAGCAAGATCATCTACTAGTTCAATGTAAACATCAAAAAGCATTTTTGCAAGGCCAAAAAGGCCATCCAATACTTTTGGAAAAGAGAAAAATGGTCATAACTCTTCCTCATTAACATCTCCAAAACACTGTGTAGCCTCTCATCATGGCATGTCACTTCCTTAGTTGCACATGCCACTTGTGTATAGCCTTTTGGTTTTAAATGCCCATTTACAATTACAATTTCCATTGCGTAGAATTCACACCATATTCCCTTAGCTTGATAATAGATTTGATAATATCCTTGTCTCCCTCATTTTGCATTGACTTTGAGTATAGCATTCAAAACATTTATTCTTGCTTCAAAATGATTTCATGAATCTAATTACTGGTAGTTTCTTATGAGCTTCATGCATTTAAATGATAATACAATGAGTAACCTCTAGAACATGCTTTAAAATTTGACAAAATCCAGTAACAGGGACATGGTGATGGGCATACACATTCCATGATTGACATTCTTCCATACTACAAAGTGGAAGCTGACAAAACCAAACAGGTGAAAATATTTTAATCCCCCAAGTTGCCTTTTTATATCAATTTTACAAATTACCTTGTCCAACAGCAATGAACTGCATTTGGTTTCAACTTTGAAAACAAGTCAAACGACCCCCTAGGAATTTGAGCCTCTGGATACTGGAAGTATGTGATATGGATAATATGGATCTAGAAGGGCACCTCTTGACAATCATCCAGGCACTTTTGGTGGCCCCTAAAAAAGTAGCCACTTGGAAATGCAGAAAAGAACTAACATGAAGAATATCAATTTTTGCAAATGAAAGGAAACTTGAAAAGTGTGCAAACAAAACCATCAGGATCTGAGACCTGGAAAAATTGAAGTAATTTTTTCTATAATTCAGGTAAACCACTTGCTTGATGTGATCAATCATGATATTCAAGATATAACCTTGAAAACAGGGCCTCTGACCAAACTGTGCAACTGATCTGCATCAAAATTTTAGAAATTGCAAACGGAATTGGAATGGCAAATTGGACAAACGGATTCATCATGACTTAAAAATCATCAAGATAGAAAATTTCCATTCCTAGAATAAAGGATATCTTTCAATTATCCATTCCATTCAACCGGGTGTAAAATTGTAAGACCTCAAAGTAGGTCATTCAGAAATTTGCATTTGACAGTTTGGCACACTGATAGAAACTGCAAATGGAATGGGCTTAACAAACTGACCAAATCGACTTGTTGTGACCTGAAGATGGAGAATCAAAAATTATTTGACCTCTATAATGGGATACAAAAGGTATTTTTTCAATTAGGTCACTAGGTCAAAATTTACAGTCAGTCAAATAGGGCTACTCAGAATTGTGATCAATTGCACAATGCATGACAACAGTAAACTACCAACTTTGAGGGATTTGAAACCTAGTCAAAAACATATCAAAATGACTTGGGATTTGAAACATAGGTTCTCTAATACACATACTCAACATCCCCAAAGTGGCAGGTCATGAAACATTTCTGGGTGCAAGATATTCAAAAGCAAACTAGGCCAGTTACAATAGATTGACACTTAGTCATAAATGCAGATTTTGACAAGTGCCTAAACCAAGACATCACAAAATAACTCAAAAGTTGAAACTAACAAACTGAGATTTCTTCAAATTTCAAAACAAAGGTGATTAGCACTTGGCATGCATGGTAGACCTTAGAATTTCATCAAGGCAAATAGGCTCAAAAAGCACTTTAGGGGGTCAAAATGCAAAATTTTAACATGGTACTTCAAAAACCCTTACTTCTTTTTTCAATCCCAACAGTGGCTCTGACTGTGGACGCATGCCCCGTGTGGGCATGCAGAGAACTTTCAGAATCTCATGGTATAGCAGACCATTCAAAACTTCAAATCAAACTTTCTCCTCTCTTTCTCTCTCTTCTCCTTTGAATCTTACTTCTCTAAAAATAGGGAATCTCTTTATTGAAAGGAAACACACCATACGGCTTAAAGGGAAAGAGACTATACAACATATACATCATTTACAAAAATCCTCAAACATCTCCACAACTGAAATCAACACTTGCCTTTGTCATAAACTTGATTTTCATTTGCATTTTCCTGAGGTAAGCTAAAAGTATCATTGATCTCAGTTTCACTAATTTCATGTACACCTACAATCTCCTTGTTTGGAAAAACAAAATAACTCTCTTCATTTTCATAGTGCATATAAAAACCAGACACACTTTCTTCATCTTGTTCACTATGAAAATACACATCAGCATGCTCATGAACACTAATATCAAACTGAAATTCATCATCATAAACTAATTTATGCATGCTATCAATCGGAAACATAAAGTGTTCAAACTCTACTTCACCAAATGAGTCATATGTGTTATGAATTTGTAACTCACCTTGTGTATCCAACCAACAATCAAATGAGTAATCAGACTTGTATTCACACATGCCATCAACATCAGCCTCAAAAATTACTTCACAATTTTCCAGTGTATCTTCACAATCACACACTGAATTAGCAGCAACGTGAAAGTAATCATCATAAAACTTGTTATCACATGCCAGCTGATTTTCAACAATTACTTGATCATATCTTTCATCACCAAACACAACATTTTCATCGTAATCACCGTCACAACTAGAAGAGAAGCAATCTTATTTCTTACTACAGTATAACATTGTATCATCATCAAAATCACAACTAACCAAATCTGAAACTTCATCATGCTCTTCAAAAAGTGGATTGATAATTCCATGCAAAGCTCCTTTATACACATTTTGACAAATGATGAGCTAATCCATATCAACATCCTCATCATAGAACAGGTTAACAAACACCTTGAAACAATTTTCAACATCAACATCATGTGTACTTTCAGCATATGAGGAAGAAAAATCACTTACAACTTTATTACATTCCTTTTCACAACTAGGTAACTCATCATTATGTGTAATGTATTCTTCAACTACTTCTTTATCCTCATATTGCAATGATGAACTTCCTTCAAAATTATCAACTACAAGTTGAATTATACCATACAGGGATGAAACATCATTTTCAGATTCGGAAGAAAGAACTGTGCCTTCATTTTCATGAGAAAACTCACTCCCATCATTGTTCTCTTCTTCCCATGTTGCATCGGACTCATAGGAAGATGTACAAATACTTTCATTGTCCTCACCTTCACTTGGATAACAAGTTTCAGCCTGATCATCATCACTGGACTGTATTACATACTGATCACTTTCATTTTCATTTGATGCCCCTTCATCCCATGATGGATCAACACTCTTGTTCTCATCACTTGAAACATAGCTTTTAGCTTCTTCATTCCTATAAGACTGAGATGCGTGTTCTTCAACATCATCATTAGTAACATTCTCAACATAAAAAAATTCATTAATAGGAGAAGCAACAACTGAAATCACCTCTTGCATTTGGGAAACATCAAGTGAATAAACTTTATCATCTACTGATGTAACATTACAAACACATGTGTTCTTTTCAAAAAAAATAGAATCAATTCTTTGTGACAAAGAAACTTCAACAGCACATGTTCTTAAGTCTAAAATTTCAACAACATTATTTGCAACAGCAGGGCATACTACATACTGATCTGAATTTGACACTTCAACATGACATTCTCTTCCACTTTCAAATGCATCTTGTCGGCACACACCTCTAGAGAAATGGTTCTTTGTCAGTCTATACTTCATGTTATTTTCAATCTCTATAGCTGCCATGAATGCTTGATGCAAAGTCTTAGGTTCTTTATCCCACAACAAATAGCTCATATCCTTATCAAATGCATCAAAGTAGATAACTACACACACTTGATCATTGGGTCTATAATTTTCAGGGATATCATTATAAACTTTTGTGAATCTGATGTTAAAATTAGGAACTAGTTCTTCATTCTCAATCCTAATTTGTAACAACTTAGTAAATGCATCATGTGCACTTACTCTTTCACCGAATTGCAACATGAAAGCTGAATGCAACTCACTCCAAGAGAATATCAAACATGCTGGTAAAAAAGAAAACCACTCACGAGCATCATTCCTTAAAGTCTGGACATAATTTTATATGAACATCTTCATGTGCAATCTCAAAATCGTCCATCAAATCAACAAACAACTAAATATGCTGACTTGCTGAATCATGTCATTTCCCACAAAATATTGGCAATTTGTCTCTAATGTTATTTGGAATAACATTGGGAAAACCATGTATGCTATCAAAAAAAAATGGCATGTACCTTCTAGTAGAGATAGATCTATTGATACTTCTAATGGGCTGCCTACTAGGTGAACTGAAATATTCCATCCTTCACAGATTTAAGAATTCATTCACCAGAATGAAAATCAGATTTCTATCTTGCAGCAGATCTATAATTTCTCCACTAAAATTTTACAACAACATACTTCAATACTTCACCTCAAACATGTTGAAACCTTTTCTTATTGAAGTATGCAACCAAACTCAAAAGTTCTCCTAATTTGTGCTGAAACCACTTAATGGAGAACAACCATTTGTATAACTTTCTTTCATGAAAAGATGAAGATTACCTAGACCAAAATTGTAGCAGCTGCTCCTTTTTCTCTTGACTGGAAATAAAGCAGAGCTAGAGCATCTTTCACAGCTCCATCAGGTTCTTTTCTCACAGAGTCGCCACCTCCTTGCAGAGGAAATTTTTTTACTTATTCTTAGATTTCTTTCCAGCCACCACAAAACTTCATCAGGATCTTCAAAGACTGTCCATCAGAATTGCAAATTCCTCATATTTTCTTTCTAAGTATGCACTGATCAAACAGAAAACTCAGAGTCACCACTCACACTCAGTGAGAATTTTATAACAATTTTTTGAATCTAACTCTATACAAACAACCAGACTCTGGGATGATTCAGCAAAGTAAGGAAACAACCATCTTAAACTTGTTGTCCTTTATTCCAGTCCCCAGTAGAGTCGCCTTTTTTTAGTGCAACTTGGATGGGCAAACCCACTTGAAATCTAATTTATTTTAAATACACCAGAGATTTATTGATTTCTTTAACAAGATTTTTTCACTGCCTATCCCCAGTAGAGTCACCATTTCATTAGTGTGACTCAAATTGGCAAATCCAATCTGAGGTATTCTGATATTCAACTTTTAAAAATAACACCAGGGATTTTGATTTCTTAAACAAGATTTTTGCATCTTACTCCCCAACAGAGTTGCCATTTTGTAAGGGATTTTTCTTGCATGAAATAGAGTGCTTGATAAACTACTTGAACACTATACCCTTTAATACTATTTCAAGCCAAGAAAAGCCTAATTGCTAAGGATTGAACAAAATCCTTCTTCATTTTTGAGCTCCACATATACTCAGGCATGTTTTACCTCTTTATGATTATTGATTGCACAGTATATATTAATGTGGACACTAATTTTCTATTAGGAGTTATTGAGCCAACTTATGAAACATTTTTCATATGACCAAGCATAACCAAATGCAAAACTTAACAAGACAAACCATGGTTGTAAATATGGAAAAAACTAGTGATACAAGGACTTTCATCCTTCTTCCTTTTAAGGAGGGATAACCTAGTTGATTCACTCTCTAAGGAATCATCAAAATGAATTGTATTGAATGCAATTAGCTAAACATGGATTTGATATAACATACATATAAAGATTTTCAATATTTGATTGATGAAGAAAACTGCCAGTCAAGAAAAGACCAGTGCCTTATCAATTAGGCAATAAAGTCATACAAATATGCATTCCCAGAAAACCCCAACTCCAAACTCAAAACCCAAATGAAATGCCTTGCAAGCCAATCTTCTCATTTCAATACCTGGACATTAGATTTGTATGCATACCTATAACTCTCAGAATTTGAAATCAAGACTTACTCTCTCCTTGAAAGAAACTTAAATTCAAACCTACAGCTACCTTATAATTGGTATATTGACATGCCTTACAAGTTAATATGCAAGAATTAAAACAATACATACAAAGACATTAGACAAGAATTGAATAGGGATTCAATGGTCTTTATTGAAATTTATATGAAACTATACATTTGCATAAATTTCAACATCCATGTTACAATGGAGGAAAAAACTAGATATAGGAGAAAGGGGAAAATAAAATTCATCCATGACACCTGTCTATCCCCAAGAAATATCTACAACTTCTCAAACTAAAACTATGAGAATCTGATTGGGTTTTCCCTCAATTGGTCTGCAAAATCCTCTTCTTCATTTTGAGACCTTTCCGGCAACATATAATACTCTATAGTTTGGAAAATATTTTCCCTTTGAATCTTTATTTCTAGTTTTCCTTCCCATGCATATTCTCATTTAAAAATTTGAAATATTTGCATTTGGAATAAATTATTTTCAATAGTTGAACTATTGAAATGAGACAAATTAAACTCTAAATTTTTCTCTTTTCCAGATTTTGTCTCATTGTGACACTTGTCGCCTAGGCTTAATGGCTTAGTGGTTAGATGGTGAGCATCTTTCCATTAAGCCATTAAGCCAGCCCTTAGATCCTTTGAAGTTGCTCACTTTTTAACCCACTTGCCATTTGTGATGGATTTAATCAAATATTTCCATTAATTCATTATTTCTCCAGGATGCACTAGAATGTGACACTTGTCGCTTGGGCTTAATGGCTTAATGGTTAGATAGTGTGCATCTTTCCATTAAACCATTAAGCCAACCTTTGATTTTCCTTGAACTTGCACACTGGTTAACCCATTTGATGAAATGAATTAAAATTTAAAAATATTTAGAATTTGCACATCTCACCAGAATGCGCCAAGTGTCAATCTCTCATTGGTGCCTCTGAATTTCATTTGACTTGTGCCACTTGGTGCCTACTAGGTGCCATGTGGCATCCTATGATTAGCTGACTGATCCACTGGGTGCCACTTGTCATTTTTTCCACATGGACCAATGGCTTAATGGCTTATGTTTATCTTCCTTGCAACTTTCTCATTAAGCCATTAAGTCATTCGTTGATTTTGGCCACCTTAAGATGTGTGCCCAAACATGCATCCTCCTAAGCCCATTCATCTTCCATGTCATCACTGTGAGCCCCGCAAAAATTTAGGTGTCATTTCTTAGGCACAGTTTTTGAGGCACTCGACCCTAGCTCCTGTGTGCTTGGGCATAGCCTCTCCTTTCTTCTTCATATTACATTATTTGCATTTTTTCTTATAAACCTTATGAATCCCATTTCACATGCAATGTGGGATTAAACATTTCAAATTTTTAAAACACTTAATGCATTTTCTCCCAAAATATAGGCCCCGCCACGCACAGTAGTCCTCTTCTCCGAGCTGTGAAGTTGCCAAGACCTCCCAGCTCTCATTTCAAATTATATATACATCATAGTAGTATAAGTAATATACAAAGTTCACCGCTTCAAGCATGTGGGACTAATCTATTTCACTATGTACCCAAAGTCTCCTTCCAAATGCATGACATTCTTTTCAAATAAAGCATCGGCCGCTCAAAGTCTTAAACAAGTAATCTCCTTGCTGCTGTGCAAGACATTGCCCTGGCTTTCACTTGCATTTGCTAAAGTTTCTAATTCCCCATATACCACTATGCAATCATCATACTTCATGAGATGGAATATCTTTGAGTCATCCTGGCAAATAGTTCACGTGTCTTGTTTGTCCTTCGATTTTTTTTATAGGCAGGGAGGCGCTGGCAACAGGCAGGGAGGTTGTTGACGAAGGTTGTTGAATCTGGTTTCACACCTGCCGATTACATTAGCTTGAAGGTTTCTAAAGCCTTTCTATAGATCTATTCTGACACGTCCTGCAGTCATTGGATTTCATCAGATGGCATCTTTTTAAAGGCACCCTATCAAACGGTTCGCGTGCTTTATCAATTCTTTTGTGTTTTGCCTTGGTAGGGAGTAACCCGACAACAGGCAGGGAGTATGTGGGAAAGGTTGTGGAACTTGGCTATATACCAGCCAGTCGCATTGCTTGAAAGTTTCTTTCCATGTGCTGGATGCCTCCACTGTCTGCTGCACTAGCATGGGCTTTTGAGTTTCTTGGGATGTTTTAAACTATTAAACTATCCTCCTATAACTAGCGTGTGGGCTTTTTCATTGGAAACTTTACGCAGCCTTAAAAATTCTATTCCCTTGCGTAGGCTTTTTAAAAATGTAGCCCATGCCAATAGCATTTGTTTTGGAGTGTTTAAGACTCCATGAGTGTATCCCTGTGATAACACCAGTTCTCCATGAACTATGAAAGAAGCTCAACTGCATCCCACTCTACACCTCGAATGGCTGCTACTAACCTTTCATCTTGTCTAGTAAGCATATGTTGTAGAGCATGCCCAAATTCATGGAATATAGTATCAACCTCACCAAAAGTCATTAAGCTTGGATCATCTCCAACTGGTAGAGTATGATTGCAAACCATGTGTGCTATTGGTAACCTTACTGAATTATCATCTTGTGCAAAGACACGGCTTCGACCAAAAACCTCATCCATCCATGCACCACCTCATTCTTCTGAGGGCCTTGAATAGGGATAAAAATAAAAATATGTAATTGGGCTTCCTAAGGAGTCTTTGATAGCACAGAACCTCACATCCTTATTCCACGCTGGAGCAAGATCATCTATTGGTTCATTGTCAACATCAAAAAGCATTTTCGCAAGGCCAAAAAGGCCATCCAATACTTTTGGCAAAGAGAAAAATGGTCATAAATCTTCCTCATTAATACCTCTAAAACACTATACAGCCTCTCATCATGGAATGTCACTTCCTTAGTTGCACATGCCACTTGTGTATAGCCTTTTGGTTTTAAATGCCCATTTACAATTGCAATTTCCATTGCGTAGAATTCACACCATATTCCCTTAGCTTGATAATAGATTTGATAATATCCTTGTCTCCCTCATTTTGCATTGACTTAGAGTATAGCATTCAAAACATTGATTCTTGCTTCAAAATGATTTCATGAATCTAATTACTGGTAGTGTCTTATGAGCTTCGTGCATTTCAATGATAATACAGTGAGTGACCTCTAGAACATGCTTTAAAAATTGACAAAATCCAGTAACTGGGACATGGTGATGGGCATACATATTCCATGATTGACATTCTTCCATACTACAAAGTGGCATCTGACGAAACCAAATAGGTGAAAATATTTTAATCTCCCTAGTTGCCTCTTTATATCAATTCTGCAAATTACCCTGTCCAACAACAATGAACTGCATTTGGTTTCAACTTTGAAAACAAGTCAAACGACCTCCTGGGAATTTGAGCCTCTAAATACTGGAAGTATGTGATATGGAGAATAAAGATCCAAAAGTTTGTCTCTTGACAATCATCCAGGCACAGTTGGCGGCCCCTCAAAAGTAGCCACTTGGAAATGCAGAAAAGAACTAACATGAAGAATATCAATTTCTACAAATGAAAGGAAACTTGAAAAGTGTGCAAACAAAACCCTCAGGATCTGAGACTAGAAAAATTGAAGTAAATTTTTTCTATAATTCAGGAAAACCACTTAATTGATGTGATCAATCATGGTATTCAATATATAACCTTGCCAACAGGGCCTCTGACCAAACTGTGCAACTGAACTTCAAAATATTAGAAACTGCAAACGAAATCAGATTGGTAAATTGGACAAACGGATTCATCATGACCTGAAAATCATTATAATAGCACATTTCCATGCCTAGAATACAAGGTAGCTTTCAATTATCAATTCCATTCAACCGGGTGTAAAATTGTAAGACCTTAAAGTAGGTCATTCAGAAATCTGCATTTGATAGTTTGGCACACTGATAGAAACTGCAAATGGAATGGGCTTAGCAAACTGACCAAATGGACTTGTCGTGACCTGAAGATGGAGAATAAAAAATTATTTGACCTCTATAATAAGATAAAAAAGAGATTTTTTCAATTAGGTCACTAGGTCAAAAGTTACAGTCAGTCAATCAGGGCTACTCAGAATTCTGATCAATTGCATAATGCATGATAACAGTAAACTACCAACTTTGAGGGATTTGAAACCTAGTCAAAACATATCTAAATGACTTGGGATTTGAAACATAGGTTCTCTAATACACATAGTCAAAATCCGGAAAGTGGCGGGTCATGAAAAATTTCTAGGTGCAATATATTCAAAAGCAAACTAGGCCAGTTACAACAGATTGACACTTAGGCATAAATGCAGATTTTGACAAGTGCCTAAAACAAGACATCACGAAATAACTTGAAACTTGAAACTAACGAACTAAGATGTCTTCAAATGTCAAAAAAAAGGTAATTAGCACTTGACATGCATGGTAGACCTCAGAATTTCATTAAGGCAAATAGGCTCAAAATGCACTTAAGGGGGTCAAAATACAAAATTTAAACATGGTACTTCAAAAACCCTTACTAGTTTTTTCAGTCCCAACACAGTGTGTCCTGGTTTTCCACAGTGGTGGCATGCAGGTTTTTTTCTCTTTGTCTTTGTGTTCCTTTTTTTACCAGCCTCTGATGATTCTCCTTTCTCAGTAGATGTTTTTGGTTTAGTGTGACCTAATCCAGAAGAATCTTTTGGTCTCCTTAATGCTTCCATCAGATTCTCAAAATGAGTCAAAGCTTCATTACATTTATTGAAACTTTCATTCAGTTATTTCTTAGATCTCAAATCATCTTTCAAATGACTGTTGTCAAATCTCAAATTCACAATTTCCATGTCTTTCCTACTGATCTCATGATTTGCAAGTAGCAGTTGATTTTCCATGTCAACCTAATTGATTGTCATCATTTGCACATCGTGTGTCCTTTCATCAAGTCTGATAGTTATCATTCTTTTATCTTTTTCAACCATAGCTTTGTCATCTTCAACTCTCTTCTTTTGTTCCACTACTTCACATAGTCTTACTGTATGCATTTCTTGTTCTCTTTTTAGGTTCCTGACTTCTTCACACAATACATTATGCTTTTCCAGTAGATCTGCAATTTCTGCATCGCTCTCAGTAGAATCTCCATTCTAAAATAGATTTGTAGTGTCTTCTTTATGATAATGAGTATCATTCATTTGTTTGGCCACATCTTTCCTAGATGTCAATGACTTCCTCAATTCCCATCTAGCTATCTCAAGCTGATGTAATGCTAACTGAATTTCAATCTTTTGATTCTCAATGACTTTACCCAATCTGTAAATCTCCATCTCCATATCTATACTCTCAAGCTGAATAAAACCTTTTGTAGGAGAACTGTAATACCTTCCCCTTAGTCTGCTTTTTTGTGTCAGATTCTGATCTTTTTTAGGTTTCCTATATTTGCATTGATTATTTTAGGTGCTTTTAAGGGTATTTATGCATTACTTTTCATTATGCTAATGATCCATTGTTAGTTGTATTATATCATCTATTTGCATATGATTTGTGATTATTTCATGTTGGTTATGTTTATGTTATGAAATCATTTTGATTAAAGTTTTCTGACAATACTAACCCTATATCTATATGAATCATTGTGATGATTTACATTATTGTTTGCTATGTTTGGTATAGTATGGGACAGAGTCATAGTTACTTGCTTTGGCGAGATCCACACGATAAACTAGTCTCAACCATTGTTTTCTATATTACATGTATATATGCTCGTCTTTGTGATGACAAGTTTATAGGTACCAGCCTACGTCTTCCCTGAATTGGTAGGAGTGAGCGTGCCCTATCACAGTATCTCAATGGTAAGAGAGGGGAGATAATATTTAGACCCAAATCCATACCCTAAACCCTTATTTTGTCTTAGAAATGGATAAGAATCTGATTGACTACCCTAGTGTTTGAATCTGTCAAGTGGCATGGATTTGTGAGCCTGTTTGTGTGTGCTTGTGTGTCTGTGTCAGTTGATTCTCTATTTTAGTTGTTTATCTATTTGGTTGGGTTTCAAATGATTTAATGATGCTTTTGGCTTGATTTATTTAATGAATATTTATGAAAAATATTAATGTTAATTATTGCACCTTTAATAAGGTTAAAACATTGATATATTAAATATATGGCTAATTAATAATTAAATACCTATATTTAATTAATTGATTTAATTATTAAGTCTTTATTTTAAATAATTAAGATTTAATGAATATTAAATTCAATTAATTATAATTAGTTGCACAAAATTGATTTATTAAATATTGCTTTAAGTTGCAGGATTAAATTTATTTAATTGAAATATTCTCACATGCATTTTCAATTTAACACTTTGCTTTTATATTATAAAGTTGAGTTATGCATGCTTTAAGTGAAAATTGAAAATAATGAATTTATTTTAATCATTAATTAGATAATTTATATTCCCTTTAGGGTTTTCACTTTTTGAAAACCTAATTGCTTGGTTTTGTATATCTTTGGATTGAAAGTCATTTTGGAGATTATTCAATCAGGGGAGAAAGGAAAATCAAGTGATGGAGTATTTGTGAAAGCTCGAGAGCATTTTGGAGCACATTTGAAATTTTTATTTTCTTGGATTTGTGGATTGTGTTCCTCTTGTTAGTTATTGAGGTAGGATCTTGTTCATGTCAATTCTAGCTTTCAGATCCCCGTCTTCCATGCATCCGAAAAGCTAGAATCCTTTGTGTGATCTTCCCTATTTAATTATTGTGTGGTTTATTGATTTAAAATTTAAGAAATATGTTCTTGTTTCAATTTTGTGTTTTCCTTCAAGTTTGCATGTCAGATCTGTATTTGTGGGCATAAAGATTTCATTTTTGGGTGTTAGTTGCAAAATGGGCATTAAGGTTTTCATGTGGAAATGAATTTGTTCAAAATTGCCTTTAGAGTTTCAGTTTTGGAAAAATATCATTTTTTTAAGAAAATTGATGATTATTGTCAAGAAAGGGTTTAACCCTCAGATATGTGAATATCTTACCTTGAAAGTGAAAAATTCACCTTTGCCATGTTCTTGCCAAAACCGGGTCCAGATTTGCATGAAAACAAAATAATTGAGTTAAAATTGCATGCTTGAGAAATAAACTCTTCTTAAAAATAAATTAAATTATTAGAGTTAGAATGTCTCTTGTTACTATCAATTTGCATACTTAAAAGAAAAGAAACTCTTTTTGAAAAAAAAAATTAATATTAAATTAGACATCTTTCTTATTTTTATCAATTTGCATGCTTAGAAAATCTTCTTAAGGAAATAAAGAGTTATTATTAAATTTAGAATATTTCTCTTGTTTACATCAGATTGCATGCTTTATTATTTAAGTAATTTAATATTATTGCATGTAAATATAAAATGAGGATAAATGCATGTTCTCTCCTTTATTATGAAAATTAATTAAATAAGATTTTTTTTAAAATATGTATTTATAAGATATATCTATTTGCATGTTATTTAAAAAAGATTTATTTATTTGTATTAAAATAATTCTTGTTGAAATTTGCATGCAATAGTATTCTATTTTTAGAAATTATATTAAAAAAAAAAATTTAGAATTCACATGGAGTGGTATTCTATTTTTAGAAATTATATTTTTCAAAAAAAATAATAATAATTTTAAAATTTGCATGGAGTGGAATTCTATTTTTAGAAATTATATTTAAAAAAAAACTTTTACTTGTAATTATATTTGATTTTTAGTAATATTAAATAGATTAATTTATATAGGATGGATTTTATAAATTGATCTATATAGGCTTGATGTGCATTTTCTTTGGAAAATTATATTGTTGATAGTAATTTTATCAGATAAACTAATTTGCATAGTTTTACTATAAATAAGTTTATCATTGAATGTTATTGTCTTTCTGAAATTGTACCCATTATGTGATGATGTGTCTTGTGAGTGATTGATTAAAAGATTGTGTGTTTCTTTTCCTTTTTACGATACTGCTATGTGTTAGTGATCTATTGGGATTAGTTGGCTATCAGGAGGTAAAATTAGAGGTTTTGGGTTTTCTATTTCTATGATGTTGTGGGTTTCAGTGCATGTGCATGTTGTCATTGATTTTGGGTCTCGATCTTATTACCCAACCTGATTTGTCTCAACTAGTCTTATGTGATCATGTGATAGTACTTTATGTGATATTGGTTAATTGAGAACCAATAGTTCTTGTGTGGGCAAGAACTAGATTTGAGAGTTATGTTCTTTTCTTTGATATTATTTATGATTCTCTGAGGGTGTATCCCTATATAAGTAGGAGTCATTAATGAGGTTTATGATATACCTTTATGATGCTCTTTTGTGAACCTAAGGTAGGTTACCTAGTTGTATAGTAGGAGGTGGCTTGCAATAAATTGTCAGAGCTCACAAGTGGCTGCTAGGATCGTTTATTGTAAGTAATTGTAACAAGTTATAACATAATAATTTATTAAGATTGGGATAATATAATCTAATAAGATAATGCCTCACCCATGCTTGAGCACTAGTATAGGCTAAGATGGAGGATGAGATGATGCTTGCCCCCTCTCAAGGTGCGGGTTCAGACATAGTTAGTGGCCTTGTCAGTTTGAGAGGTCATTGATGTCATGTATAGTCACTTGAGTACCAAAATTCTTTAAGAAATTGCTAGGAAAAAACTCAAAGATGTGACATATATGATGACACCTTCCTATATATAGCTTAGGTTATCCTTCATGTGTCAGCACCTCTGGTGTTGTTTAGTATTCCTTGTTGTGATTTAGAAAGCTTCTAGGATCTTCCTATGCATTTCTTTAAGATGGTTGTATACCTTTGATGTTTTCCTTCTTGTTGTATACCCGTGTGAGTGGGCATGCTATTATCTCCTCAACACAGTGGGAGTAGACCTTTGGTTCTACGTGGTCGGGTGGTAGTGATTCTTATTACTATTGAGATTTGACATTCATCTTCATGCTTGGATGATCCTTGTTGCAGTTCTTCTATCTTCTATCTGTTAGAGTAATTATATTTTACACTTATTAATTAAATCACTTCAGTTTAATTAATTAAGTTATTTATTACTCTATTTTCTTAAGCTATCTCTTAGGTGCATTATAATTAATATCTTTATTAATTATAATGTGCAACCTAGCTTTTTTAGGCTTTAGGGTTTTGTTCATCTTTATAGGTTGAACCTTGTAAATATTTTTTTCAATTAACTTGGATCATAATTTTGCTCTCATTTTTGAGTAACTTCTGAGTTCTTCCTTTTGCTTCTTTCTACTTCTCTCCTATAACAGGTCATTTCAATGTAGGTATTCCTGGCATTCTATGGATTTGTATCTCTCAAATCCTACATGGTATTAGAGCTCCCCTGCTGCTGCCTGTTCTGGTGTTTTTGAAGCAGGTTTTGAGGTTAAGGGTTTCAAGTTTTTGAAGAGTTTTTTTATTGGATCTGGGGAAAGTTATTTATTGGATGCATTTTGGGTTAAAACTGACCTCACCAATGGATTCAAAGGATCGTTTAGACAAATTTTGATATAACATTCGACCACCTTTAGGTACCGGAGCAAGCTGTGGTAGTTTTTTATGGAAAGAGGGTCGTACAAACCTGGCATGCTTTTCGAGGTGTAAGATGCTGAGATTTGAGCGCAAAAGGTATGAAGGTGGTTTTGAATACTTAGTGGGCAGTTTTTGGTGCTGCAAGGGGTTTTTTAAAAAAATTTCAAAATTTTGGCACCCATTTTTGAGAAATTTTTGCATATGGTATCGAAAATTGAAGTGTGATATATTGTTGGAAAGCTCTTTCTAATCCTAATCCAATCATGCTAGTTTTGTTTTCAAATTTTGTCATTTGATCAGATTTTTTTTAGCGTCAAAGTGGAGGCATCTACAAATCAAGTTTTTTCCTTTTTTTTTTTGCATACATACTTATTTGAAGTGTATGGGAGATAGTATAATACTTTGTGGGGGGGGTGCAAATTCTATTTCTATCATTTATTTCAAAGAGACCCTTCTACTTCTATCTACCTTCTCTCAATGGCAGACTCTTCTGTCACTCACATTACACCTCACAACTATCACACTTGGAAAGGGAAGATGACCAGATTGCTTATGGCAAAAGGGCTATGGTCATGCCTTGATGTAGCTCAGCCAGTTCTACAGAGACCTTATGAGGCTCTTATGCATAGAAATAGGATAGATGAGGTAATGGACCTCATTGTCATGAAAATTTCAGATGGTTTGTTGTTCCACCTGGATGGTCTGACCACACCCAGGGATATGTGGGACAAGTTTTCCACCTTGTTTAGCACATTGAATCAGTTCAAGGTTCTTCAGATAGATGCAGAGTTCACCTCCTTGGTACCTAAATCATTCACCAGCATTGAGTACTTCCTAATGAAGTTCAAGTCTCTTCAATCTATTTTACAAGTTGCTGGAAAGATGAAGTTAGATGATTAGTGTATCTTTCTGATACTGTCAAAGCTTTGTGGCCCTTATCAAATTTTCACTTCTGCCTTCTACTCCACTATGGATACACTAGGTGCACGTCATGTTATGCCCTCTTTTGAGACCTTCTGTGACAGGTTAACTCATGAGCAGTCCAAGCTCAGTCAAATGGATTCTCTTATAGGTTCACATTCATAGGCATTTCTTTCCAAGACATCTCAGGATACACAGAAGCCAAAGTTGAAGCAGATATTTGATTCCTCTTCTCAGCACTCTACTAGCCCACCATCTTCTTCTAAGAAGGAGAAATAGAAGACTGAGAACCCTAAATGTTCCTATTGTTAGAAGGGGCCTCATGATGAGTCACATTATTTTTAGAAGAGATTTGATGGCTATGAGAAATAGATTGTAGATTTGCAAGCTCTCCTTTAGAAGAGCACTATTTCCTCTCCATCCTCTTCCACCTCATAGGGGTCTGCTTTTCAGTCTTCTGCCTCATCTTCGACATCTGGACAAGATTTTGGACAAGGTCATGCATTACAGGATTTCATTGCATCCCCTTCCCAAGTCCCTTGGATATTGGATTCAGGTGCTTCTCACCATATGGTGTCTTCTCTGGAGATCTTCTCTTCTATTGAGGCTTCTCCTATTCCCCACATTCTCATGGGGAATAACATTGTTATGCTAGCTTATAGGAAAGGTTTTGTATGTATTAAGGATGGCACATTTAGTGATGTATTGTATGTTCCATCTCTATCTACAAACCTTCTCTTGATTTACCAGATTACACACAGTGGATCAGGGAAGATAGTTGAGTTCACGCTAGATTCAATCTTCATTCGGGATAGTGCAACAGGTGGCATTTTTGCTATAGGGATAGTTGATCATTCTACCTATCTCTACACCTTTTCACACTTTGGTCCACCATCTCCATCATCAGAGTATGTCTCTCCTCTTACGTGAGAGCATCATGTGGGACAGTCAGGTCACTTGAACCTCTGTGTTGTTCTTGAGACCACTTACGTGGCTGCCTCACCTCATCTTGTTGGAGTTTCCTCTCTTTAGTGGGACTCTTCTTCAGCACTGCCAGACCCTCTAGCTCCATTCATTGAGCCACCAGGTGCAGTTGTTGAGGATTCTACAGAGGACACTCATCTCCTCTCTCCGTATAGTGTCAGCACACCTGTCATACCACCTACATTGGGGGTTCCCTTTCAGGATCCTTGTGTCTACTCCTTTGAGAATCAGCTCGGCCTTCTAGTGACACCTCATTTTTTGAGGTTACCTCTTCAGTGCTCACTTCCTTTCACTCCTTTGTATTGGCATCATAGTTGTTTGTTCATTGATCTAGGGGTTCTTTCATTTTGGGGGGCTTTGGAGCCTTGACCCTCTCTCACAGGGGGGTTGGCAGCACGCATTGTACTTATGGCTTTGAGAGAGTCTCTTGAAGTCATTTTTTTTCTTTTGCTTACTTTTATATCTCTTTTTGGAGAGGATTTTTTCTCACTGGGTTTTCTTCTTTGTCTCCAGTATATAGAGATTTCCTTGTATTGGGTACCTGATCAAGCCTTGTTGTCGGGACCCATTTCCTGCTTTCATAGTTGTGCTAGGTTAGCTTACCTCCTGAGCTTCACTTAAGGGGGGGTGTTAAAGTAATTATATTTTACACTTATTAAGTAAATCACTTTGGTTTAATTAATTAAGTTAGTTATTACTCTCTTTTCTTAAGCTATCTCTTAGGTACGATATAATTAATATCTTTATTAATTATAATGTGCAATCTATCTTTTTTAGGCTTTAGGGTTTTGTTCACCTTTATAGGTTGAACCTTGTAAATCTTTTTTTTCAATTAACTTGGATCATAATTTTTCTCTCATTTTTGAGTAACTTCTGAGTTTTGTCTTTTTCTTCTTTTTTCTTCTCTCCTGTAACAGGTCATATGCATGCAGGTATTCTTGGCATTCTATGGAATTTCGTGAGTTGTATACTTTTACCATATGTGTATATTGGTTACCATCCTTTCAGAGGATGTATTCTATTGTATTGTTATGTATTATTGCATACCCTGTGGCATGTGTGGTGGATGTTGATTCAGTTGTATATGTGGTCTTATTATATGAGATGTATATTATTGGATTTAGTTGATGTATCCTTTATGTTAGTTTTTTTTATAGTTGTTCTCGTAGATTCTTTTGCTTAAGTAATCCTATGTCAAGGAACCCTCAAGATTTGTAACCTTTATTGAGTTGTACTAATGTGTATGTCATTTTGTCTCATGTGTTGCTTCCACGTTGCTAACATTTTTGTTTATAAATATTTTTAAAAAAAATTATTCCGTTAACTTAGTTGCATGTTTAGGTTAGTTCTCCTGGGTCCCGTGGAAGGGCATTACAAGAACAAAGCTCTTATACCAATTGTTGGAAATACAATATTGGGAAAGCAAGATACTGAGAGGGTGGGTGAATTAGATCTTGAACTTTAATCACTTTAAAACAAACTGATACACAATCATATAAATATGTAATCAATCTAACATATAGTAGCATCCATGACAGTAATGAAATAACACAATACATAGAATTTGGTAACCCAAATAGGTAAAACTGGGGTTAGGATGACACCCACAAATTCTTCACTACTGCAGCAATAAATTGTGCCTATTAGGGATACACAAGTTTGATTACAATATGCAATCTACTTGGTTAAAGGTCTTCCTAGTTAGGAGCTTTATATCATTACAATCTACCTTGTGAAAGGATTTCAACTTACAGTAAAGTAAGGACTCTGCTAAGATATTTAGAAAGGTCTACTAGAACCACTCTATTAAGAGATTTCACCTGATACACTTGTTATAATGTCTCAAAATATGATCCTTTGATATGCACTCTGATGCTGATAATGGATCACCTCTTTATAATTCCTTCTATGATCTTATGATCTGATATGTCCTTACTCTACTGCTCACTTCTCTTCTAATCTACTAGATCTATGCTTCTTATCAAAACAACCCTTCACACATCTCTCATGTATGTATGCACCTTCTCTCTATTATCTCCAATCGCTCACACATAATTAGGGTAAGAAGCAATCTTATTATACTCTTTGAATCTGGCGAATAAATCTAGATCAACGATAAAAAATAAAACTTATGCCTCCTGGGAATTCTAATTTTCTGATTGGCTTCATGCCACGGATATGATAAAATAATTAAATGCATAATTAACTCCATAGAGAATATTAAATTCTTCACATATGTCATCCCAAAACACTCATAAGTCAGCCCAATCATATTACCTTAAAGTTTGTTTCATATGTGACCTGTATGTCAAAACTGTCTTGCTTGGCACTTAAGTCTCTAGCGCTCGACATTTATGATCTGTTTTTCTTAGCAATGACTTGGCGGGTGGCTCGGCCTATACTATTTTATCTCAGTTGCAGTGGTAGCCAACCAAAAATGCTTGAATAAATGACTAAGTGTGGACACTAAATGATCAACAAAAACTTAGAGATTAACATAGTATGTGAAGTATATAATGTGACTTATGTTTCAAATTTAAAAAATATATACCATTTTAGAGTTATTAATTTTTTTCAATCAATCTATAGATTTTATAGGGGTATTTCACATCACCACTTTTTGGGATACCATGATCCTCCACATAATCCCTTACAAAATCTTAATTAACAACACGTATAGCCTCTAGGGCTAACTAGCTTTAAACTAAAGTTAATTAACTCCATCCTAGAGAGAGATAAAAGAGTTTTTAGGGTAATTAGAGATACTAAAAAATAAGTAGCTTAATTAGAAAAGTTATAATCCCGCAACATGACTAGGGTTGAAGCGGTGTTCAAGAATTGATGGTTGATCCTACCTGGATGAAGTGACACAGTGATTTTTCCATTTGAGATGTGTCATTGAAAAGGTGAGGATGACCTGATAATGTTGAAGTGTGATATGTATTATTTGTTGATTCCAAACTTCCTTGTCTTGACTAACCTGCACCACCCTATTCTTCTGGAATTCCAAATGCTCTAGGAAAAAAATTAACATAGACTCAAAACTTACCACCTTGGAGAAATCATCAATCGTTAGGCCCTTAGTTTCCTTAACCAAATGTTTCTTCTCTTTGAAATTTTTAATTAGTTTTTTAATACCCTATATGTTCTATCTGTTAGGTCTATTAAAATTTTGGCTTCAATGGCATCCCCCTAGTGTTTTAATGAGTTTTTTTAGGCTTGGTTCTAATCTCCTATTTGTTCTTAAGCCCTAAAACCCTTGGTGTGTTTGAAAAACCCTTGGTCATTTTCATGAAAAATCTTTAAACCTTAAGTCTTTGCGGTGTTAGGGATTTTTCTTGTATGAATCACAATGCTTGAAATGTCTATTTGAATCTTGTTACCTTCTAATCCTGATTCAGAGACAAGAAAAGCCTAATTGCTAAGGACTGGATAAGATCCTTCTTCGTTTTTGAGCTCCACATATGCTTAGGTAGGTTTTACCTTATAAGATGACTGATAACACAGTATTTGTTGATGTGGACACTGATTAGCTATGTATCTTTATTGGACCAACTTATGAATTATCTTGCTGATGATCAAGCATAACCATAAACAAGATATTACCATGCAAATCATAATTATTAACATAACAATAACCAGTGATACAATGATTCTTTTCATCCTTCTTCCTTTTCTTGCAGGAGGGTTAACCTAGTTGATTCACTCTTCAAGGAATCAGTAATATAGACAGTGTCCTGCTGACAGAGGTCCTTTATAAGTTCAGCTTATAGGTTCTTGGTAACAGAGCATTAAAATTGAGTTGGTATTGAAAAATTAGAACATATGAGACACAGATAGATATTCAAATAAGTTCCTGAACCAGTGCCTATCCTTTGGGCTGGAGAGTCAACAATAAGCAAAGAAATCACACAAACAAGATACACTAAACTGCCTTACAGCTCAAACAATTAGGACAGATTGCCTTACAAACTATCTTGTTACCTCCAAACCACTGTATCAAATCCTTAACTAAATAGTATGCTTCCTGAAACCATTCACAATATTTAATTCCCTCCTTGAGAGAAACTTGTAAACAATTAGATGG